>JAODUK010000016.1:20705-38267 GCA_027564635.1 Typhlichthys eigenmanni
GTTTTTATCCGGAGAAACCGGAAAGTAACGTTATAGGAGCCGAATAGCCTTCGGCAGACTGTAGTCTCGTGTAAAGATGCCAGCTCCCCATAATAGAACTACAGTTACCATAGAACCGCAGTCTTGAATCGGCGTCATACTTCCAAAATGAATGCGAAGTTTTGAGACGAGATATTGAACCGGCGTTGGATTATGGTTTTAAAAACATTCTTCGCTCAATTCTGGGTAGATTTTTTTCAACGAACGCATTACAGGTAAGGCGCATAGCGCAATTTCTAATTCTAAAGGCATAATTCGTGTCTTGTTGTTTATAAGATATCTTTTATCATGCTGCTATCGGCAAGGGGAGACCGCTGTTAGAACAAAGGAAATGCGCTCTCTCAGATAATCTCCCATAAATCACACAACATTACTTAAAAAAAATATATATTTTACAAGCGTCATGGCAATAAATCGCGATAATTGCTAGCGCTTAAATGCGATTTTTGTTTTTATCTGGTTGACTTTGAAAAATGCTGACATTTGGGCAATGTTTGTTAGATTACATTGCTAGACGAGAGGCAAAGCCATATCGGCTGCTGTTGGCAGATGACTAGGAAGCGCTTAATTTGATACATAGAGTTTTCTATGAGCAGAGCACGTATTTTAATTGTCAATATCGCCGTCGAAGCCAAAATCGCAATCGATATTCGATTAATTGTGCAGCCCTATTGTAATGGTTAGTATATTGTGGAATGGTTAGTATATTGTTGTAATGGTTAATATATTGTTGTAATGGTTAATATATTGTGGACACACTAACCATTCCACAATATATTAACCATTACAACAATATATTGTGTAATGGTTTTTATATATATATTGTTGAATGGTATGACGAGGGCTCATCTAAGTACCCCGCTTGTCTTCCAGGTCTGAATGAGGTGGACTATAACTTCTACCCTGAGCGTAGCCTGCAGGTGGAGTGGCTCCGCTGCTACCTGCAAGCCTACAAGGGCTATAAGGGCCAGGGCGGCCCGGTGACCGATGGGGAGGTGGAGCTGCTCTACGTCCAGGTCAACCGCTTTGCCCTGGTGGGTGTCCCTGGGCTGCTGCTGTGTGATGTAGTGTCTCCTCTGACTGCCTGTCTACCTCTGAGTGTCTGCCTGTACATCTACATGTCTGCCTGTCTGTGCCTACCTAGGGCTGCTCTATTATAGGACAAATCATAAAAACTATTATTTTGGTCAGTGTAGTGGCACCCTGCTACGTTTTGGAGTAAGTCAACCAGTCTTTGTTACGCGAGCGATCAGACAAAAGTATATTCCTTACAATGTTTATTTGCAAGTAATAATTATAATGACAAACACACGGTCAAAACCCTGCCTTGCTTCTACAGAGTCTGACTCCAAATCCGGGTTACAGGTTAAACAGTGACGTAATAATTACTAGCCCTAGTTAACAAGATAAAGAAGTGTATAATGATATATTACCACATTTTAGTCATTTTAAGCCAAATTAAGTGTAATGAAATGTCCATAATCGTTTTAAATAAAATATAAATTATTGTTAATAACCTTTCTATTTTGGCTCTTACAGTCAGTATTGATTTGAAACGGTTATTTTTTTTAACACGGTCACGCATTGACATTGGAAATATGTGCATCTATGGGACATCTAACTGGGAAAATTTAAAAGGAACAAATCAACAGTAAAAGCACCTTTTAGCTGGGAAATGTCCCCTCATTTTTTCACTTTCTTTCACTTTCGTCCCGTGTGTGTGTGTGTGTGTTAGAACACAATACAAAAGTTTAGGCCGATTTTGCAAAATAATGGTAAAATTTTTTTCTCTAGACTGAATTGTTATTGTGATTGTTCGGAGTGAAAATTGAAATCGTGATGATGAATTCAAATGTGACTATTGCACAGCCCTACAGTACCTACATCTACATTTAACTATTGACAAAACACAGTTAGCTAATTGACTGTACTCTAATTAAGATAGGCACTCGGCTAAAGGACGCTTAGCCTTACAGGTAGACCAATGGTCTCTGGTTGGCAGAGGAACATCTAGAACTAGATCTCTTTTTAAGGTAGATATTTCCAGTATAGTATGTACAGTACAGTATGACCCTTTCTATCACATTCAGAGTATAGACTGCATGTGTGTGCATGTAAACAGTCTCTCTGTCAAACAGACAACTGTCGGTGTGTAAACACCCTTGTGCACTGGCATCTAATTCTGTTGCCGTGTGAAGAACAAGCATAGGTATTTTCATAAATCATTATTTCCTTGGCTGTGTTTTCCCATCTGGGAAAACCTGCCTTTCATTCTGATATTCTCACAGTGTGCTAACCTAATCTCACCATTACATAAACAAGCCTTAATCTGCATACCAGTGGTGTCATTTCAAGGTCCAATTATATGTTTTGCATGCTGGGATATCACTTGTTGCCTAGAGGTGACCTCTCGCTGTGAAACCGGATACCAATGGACACTTGCGTGGGAATAGAAGGTTCAGCTCAGGTGTCCAGGCTGGTGGTAACTGTAGTGATCATCTGTAGCCTGCTCTGTTGCCATAACAATCCAGCAACAACATAAGATGTGAAGCCAACCGGTTTGGTATGGTTCTAACTATAGGGGCTGTGTGTATTAACTTTTGTGGCAACATGCTATATCTGTTTAATTTTCTCTATGTAGTGTCTGGTTACCTTTTAGGAATGATGCTGTTGTAAAGGTAATGTTAGGTTAAATTAAACATAGTTTTTTATTTATTTATAAGTTAAGGTTAATATGAATTTAAAACCTTAGTACAATGTAAAGTATTAGAGTATATAGGAGTAGCATCTTTCTCAAAGATGCTTACAGGCTAATTGAGGATTGAACCCTGAGTGACCCACCCAAACCACTAGACTATCCTGCCCTCAATATTCCTGTTTAGAGGGGACTTAATAATTCCCAGTGTCTTCCTGAGGACAGACAGGTGACGTCTAAACATTAGCATTATAATAAATATTGCTATTCGTGCCTTCTTTGGGCTCTGTTCCTGTAGTCGCTCACAGATGGCTTCCTGAGGATCTGTCCTCGTCTGTGCCGGTTGTGGCTCAAGCACGCAAGGTCCCAGATACATTAAGGTTTACAGTGTAGCTGCACCTCAGCTCTGAGCCTGACTCCGCCCGCTGCACACGTTTGGAAAAAAGCTAACGTAGTCGAGGAGCGGAGGGGAGGGCTCCATTAACATTTGAATTGGATGACGCACAAGCAAATGAGATGTACTTTTGGAAACTAGCCAAGTCCAGGCCGAGTGTATGGAACGGATATGACATGTATTAAATCCAGATTTTAATAAAAACTTGAATTTTGTCTTGAATCCAGATTTTTTTTTTTTTTTTAAATAAATGAAAATGGGAATTTTTTTCTTAAAACTAATCTTAAAACAAGATTAGTTTAGACCGATAGATGTGGACAGAATAAAGGAAGGGGTCGGGGGGGGGGGGGGCGTTATGCGGTATATGGCATAGGAGAGGGTGCTTGGCAACAAGCGGTGAGCTCCCTTGACGCTCCTCTGCTCACACCTTTGTTTACCATAACAAATGCGAGAGGGTTCGAGGAGGCAGATGGGCAAAGCCTACTTTCCTTACCAGGCCGTGTGCTGCCGTGGTTGCCATGGTCACAGACAGCCACCTGCTGTAGTGATCTGTGATATGTTGCCATGTTGTTGTGTAATAATTGTTATTATTCACTTTTTGCCTACAGGCTTCGCACTTCTTCTGGGGCCTCTGGGCTTTGATTCAGGCCAAGTTCTCCACCATCGACTTCGACTTTTTGGGGTACGTCACGGCCTAATGTTGGCAGAAAATGACAACAAAGCCAATGTTGTTGTTTTTTCTGTCGTCTGAAATGGTAGCGGCTGATTTGTCATGGAGCAGATTATGTCCCGCATGATGAGCTCCCAGTACTTCTCTTGTCTTGTGCATGTGCTGTTAACACGGAGATGCTTCTTCGCTGGCTCGACGATAACTAACGTGTGCGTTCTGTCTGACCCCTGACCCTGCTCCACTGCAGATACGCCGTGCTGCGCTTCAACCAGTACTTCAAGATGAAGCCAGAGGTGGCGGCGCTGAACCTTCCGGAGTAAAGAGCCGCCTCCGTAGCCTCCCTGTAGCCCCGCCTCCCCTCCACCCAGCCCAGCGTCTCACAGGACGAGCGGAGGACGCCCCCTAGGGGCCACTGTAGTGACGAGCTAGATTCAGTGCCTATACAGTAGTTCTTTTCTACGGACCGTTACCTACAGCGTTCACGCCTCAGAAGGCACCACCTGTCAATCACACGGCTCTCATCCAGTAATATTCCCGCGTGTGTGTGGGTGTGTACTTTGTTGTTGTTTTTTTATGCGATAGCAATAGGATTGCATTGTCCCCCAGTGCCTCGCCCCTCGATGGGGGAGGAGACGGGCCTCTCTTCTTCACTACAAAGGGTGTCGGGTGCCTTGTGGCCGGTGAGGGGTCAGCGTTGGGTGCGTTCGGTCTAGTGCCCTGCGCGGCATTCATGGTGGAGCACTATCGGACCCCTTTTCCCTCCCCAACAATCTGCCCAGGTAGCATCACTCCGTTGGCACAGCTGTTCTCTCCTCGCTGCCAACCTCCTCTCCTGGCACCACTGGAATAGTCCCTGTGTTTGGCTTTTTTTCTTTTTTTGCCCTTTTAAAATACAAAAAAAGGAAACTACATGCATGAACACCCACCTCCCCCCCCCCGTCTTGTGAGACATATCTGCATCACGTACTGTAGGTCGTTTTTTTCTTCTTTTTTTTTTGGCTCACGTTGCCCTTCTTCCTGATGTCGACAAACTCCTCAAACGTTATTAATCCGTAATTGGCATTCCACATTGACACAGGCAGGGAATGGGCTGGTCGAGGCCGTGTCCTAAGCATATCTAAATGACGTACTTTCTTCACACTGTGATGGCGACATTCTCCTGCTGCGAGTGGCAAGAGACGCCCAACAATGGCTAAATATTCCAGATTCCTACACTAGAAGACTGACCAAGTTATTGGGGAAAGGATAAGGTACCTGGCTATTGGAGGTTTTTGGGAAAACTTTATAAATGTATGTATAGAATATTTCTTATTTTCTCGATGCCTTTTTGACTGCACATTTTCTTTACCTGTAAAGCAGCATTTAATATTGTAGAATGTATTATACATTTTATTTGGGTTGTGAACCTATTTATATTAATGCTAATTTTATTAGCATTGTATGGCCTAATGCTAATCAATATACACACAATGAAGGACGCCAACCAAAATATTAACATATAGTTTAAGATTTTAATAATCGTTCATAATTAAAGGCCAGGAAACAAATGCCGAATTGCAAATGTCTATTTAACAGATGGTGGGCACGTTCTATGTGAGATGTAGGGCTTCGTCCAGGCCTGGCAAGTATGTGAACGGAGCACCGTTGCATGTAATACTGTTGAGGCAACTATAACGCGTTATTCAAGGAGGCTTGTTAGGCAGGCGAGTCAACCAGTTGGCTTGCTAAACGAGTAAGCCTGCGCCACCAAAGTTCTCTGACATGTTTTTGCATGTACATAATGCACACTTGTATATATTCCATTTACCACAAATTATAATACTGACTAAATAGACGTGCAATTTACCTTATTTTTTTAATTTTAATTTAATTTTTATATATATATACTTTTTTTTTTTCCTTCACATTTATCTCAAGAGAGCTGTAGTGGGGTAATAGGTGACTCCGGGGCGAAATAAAACATTAGAGCATTTGATTCACCATCCCAGGTAATCTGAAATATAAACATTGTACATACAGTATATAATATAGTTTCTTCTGAATATTTGATACACCCTGAAAATGTATTATTTCATTCCAGTTTCATCCAGACAAGCATTGTGTAACACAAATGACACCGTTGTCACACTGTTTTAAAGAAGTTGTGTTGGTCTACCCGAATGCCTGTGCAACCTCATATATGTGAAGCCAGGAGGGTTGCTGTCTACTTTCTCTCTCTTTGCTGTGTCTGTGATACCGGCAATTTAAGAGATGGCTGAAAAATGAAAGGTTCCATTCAGACCTCTGACCCTTTTTTCGATTGAAGACCGAATCTGGTTCTTGGGCCATGTTTACGCACAAACTGCTCAGTTTACACACACGTTGTTGTTCTCATGAATGCAGATATGCTATTTTGGTTGGGTCTGGTTGGTGGTGAAAGAAAATCTCCTTTATGCTTGAGAGGAAATGGAAGTTTGAATATGTTCAAAATATATCATATTTGTGATTATTTCTAGTCCGTACTCCCCCCCCCCCCCCCAACCTGTAGCATATGTTTATATGTACGTTAAATTATAACTTTTGTAAGATCTTTGCTTGTTAAATGTGATTCTGTGTACATAAGGCTATGGTTTTTGTTTTTCTTCTAAAAGTTACATTTAACAGAATAGTTGTTACCTGGGATTAAGATGTTGCATAATGTACAATTTATATACTGTAAACATTGCTTTGGAAAAAGTAAATAAAATATATTTACCTTTAAACTTTTTATAGTATCATTACTACATTGTTTGAGATTTGGCTATGTTAAATTGAGGCCATGTCTGTGTAGTAGTAGTAGTAGTACTGTAGTAGTCTTCTTTTTCAGGACGCCTTTCAAAACACTCAAGGACATCTTGCATTGTAAATGCACGGAACATCTTGATCTGATAACAAAGGTCATATTTTTGGTAGCATGGGGTTGAATCTCAACTACTAGTACTCAGAATTTATCTAGGCGGTTACTTTGCGTCACTGTCTGCATTGACAGGGAAAATAAGCTGATGCCCTTGAGGTCAAATATCAATTTAAATGTTTCTTGGTAATCGGTCTGGTCAACCCGGAATGATGACTAACACGGGAACACAGACCTGCTTTGTGAATTGTCAAATATAGAAGATTAGAGTTGTGCCGTGGAAGGCATAACAAAGACCAAAACGAGCACAAATACGTAGCCTAGGCTACCGTTTATAAATTTCTCTACCTGGCTCATGTATTAAAATAACTTTATAAAAGTTTAAAATGTTTATGGGACGTCACATATCTTGCTCAACAAAACATTTGCCACAAAATGACATATTGCCATGTGGAAGAAATTTGGAAAAAAAAAACGTTCTATGCAATATTTACAAAATATAATTATGTCTGATATATTTTGATAGCCTAATTATCATTTTGTATGCTCACACGATAAGAGAATGTTGAGTTGTGAGTTTTGATCAGCAGCTGCAATATCGAAATGTACCATACGATGGCGCCACAACCCGTCAAAAAGCAGAACCAAGTGCTAAACCACGAACAGCAGACAAAACGCGTTACAAAAATACATTAGTGGGCTTTATTCTTATGTTAAATTATACGTTTTATCAAAGTGTGTATATATGTATATCCGTGAAACTGCTCTAGACGCTCTTAAAGCAGAAAAAACGTTAATATCTTCAACCAGTAACAGCCACATGTTTAAAGTTTAAAGTTTGGACACTTTCATTTGAGTTCGCAAATAGGCCTATATCCCATTCTTGGCCTTTACATATGCTTGCATATACTGTTGCTCTTATACCCATAGTTTATGAACAACAATCATCCAACAATGTTTTCCAAATGATATCATCTAGGCTAAATGTATTTGTGATTATGCAAAACTAAAATAACATTTGATAAACCAAGCTGATTACATAGCAGGGGCTCATATTAGAAGATACAGCTCCACTGACATTTATATTGAGATCTTTGTTAATAAATGTAATTGTTCTTCTGTAGTTAAAAATCACTTTAAATCTTAAAATTTGCAATTCCGGAAGTTAAATTAGAAAATCAGTCACGCCTCATCCCCCAGAACCAAAACGAACGAAAGAAAAATCGAATTTCCTGCCGTTCTCTCGCAGCCGATCGGCCTCCACCATGCCTCTCTAATGTGAGTAGCTTCTCACAGTCAAACAATTACAGCAGTGTATTATCCCACTCGCTGACTGTAATTCAATTAACTCTCTCCCCTCGGGCTCAATCCAGCCGGATAATACACACATTAATTAACAACGGAATCCAATATCGCCTGTTCTGCGCCTCAACGTATTTCCATTTACCATAAAAAGGTCACATCAGCCACTTCTAGCTGAAAAACATGGCTGTAGCCTGAGTGTATTGTAATGAATTACATTCATACAGCAGCCGGCCTCGCGGGACGTGGCCAGTTGATCCTATGTTGTACCTGTGTGCGCAATCGTGCGCGTCTCTGGAACAATATCTCTTAAACAGACACTTTTGTACGTGTGTGTGTGTGTGTGTGTGAGTCAGAGAGAGAGAGAGAGAGAGAGAGCTAAAACACGTTAACACACCTGGATGCACGAGTACACACAATGAGTGTGGTTGTGATGGGGGAGGAGGGGGGGGGGGTCACCGGAGCTCCCTAGTTCATCCCCATTTGACGCGCCAACCTAATTACAAGCAAACAGGGAAACAGTAATTAGCAACGAGTCTCACCTCGTTAATCACAAAAGACTCCTCAACTCTATTTATAACTGATTAATGGCGTATAAGCACGTCGAGATATTTATGTTTCTGCTAATTGTGAGCAGCTTGCATCCCCTGTGCTAACCCCAGCGCGCTTTGCTTTGCACCCGACAGACACACGCACAAGCATGCACACCTAATACTGTTTTGTTGGAGCAAGTAAAATGTGTTAACCACGCGATTTGGATTGCACCTATTCATATTTTATTCCATGTAGACGACATATTGACCTAAACATTTTTGTCAGGGTGTCCTTTTGTTGTTATGTAATCACAGGCTGGCATACAACCAGCATACGGAATTAATTCACTCAAAAGCCCAATTGGGGTCATGGCCTACCCCGTTTTCTTACATTATATGGCCCCTCCATAGTCCTAGGGCCTACATATTGTATACATTTGATTGACATATGCATGTGTATATGTATATATGTGTGTGTGTGCGTGTGTGTGTGTGTATGTGGCCTATAGCCTAGGCAGTCTTGTAGCCAGCACTTTGTGAAAAGCGCAATAGACGCATTACATTTGCATATATATAACATATAATATACATTAGGCCTATACTCAAATATGCAGAACATATAGTCTATTTGAGGGTCATATTTCATATATAGGACACAAGTACTGTAAACTGGTAAAGGAGCAGTTACCTTTACGTCCAGATCTCTGGTATGAGGGAATGTGATTTTGTCAATCCGATTCACGTCTAATTCCTCTATTTGATATGCATCATATGATGTTTTATTATTAATAACAAACGGCTTTGTGCGCACTCGCACAACATCGTCGGATAAGACCGTTTGTCTCGGGAAGTTCAACAGTTGGAAGAGGAAAACGCAGCAGAGTGCATGTGAACAATAATTAGATCGGGGCCTGCACACGCACGCACGCACACACAGACACAGAGAGAGCAAATGTAGGCCTAGTGATCGTGTGTGTGCATATAGGCTACGTGCGTGAGACAGACAATCTCTTATAAGAGAACGAACGTTTTCCCCCCTGTGTGTATCTATAGCGATACCGTGTTGATCCCCTTCACTCTAGCCCACATGCGCGCAGACGGCATATGCCTACGCCATTGTATCGCTACCGCTAATCTGGAGGAATAACACGCAGCTGTCAGCGACGTTGTGGGAATCTGCTCTAATCTGCTTCAATATCTTGAGCCTCTCGTTTAGCGCTTTGATCCGATGCTATTGTACCGCGTCCCCGACACAGAGCGACGGAGACTGGCAGAGCTGTGGATGATGTGTTGAGGGGCGGGGGCGGGGGGCATCAACGTTGCAATCCTTCCATCATGGCCCCTTCCATTGACAGATGTTGCTCCCTGTGTACATTTAGTGTGCGTGCACGGAGCCCGTGGCTCTGCGCGACACCTGTCACAGCTGCACCTATATATATATAAAAAAAAGATTTCACCAAAAACAAACACACGCACAACGCGAACGGCCTTTGGTTCCACTAGGTGCCCGCTGTCATTCGTTGTGCAGTTCTGTTTTTCCACCGCTAGATGCCAGCAGGGAACCGTTTAAAACTGGACCGCATGTTTTCTTTTTATGGCGCTGCGATGCGTTCCTTCTTTGGAGTTTGGAGACAGTACAGATGGCAGGCCCGAACACAACACTTATCCAGACATTTCACTGTTCACAGAATGATATCAAAGTCAACTCAAAATGGAGGCTACGCGCCATCAACTTGAAACAAATTATAACACTTCCAACAAAATTGCATTGTGAGTAAAGTCGCCACGGATTTGGTCATCGTTCAACACAGATGTCCCCTGCCTGTTCGTGTTAAATAAAGTATAACTCACATCCTCTTAAAAATTCAGCTGTGGATTTCTGGGGATAAATCCTCACAATTATAATGTTTTAATCCAGATTGGTTTCGGACACTTTCATTTATTTAAGCATGTCAGATCATGCTTAAAATTCAGTGTCAGGAACAAAACAAAATTCCCTAAATATGGATATGTGAATTATTAAATAACAAGACTGTTCCATTTTGCCCTTTTTAAATATAAAAAGTTAATTTCGCATTGTCCATATACTAGGCCAATGATTTATAAAATAATTCCACTGAAATAATATTTATTAATCTTCTTTCATATGTTCCCATTTCTAGTTTTATGTCAACAACACACTAATACGGCTAAGAATCAAAGATTGTCCAACCAAAGGACAACCAAAAGGACAAACATATACATGTGTTGTCATATTCATGTAACATTCACATTTTAAATTAAACTGTAGATTTAGGATATTACAGGTTTAATCTGCACAGTTACACCCAATGTGGAGATTAATACACTACACCAACTCGTTATTTCAGTAACCAAGGATACCTATTTTGTAACACCTTTAAAGCTTGGAATGCTTGCCTCTTCGGCCTCTCTCTCTCTCTCTCTCTCTCTCTCTCTCTCTCTCTCTCTCTCATTCTTGTTACACATGTTGTTAATTTTGTCTTTGTTTACTCACATATATTCCTATTTTTTTCATCAGGCATAGCATTTCAGATTAATAGATGTTAAAATGTAACTAGTCTTTACCTGCTGTTTCCCCTGTGTGCAGGGTTTGACCAAACATGTTGACAACAACATGTAAGGTAAGCTTCTTGCAAAAGCAATACTTAAGTTTCTGTGAATGTGAGTTTGTTTGTGAAGTGTTTATCTTGCGTGTATCCGTGTGCACATATGCATGCGTGTTTGAGTCTGTTGCGTGCGTGTGTGCGTAAGGCTAATATTAAAGGCCCAACAATAGCTCATCTGTACCCTTTTCTGATGGGTGGGAACTCCGGGAGCCGCCCCTTATATCTGATTGGCTGACACAACCTTCAGAGAAGTTGACCCAAGACAGTGCAGTTTACTTGTTCTGCTCTTTCAATTAGATGTGGAATGCAGCGCTCTCAAAGGCCATGTTGAAGTGCGTCCCTGAGCATGTAAACCCCACAAGACAACGTGGCAGCCGACTGAACCCCAACACACTCCGTAACTAACGTCTTGTGCGGTTATGTCACTGCATTTTGTCAGCCTTATGGAAACAGGACCCTCTGTAGGCAGTGTTACATATTGGTTGACAAGAGAAAAATGGTGCGTGTATTTAGAAAATATATTTTTAACGGATGCCTGTTTGTCAGACTGTCTCTGTGTAAGGTGTGTGTACGTGTGCGTGTGTGTGCGTGCATGTGCGTGTGTGTGTGTGCGTGTGCGCACGTGAGCTAGCAGTTCTGTTACCATCATTCTTGTATTTACTGTACTTGTTTTGGTGTTTTAACTGTATGTGTATCATGACAGTATCATCAAATTTGACCAGTGTGTGTGTTGGTCAGTGGGGAAAGGAGTGACATTTTTTAAATCGAAATGTATATGTGTGGCCAGAGAAAGGAAAAAAAATTAGACTTTATCCTCAGTTGAGAATGTGTGAAAGAGTGTCAAAAGAAAAATATCAAAACAATATTAGTACCAGGGACATCAATGCAAAAATACAGAAGGTGGGATGCTCTGTGTGTGTGTGTGTGTGTGTGGGCAGGGGAGGAGGGGGTTCAAACTTAACAAACATGCATTAGCGGCACGGAAAGCGTTTTTTTCATCAGACGCCTTTTCACAAAGTGTTTTCATATCGCCTCTCAGATGCAGCATCACAGCGCCACGCTCTGTCGACTGAGCCGGGAGAGAGGCTTTATGTGGGCCCAAATGGGTCTCATCTCAAATAATGAATGTGTCCTTGAGAAAAAACAAAGAAGCGTCACAGAGCGAGCTGCCATGCCACGGAGGAAACAGAGATGGCAGATAATTGTTTTCAAGTCTAGGAGTGCACTGTAAATTAGTCTGTTCTTCTCCGCGGGCGGGAAACTGTATCATTCCTGCGTGTTATTTCTCTATACACACATATCTGATTTGTGTTTTTTTATCATTTATTTTTTCATTCCTTTGACTTTGTTTTCCTGTTATCTGGTCTCCGTATTATTTGCCCTCATCCTGGCTCTCTCTCATCGACCTCTCGGTTGTTGTCTTCTCTCTCTACGCACTCTTCCTTCTCTCATTATCACGACCTTTCATGCAAGTATTTTAACATCTTTGTATTGTACCCTCCGGCTCGTTGAAGACTCACAACAGAATATTTATTTTATAAAAAAGTTTTTTAAACTGCCTCGCATTCACCACTTCACCTTGACTCGCATGGGTGTCCTGCATGAGCGTTCTTCCTTGTACAACAATTAAGGAGAGTCACAAAGGAACTACAAGCCATTGTGAATCGTCCAGTTCCATTCCACCTTCACTCCCACGGGGGGCGGTCGCTCCTTTCCAAAGTTGTTCCGGCTAACCGTTAACGAGCACCTATGCTCAAGGCGAGTGTACCTGAAGGGGATTAATTGGAGCAGGTTTTCCTGGATGTGATTGCATACACAGAAAACAGCTTTTGTATTAATAATAATAATTATTAATTCATACCTACCAGTGCTAAAAACGATGAACATATGACCAGAATATGCAGATTACTGCAAATATACAACACACCTCTAACCATTCCTTCCTTCCTTCCTCCCTTCCTTCCTTCCTTCCTTCCTTCCTTCTTCCCTCCCTCCCTCTTTTCCTCCCTCCCTTGAGAGTCTGGTGTCCCAGGAGAGCCCTACAAACTGCTATAACTAGGTAATAATGGATTTTACGACGTTGCCTACTTAAAAACAGCAAATTTCCATTAAACCTCACTGTGTCATTATAGTTCACATTCCTAATTATGCGGCAAAGTCCCCATGGGAATTTCACGGAGGCCACTACTCCACAATCTGTCCATATGGCGCTTAATTAAAAGTTTTCTTAAGAATAAATTGCATTCAATTCAATTAGAACTGTAATGTCATACCAAAATAATGGGCCTAGCCTTGTACAATGAGCAGCTGAAAACACATGCCGGCACATTAAAATAAATCTTTTTTTGTTGCATTTGCAATGGGAAAGTGCATATCTCGGTCCCAAAAAAATCCCCCCTCGTAGGAAAATATGCAAAAGGCAAATATCAGCAAAGCCTCCTACATGCCACGGAGCCCCAGGCAACAACCGCGCGAAAAACATTCAAGCTATTTCTAGACTCCACTCTTGGAAGTCGCACCATGACAAATGAACCATTGGAGTTCGGGATTCCTATTTATCTGTAATGCACAGAGCCACTTGACTGGGGCAGGAAGAATTAAAGAATTATCTGGAATTTTTATTTTTAAACAAAACAAAAATAAAAAATGTAAAAAATCAACAGACATCTTAAAGGATAAATGATAAATAAATATATTGTGTGTGCAAGTGTTTATTCTGGAGCCAGAGTTGTTTGTGGGATCGAGGGCGTTTGGGTGGCGGTTGTGTCCTTATCATCTGAATGTTCTGATCTCACCATAGCACGACAATTAGGAATGAGCGTTATCTAACGCTAAACACCCCTTACACCACAGGCCAAGAAACCCAGTTCGTCCAAACACGTCCTGTGAGCCTCATTCCAAAGACACGTACACACACACTAATTCCTTCAGGGCGATCATTTATACCTCGTCTTTATTCTAACCACATTGTTGTCAAGCCGTGTTTGACTACTGAACCATTGGTAAAAACTAAAGCTTCTTCACAAAGTCCTTGCAATGACATTTGATCGTTCCATTGTTTCTCAAAAACATACTTACTGTATGTCTACAAGGCTTTATGTCTACAACTTTTAGGTAGCCTTCTTTAGTATAGAATTGTTGTTGTTGTTGTCACAAATTTATCTGTGATTTGATACTGTATATTCATATTTTGGTTTAAAACCTGAAACACTTTCAATTCAATTCTACTATAACAAACTGGGGTAACCTTAAACTCATTACAAGTTAATGAGACACTATTAATTGTATTTTCAGAAACATGTCAATCTAAAAGACAAAAGACAAAGCATGATACATTAGCTATTTGCCCATATTGTACGTGTCTCTAGACGCACGCACACACACACACACGCACCCCAACAAACTGCACAGCCAACGTCCTTCTACGGCCATAGACCATGCTACTCCCTGTTAGCTCGGAGCGCCATTGGGGGAGGAGACGCACCGGTGGGGGCAGACTGCTAGCCCGGGAAGGAGAAGAGAGATGCAGGAGGCAGGGGGAACCGACGGACGAGCTGATCTCTGAGCTCATTCGCTGGCTTGAGCAGAGCGACGGCTCCTAAACACAGTGTGACTCCTTTCCATGCAGACGTTTTTGGCTTGGCTGGCTTCACATTGGCCTTGCGTGCACATATGTGTGTGCGTGCACGTGTGTATCTGTGTGTGTGTGTGTGTGTGCGCGCGTGCGTGCACGCTCAATTGTCCTCGTGGTGCCCTCAATACAAACGACCGCTAGCCTACAGGTCATCATGCCTGCATTGTTTACATGTACACACACATACTATGTATGTATTTATCTCTCTTTTTCTAACACACACACACATACACGCACACACACACAAACAAACAAACACACAGATGAATGCATGTGGGGTACAGTATGTTGTATACACACACACCTATACACACACACACACAGTTAACCGGTACTGTTACAGAGCATTGCATGGTCACGCTCCTATATAATATGTGGATGATCTACTCCATTCCATCAACTCGCTCTCTCAGGTCATGCAGTCTAAATTCACTCAGTCCCACGCACCAACCCAAAGACCTGTGGGGATCGCTTTATCGTCGCAGTAGTGCGCAAACTACCGAATGCTCTGCCTACACCTTTAAAGTTTGCTCGTTCTTTGGACTATTTTACCTAAAAGGCAGCTATAGACGCACCTGATCAGACAAGCGTTTGTTTTTTGTGTCTTTTACTGAAATCTTGTACTGATAATTGTCCCTCTTTGTACAGTAGCTGCTGTAAAGCACTTTGTGACTCACATCTGGAAAAAGCGCTCTATAAATAAGGCTTACTGTACACATACTTATGTTGAATGTCTTCCTAAGGTACTTTTTAATAGGTCTGAAAGGATTAATGGCGAGTTGTACACGCAAACCGAGTTCTGATGATTTTCTCTCTCTCTCTCTCTCTCTCTCTCTCTCTCTCTCTCTCTCTCTCTCTCTCTCTCTCGCTCTCTTTCTCTCACACTCTCACACACACACACACAATGTTGGGTTTCATATCAAATCACACATTTGGCGACATGTGTCTTAGCTACAGGAGAACACTCCCCGGCAACCCTTTGTACCATTTTCTGGGCTATTAGAAAACAAGAGAGGCGGCTCAGGTTTGCTTTGAGGTTGTGGATGAAACATTATTTGAGTTGTGTGACCTCCACCTGCCCACTGCCCTCTGAAAAGACACATTACCTAAAACCACCACAAATGTTACTGCTGGACGTAGAATTGATTTACTTTTGTAGCCTGTGTGCCACAAACTGGTTGCAAAAGCAAAGGGAGAGAGAGAGAGAGCGATAAGCAGAGACAGATAAACAGAGAGAGAGCGAGATAAAGAGAGAGAGATGGGAGGAGGGACTAACAGAGAAGGCATGCAGATAGAAGTGTAGAGAGTGAAAAACAGAAGGAAAGAGATGTTTAGAGCAAACAAATGAGTGGTTTTCCCAGAGCAGTCGTTCCTAGCAACGATAACTCAAAGTGGGTTTGAGTGAGAGCGGTTGCTGTCAGCAGCTAGTCAGTGTAACAGATGTGCGCTCGCCCAAAGACTTACACAGCTGCCACCGCTTGTGTGTGTGTGTGTGTGTGTGTGTGTGTGCGTGTGTGTGTGTGCGTGTGTGTGTGGGTGTGTGTGTGTGTGTGTGTGTATTAGCGCTTGATGTGAATGCAGGAGGACATACATGAGCGCAAGCCCACATGTGGACACTGGTGTACACAACATAATTCAGCAGGGTCTCTAGGCAAGCCCTGTGTGTGTGTCTCTCTCTCTCTCTCTCTCTATATATATATACTGTATATAAAATTATAATTATAATATATATATAATACAATGTATAATAATATATAATAATATAATTATAATCAGGCCACTATATACAACAAACTGAATCAGATATAAAGCTGATGACTTCACCACATTGACACACACTTAGCTATTGTCTGCGACCCTGAGGCTGACACGTGCCAAGTTTGGAAGCATGGCAGCCTGCCTTTTTCCCCCAAGGCCATCTGCACCCCTGGAGAAGACCTACAGGGGCTACAGGATCATCCTGCGGCCCAGTTTGGCCTCTTGTTCTGGGTCAGGACACCTGGGTAACTCCTGGGAGGCCCGGGGCACCATGCAATGCCCAGATAACGGTGAACAGGCACATGGAGAAATCTGTCTTTATCGTCTATTGTTATTAAACGTGTTTCTGCAATGTATATTTCTCGCTTTGGATAAAGGCATATCCAAACTTCTGTACATGTAAATGTACATGTTTCAGTCTTTGACATGCAGTACATGCATATATACCTGTTGTAAATGGATGAATTATGTAGTAACTGCCGTTTGTCTTACTGAAGAAACGCACATTGATTTACTTTGTGGATTTATTATATAATTACACTAATACAGTATAATAACAAAAGGTACACACACACAACACACACACAAACCTTTCAGATTTATACCTTGATTGACACTTTTTTAGTTTTTTCTAACTATATTTAAGCATTTATTTAACAGAACACAGTGCTATAAACATTCATTATTAAAAATCACACATTAACTTTAGGATTTTGCTATTGTGCTAATTGACTAAACACAAAAATACAGGTAATTCCTCCAGTCATTATGGAAAATGTTTGTCAAATGTGTGGTTGTGTGTGTGTGTGTGTGTTCCTTCACGCATCAATGCGTTTGATGCAAGTACACAAAGACACGCAAGATACCTACTGTACACGTGTGTGTGCGTGCATTTGACAGACACATACGCAAATACTTTCCTGTTGTCTCATTGGCAATGGCAAGTCTTATATTCCATCTGCTCTAAAGGGGGATGGGGAGCGAGATATTCTTAAGCATCTCATTGGGGGGGGGGGGGGGGGGGGGGGGGGGGGGGGG
>JAODUK010000016.1:50261-65270 GCA_027564635.1 Typhlichthys eigenmanni
ACACCTCTGTCCGAACAGGGGATGGACAGATTCCCGGTCCATCGGAGGGAGAGAGAGAGAGAGAGAGAGAGAGAGAGTGAGTGAGAGAGAGAGAGTGTGTGTGTGTGTGTAATGTGGTAAAGGCAGTGTTCCCAGGTTGTGTAACAGAAAGGTGACTTGGCACCGTGGTGCGACTGTGTCAAGACGCCACAGATGGCTCGATGTTGCCGAGGTGACAACAGCAGAACTATATGGTGTGTGACAGTGTGAGTGCGTGTGTGTGTGTGTGGTGCTGTCGCCATGGCCCACAGACACAGTGGCCCTCCCACCAGCCCCATTGTTCCTGTCTCTCCACCCACACACATCCACTCTGTCCATCCTCCGTCACCCAGCGCCCACTAAGGGCCTCGTCTCCGTCGGCCTAGCGACGCCATGTCACAGCCCAGACCAGCACTACCCTAGCACGCTGTCCAGAAGAAGGATTTAACCTCAAGCTAACAGGTAGCAGGCGATGCAGGCCTTCTCGACGTATGTACACAGTTAAAGGTGTAGTCGGCTATTGCAGGCTAAATGTAAGATAATACACTTTTTGTCAAATTCAGCATATATCTCCTCGCATTTCGCTAGCTTACTTATCTCTGTGCGTGTTGAAAACATATTCCGGTATTTCTACACAGCGCTGGCTCCATAAATAGTAACATATACAAAGTTTGTGAACATCGCTTATATCAACAAAGCCGTAGAATTACGCTTCGCATCACAATGCATCACAATTTCTATGTGTGAGGCGGTGCCGTGGATGACAGCGGAGCAATACTGTTTTGATTTGAGCTTGAAGTTAGCAAACGTTCTCGAGAATGACTTTTAAAAGATCCTGCTTTTAAAGGTATTTTCAGCTATTTCAAGCTAATTGGTCAGCTAATACACATTTTGTCAAATACACAAAATATCTCCTCGCATTTCGCTAGCTTACCGTTCTCTGTGCGTGTTGAAAAAATTATTTGGTACTTCTACGCAGCCCTGGCACTGTAAATAGGATTATAAACAAAATGTCGAAAACCACTCGTATCAACAAAGCCGTAGCACTACGCTTTGCTTCTGGGTGTGCTTCAATGAGTGGAGTGACGCCGCGGAGGGATATTATTAGCAAGCATTCTCGAAAATGACTAACCCTGCCTTTAACAGGTAATGCATGTGTGTTGGCAGCAAATAGACCCATTAACATGTTTTAAACATTCTAATTTCTTTGATATTCACCTTTTTCATACAGACCCAACTGTAATATAGCAAATGTACAGGTGTGTGTATTACCTGTGCCTGGTGTGAGTGTGTGAGTATGTGCATGTGGGAGTGTGTGTGTGAGTGAGTGAGTTTCACATATGGCATGTTTAGAAATAACATGGTAATGTGTATAAAGGAACCCCTACTGTGTTAGGAGACATGCTTCTACATATAAGCGCACATATGCACACATACACACACACACACGTCAGCCAGAGCACTCCAGCCCACCTTTGACACTAAGCTTCCCAAAATATGGAAGCGCGTTTCCTCCCCACTAACGCAGGTTGGCAGGTGAAGCTAAGCGCTTCCTTCCACCTTTCCTCTGTTTCGCTTTCTCTCTCTTTTTCAGGCGGTTTCCTTCCCTCGCCTTTCTCTCTCTCTCCCCCTCCATTTCCCCCACCTCTCTCACTCTCTCTCTCTCTCTCTCTCTCTCTCTCTCTCTCTCTCTCTCTCTCTCTCTCTCTCTCTCCCAAGGCTCTGGGCTGAGGTGGAACTCATCTGTCAGGATCAGAAGGGGTCGGACTGATGGCACGCTCCTGTTTCAGCAAGATAACCAGACAGTACATCACATTACACACAAATGCAAACACACACACACACACACACACAAGAACACAACATTTTAATTTAATTGAATTTAGTTATTTATTATTGTTAATTTCACTGCCCTGCATGGATTCACAACACCTCACACACGCGCATAAGGACGCATCACTCAACTTCATCTGAAGATTGTGTAGGCACACTTAACAATGCATGCGCAAACAAACACACACACACACACACACACGCGCGCACGCGCACACACACACACACACATCTGTCACACCACGCTGTCAAATTAAAAGCACAAGCTTCTTGTCTACTTAGGGAAGGTATAGCATACACAGCAGAAGACACCTGCTGACATATAAATTAAATAAATGTAAAAGAAAAAATTGTTAATTTATATAAATGCTTCTACACTCATCTGTGCCAATAAAGCTTTTTCCATAGACAAGCTTGCTATTTTGGACACAATGTTAACAGGACTTTCTACTCTAGTTGAGTGATAGAGCATCTGAATATCTCAAAAATAGCTAGAAAAAAAAAAGAATAATAAATATTACTTCATTCCAGAGCAACTTTACAGATGCTGAAATATTTGATGATAAAAGCCTGGATAGAGAGAGAGAGAGAGAGAGAGAGAGAGAGAGAGAGAGAGACTGCAAGCAGATGAGAGAGGTGGAAAAGAACATTATCCCATGAGATGCCAAGCTCACTATCTGAAGGCCTGAGGTGTGTGCTGGCATGGGAGGAAAGAAAAGGGCGAGCAAGGCATGTCTGGTATGTCTCTCTCTCTCTCTCTCTCTCTCTCTCTCTCTCTCTCTCTCTCTCTCTCTCTGTGTGTATTGCTCGCCCGGATAACAAATCATTCCCTACAGCGGCTTCTGCTAACCTCGTCATTGCCACTAATAACATTTGGAGATGTTAAGCTCGTAAATTAGCGAATCTGGACCGGGGAGATATTATTTATGCTTGTCTGCCGACCTGAAAGACTCGTCTTGATGGGTAAATTGTGTTTAATTCTTGGAGGAAGACAGCTTTTTTTTTTCCTGCACACCAGCGTGATATGAGATTAATCCCTTGACAACCTTTGCGGGCGCGCTTCAAAATCGCTCCCAAATGTCACCGCAGCCACGTTGAGATTCGTGGCAGTAGGAATGCACAGAGAAATGCAGCGTTATGGAAATGGGGATGTATTCTGACCGTCTCACCCCCCCACCCCACAAGGACAAGGGTCAATGCTGCTTTCCGCTAGTTAAACAAAGTGGCGCTGTCACATAGTTATCTCAGGCAGTGTTTCCATGTTCTGTGTGCGTGAGGCCCAGAGTCAAAATGCTTGAAAAGCGCTGTTCTCTGTGGAGCCTGTAGGGGGCAGCGGGACCTACTCCTGTGTCGTAGAAGACGGGGTGCAAGGGGCGTCTTTCGCTCCCAGTGACATTCCAGATGTCAACACATGGCATCTGTCCTCCACTCTCCCTCCCTTGAATGAAGAAGAGGAGGAGAAGAAGAAGAAGAGAATCAAAGTGGGGGAAGGGCGATACTGAGACAACGGGTGTGTGTGTGTGTTTCTTGTGTGTGTGTGTGTGTGTGTGTGTGTGCGCGCGTGTGTGATTGCGTGTGTGTGTGTGTGTGTGTTTGGATATTGTGTGTGTGTGTGTGTATTTTGATACTGTGTGTGTGTGTGTTTGTGCGTTTGGATATTATGCGTCATTATTACAAAAAGGGCCGCCGACCCCTCTTTGTCGCAGCTCCGGCTTGCAGTTAAAAACACTCCGAAACACATTTTCACAGCGACGTGTTAAGAGTTCAGTAGGAAGCCCGCCGTAAGCGAAAACAATGAGCTCTAATGCGGCAGAAATGAGCGAGCGAGTGCCGTTACCCAAAGTTCCTGTGACATCTGACCGCCGCGTTCAAACACAAAACGACACGCTTTGACTGTTTACATACAACAAGTCATTTCTCATAATTACAGTTATTTGCCTCCGCCATCCAAACACACCAATTACATCTGTCTGGGGCCTTTTTCAATGAGTCTATTGTGTGTGTGCGTGAGTGCGTGCGTGTGTGTGTGTGTGTGTGTGTGTGTGTGCGTGCGTGCGTGCTGTGTGTGTGATAGGGTAGAAAAAGAGGGAGAGAGAATGAGAGAAGGGCAAACTGAGCGTAAAAGAGAACAAAAGTAACGTTTACAAAAACAAATAACTGCCGTATAAAAACCATTCCCTACACAATAGACAGAACCATTAAATACACTTGGGTAAATCACACACCCATTGGTCAATTGATTGGTTCGCATTTCCCCTTTAGATTCTGAAAACAGGAAGTTAACATCTGACCTCTAGCTAATAGTTAAGGGGAGTTAACTTACTGCTTCCCTGTACTGTATGTCTCTGAGCTTGTGACCGCATCTCATTTTAAGAAGGCATTTCATTTTACTATGCAACATGATGAAACATGTTACAGGGGAAACATATCTGTAGACGTTCTTGGAGGCCGCAGAGATGTCATTTAAAAGTAGATGTTCTGGTCACATTAATGACACCGCACACGCACACACACACACAAATATGCAGGCAAACAGATACAGTTACTGTTCAATAATATGCAAAACAACGCTTTGGGCTTACCATATATCATTGTAATTCTTTACGTGTCTGTTGTTTGTTAAGACAAAGAGAAAAAGACTGTTAACGTAAGGGTTGGAGCCCTTCACACTAAAACTCATTGGTCATGCTATAAGCAGTCCTCATCGTGAGGACTTTAAGCTCAGACCCAAGCAAGTACAACAAGACATTTCAGTATCACTTTAGCAGAATGGTGCCAAAAGACCACAAATGTTGTCTCCAATAAACCCCTACTCGGAGAGAGACCGACTATCCGCCACCAAGCTTACAGCGAACAGGCTTTTGAGTGTTTTTGTTTTGTTTTTATACAACTTTATCTTCTGCACATCATTCAGTTACAACAAATTAAACGCCTATACACGTAAAAACCATTTCAGAGAGAGAGAGAGAGAGAGAGAGAGAGAGAGAGAGAGAGAGATCCATTTCGCATGGCTTCTGGTGTGGTGCGTGTCCCGTGTTGAAAGCAGGCTGTCTGACAGTGTTAACGGAGCTGTGTTTTGCAGCCGGCCTGGTCATGTCGACTGTCTCCCCGAGGCCTAGTAAAGAGCCTTCCCCCCCCCCTGTACCTCCTCCCATGCCCCAGGCCGCCTGGCATGTGTTTTCTGGTGCTGTGGTGGGATCACAGCACCAGAAAACACTGGCCGGGCGGGCCGCTGCCACGCACGTCTGTGTACCAGCAGAGCGACCCGGCCTCCAGATTTATGCCTCGGGATGGCCCAGCGAGCCCACGCGGGTCGGAGCATCCATTACGTGTTGTCGGCTCCGGTTCGTACTGTAAACATAATGTTAGGGATGATAGCGAATAATGAAGAGGTGAAATATTTACTTTGGCAATTTCTTAAAAATATATACTGTATATCATTTTAGGTTTGCAACAATTACGATTAAAGTTTAACGATTTAAGTTAAATGATTACGTTTAAACAAAACATAATAATAATAATAATAATAATAATAATAATAATAATAAAACACTCACACGCACACACACACACACAATATTTTTTAGAACATAAATCAAAACCATAAAATGTGGATATTAATTTAATATGTCTTCTATTTGAAATAGTTTCATAAACACAAGTCAGAGCGCGTTGTGCAACGCTGTTTAAACAATCACTCCACAATCCCCGCCTCATCATCGGGAGTTTAGGGGCTAAATCTACCCATAATGCACGGCTCACTGCGGGGCTAATCCCTGTGAACATCGGAATAAATCCACTCTCTATCTGCTAGCATCTGATTCCGGCCCATTAGACTGTGTGTGTGTGTGTGTGCGTGCACGTGTGTGTGTGTGTGCGTGTGTGTGTGTGTGTGTGTGTGTGATGCACAGTTAGCAAAGGGTGCTAATGGGTTGTCTATGAATTTCATATTAGCACAAAAGAACCATTAGGACACCTCCGCTGAGGAAATCCCTCTGACCTCATGTCTAACAGCTGTCCATGGAAGTGACAAGCTCCCATCGTTCCAACATCTCGCTCCTTGTCCTCGTTTTTAAAGCCTACCTTTTTCTGTTCCTGCTGCAATACCGCGACCAACATGCACAGCGTTTAGCAGAAGCTTTTAAACAACTTACACACAGTACATTTGTCAATAGTAGACGAGATCATACACCTGTTGTCGCAGGCAACCAACATTCTGTTAAGATAATATGCAGCAGCGTCATCACTGTATGTTACATATTTACAACATACACAATGTAATATTCACCATATAATACCAGGAAATAATGGCTAGAATCATAAAATGACAGTATACTAAAAGCTTAACAAGGAGTTAAGCAAATATGCGAACACTTTTCTCTTCTCTACCTCGTTTTCAAGTAGATTTGTCTTGTTTCAGCCGCACCACACTGTCATTATCGTGTACCCACCAATGCAACTGTGTACTCATACTTGTGTGTGCAGTGTTGTGGTTCTGGCAGTTCTTTAAACTTTCAATGCATTTTTAATGTTTGGACTTTAAAACACGTTTTCCCAACCTTCACATATTTGCCTTTGTGTCCGTCTTTGTTTCTCACTATCTGATGTTAAATTTGATGAATCTCTCTCTCTCTCTCTTGCTCTCTCTCTCTCTCTCTCTTGCTCTCTCTCTCTTGCTCTCTCTCTCTCTGGTGCTTTGCTTATTTGGACTTGCTCCAATAACAAGCTCTTAACGCAGAGTTTCAGAGCTGGGGCCTGTAGGATTATTATTCAATGGCTATATTTGGCTACAAGCGTGTTCTATAGGTCTCAGGACAGGACGGGAGCGGATGTCGGTTTGGATTGTCATTTGCACAACCCCAGCAGCGTTGAGAAAATAAACTATAATAATAAGACGTCTGCGACTTAATCTGGACAAATCAGCTGTCAGCTCTGAGGCTTCTGGGGAAATCCTGTTCACCAAAGAGTCAAAACTGAGGGGAAAGCCTTCAAGTGTTCAAGCATAATGAAGAGATGAGCCAGCATCTCTCTCTCTCTCTCTCTCTCTCTCTCTCTCTCTCTCTCTCTCTCTCTCTCTCTCTCTCTCTCTCTCAGAGCAGCCAAGAGTCTCATCTCATAGTCTGGGAGCAAAAACAGGCCCCTGGGGTCTTTGGCTCCTTGCCGTCATGACAGCTTCCTGGACTGAAGGGGTCAGCAGTGGGCTGTCTGATAAATCTGGCACTCACTGAAGAGACTGTTGCTGCTGGTGGTGGCGAAGGGGATGTTTTGGGGGTGCCTTGCGGCTTGCTGGCTCGGCTCGCAGTGGGACACTGACAAAACCTCCAAATAGTGCCGTGTAGCTATAGCTAGCTTGCGGGCATTCGCACATAGCATCACGCACCATGCGGACTAGCCTCTAATCACTAAGCGGTGCCATAATCAAAGAGTGTTTTTCATTTCAGGGGGTTCTCAAACGGTTGGTTTAGGATATTCTCCAAAAGGGGCTGCACAATGCTTCTGGGCAAATGTGTATATTTTTTATATATATAATAAATAAATTATATATAGAGGACGTTTGTTACTGATTTTAATGCATTATTATTTATTTATGTTTTATTCATGCTTTAGTAAATGTAATTAAAGGCCGCTTGTGACACACAGATGTGTGCATGAGGGGAACTTTGAATAACTTGCTAGTTTTTGGGGGCATTGACTCAAAAAGTTTGAGAAGCACCGGTGCATTTATTAACATTGCTGTTACAAAGGGTTGTGTGAAGGATTTCCCACTTACTTCTTGGCTTCAAAACATGGCAGCGTTCTCCACTTGACAACAGCCTCCGCAGTTCGCTAGCTTCTGCCAGAATGTGTTCCTACGCGCCTAGCAAGAATCTGGTCCGCTGTTAGCAATCTGGTGCCATCCGCTTCACCTTTCACAGCAGAATTACTAGAAGAAACACACTCACCCGCCAGTCTACTTTCTGACTAATATTCAATGTTCATGTTCATATTTTTTGTATATGATGCTAAATATTTGTTCCGTCCATTTCTCTTGGACCACTGCCCTAGCTCATTTACTTAGTTTAGTACATTTTATATATATATATTTTATTGTTAAATAGTTTGATTGGTACAGTAGCATTATTTTTATTGAAATAAAAAGTGAATTAATTTAACGTTATGTAAAGCTTGTTGAGATGTTACAGGCTTCCTTCCTCCCCTTTTACCTCCCTCGCTGAACACTAGTTCCTTTCCATGCTTTCTTGCCTCATTTTCCCACAGCCTCTTGTGTTCTCTGCCTCTCATTGGTCCATCGCATCTCTTGTCCTGTTAATCCCCCAGGGTTTTGTTTATTTGTGTTAGAGTTGATTTTACAGCTTGCGACTGACCCCACCAATTTTCTCACAAGTCATTTGAACAGCAGGGCTGCTTTGCAGCTACTGCTACAATTAACATAACATTAGCATAATATTTGCATGTGTGCATTAGGGTGTTGATGGGGAGAAGAAAATAACAGTTTTTTTTTTTGCTTTCGTTAAAAAATGTAATCATGAAATGACGTTAAACTGCCCACGGTTATTAATGTTTTCTTTTTATCGCTTTGAAACTAATGTTCAGTCAATAAATATAAAGTTGTCATGTTTCTCGTGGCAAGCTGTGTATCTGTGATGTGATTGGCCCACCTACGCGCTAGCATCTGATTAGCTTAGCTTCTCCGCATCAGAATATATTTAATAATTCTCTTTAATAGAGAAACAATATAAAAAAATAAAAAAATAATTACAAACAATATGTCACTGGTCTCATTCATTCATTCATAAAGTACATCAAAAATAACGGTTGTGCAAATGTTTTTGATACTGAAGATTTTTTTTATACATGTAGCTATAACTCAGTTTATAGGAAATTAACCATTTTCATATCTAACTCATTTTGATTGCTAGCTTCAGCGTGTGCTCATGGGTGTGTGCGTCAGCTAGCGGGCCTTACTGTCCCCCTGAATGCCATGCCTGTCCCACACACAGATGAGCTGAGATTTGCCACATCGGGCTGCAACTCAAACACACACACACACACGGTGGTTTTCGACGGATCTCGTTTTGCATGTTTGGGAAGAATTTTGCACTGTCAGCATTTTGCGCAGAGAGAACCTAATTTGTGCGGCACTTACTATCTCACTTTATTCATGCAACATTCATAATTTAACTGGAAAAAATATTTCTACTTTATTAATACAATTCTATTCCTATATAAGTTTTTTTTATAATTTATTTATTTCCAGTTGAATTTAATTAAGGAAAACGTAAAATTATTTTAACAATACATTAATAGGCATTGATTTTTTAAGCAAATTGACGTATGTTTGGGTTTAGCATACTGTAAATGTGCATACATAATAGTTATTTTGTACCTTCTGCTTATTATATGTATTTATTCTATGACATTTAAATACAAAATGATGGGGGGTCTCTTTAAAACACAAGACTATGTTTAAATACTGCATAAATAAAGCTGGCCAAGTATCCCGGCGCCATCATCATTCCGAGAGCCAGCCGACACCGCATATAGTACATACATATAGTACATACATATAGTACATACAGATGTGTGCACGAATGCAGGGGATTAGAAGCATGTAAAAATAGCGTAGCTACACGCAGCTAGCTAAAACATCCAGGCCCCCTTGGCCTGTGCTGGTAGCCTACACTCAGCTCGCTACGCGCTGCTATCTGTCGATAATCCCTCCCCCTCATGAATACATTAATGCCACAGCCTTATACTCGGCTTAGCTGGCGGCTCAGAGTCACGGCACATCCTATTACCGTCTTTAAATCATTAACGTGACTTCGCTTTCACTCAATTTCCAAACACCCACGGTTCAAATCTGCACATTTCACAGAGCCGCGGTGAGGCCCCACTCAAAGTCTCTCTCCCTCACACGCACACACACACACTGCGACATGCACAGACACATTAATGGACACACACTGGTGTGCACAAGACAATTAGACACACACACACTTGGATTCCAGCCAAGAGTGTTGAAATGACACAACAACACAATTTTTATATAGATTCCGTCTTCGAATGCTGAATGTTTTGTTTTATAAGGTGAGTTGTATCGCAGCCACTACATCTGTGAAAGTTAGAGTCAATATATTCACAGAAACATTTTAAGCTTTCAAATGTAAATGTGTGCCAACTGTAATAGTTTCTGTTCTTTTGTCTCAACAATTCTGATGAACATAGCCAGTGGATAACTGTGGTTTAGAGCTGAGAAAACTCCTACAACAATCCTTAGGGGTGTGTGTGTGTGTGTTCTAATCTTTGCGTATTCCCACTCTTTTCTTCCTCCGGCATTACACATTATGCTGACAATGAACAGGAAATAAAGTGAACCCATTTGCGCTGCTTCTAAACTATTCACACTTCAGCCTTCTCCCAGGTTTAAACCTCCAGGCGATCTCTGAAACATTCATAAGCCACATCCTCTCAATTTGCCCCACGATCATCAAAACGGAGGCCTTTTGTGTGAAAATGCAGTAATTAGAAAAGCATGTCAACTCCCAAGGTGCATCTCTGTTTTATAGAGAGCTCTCTGCCACCCATGGTGGAACTGACAGGTGTATGGAATGGAGGTGATTTCATACAGATGGGAACAGAGTTAAATGGGGGCACCAAGTGGGAGTTTAGGTGTTCCCTTCGAGGCTTGAAAGAGAAGGCTTCATTGTCCAAACTTGAAGCTGGTGAAATGGTGACGGGAACAGTGTCAGATTGAAACACCTCTATGTCCATCTGACATCTTTTGTTTTTAAATTGGCAATATTTAATAAATTATTTACAATTTTGGAAGACATTACATTTTATTCAGAGACAAATGGAACAACCATTTAATTGCAATAAAGTAAAGGTGATAGTAGTGAGCCCAAATATAGAAATCTAATAAATAATTCTGTTTTCACTAGATAATTTTGCTGTGTTTCCAGATGAATATAGTGGTTTTTGCATCTGTGCTCTTCAATTGTGTTCTTTGTGTCTTTGTAGCAAACTCTAGCTTGCGCACAGAAGTAAACACAAATGTGAATGCTGGCGAATACACACACACTTTGTGTGCAAGAATACACGTCCTGTCATCTCAACGTCCTTGTTGCTTGTCGCGCCTAATTTTTTCATCAGGTGTCTTCATGGTCACCAGCCCTCTGATTGCAGGGGCAGGAGGACGGGTGGCGCATAATTAAGGGTGTTGTTATGGAGATGATGGAATTGCCTGGTGACAGACTGGTGAGTTATAACAATAACATGACGATGACAGATATCTTAATGGATGAACAAGGAAGTATTAGGATAGTATTGCAGTACCTTATTTATTGGACAATACTTTATATGAAACAAAATGTATATTTTCATTACATGAAAACTATTTTCATGTTTTGCGTTTGCTTAAGGTAAACCTGAAATTTTAAAATATAGTTATTCATATACAGTAACTAAATGTAACTTGATTTACTTATGCCTGCTACTCGCATGGATAAACGGCAGGGCATTGCGTGTGTGTGTGTGTGTGCATGCATATGTAGGCATGTTTTAGCAAAATATTAATACACATGCACTTCATTCATTCAGTACAATAGAGTGGTACAGGCGATCCTCATTGACGGCATGTGACGACTGCATATGCCTTCTTCTGACCTCCTCCTCTTCTTCTTCTGAATTAAACATGCAGCAGAAGGTTGTAGAACTGTTTGTTTTATTTTTAAAGTGAACGTAGACCAGAGAACAAACTGTCTAGTTGTCTTTTAAAATGTTATAACTTTATAACTGTGTGTGTGTGTGTGTGTGTATATATATATCTATTTTTTTTTTAATATATATATGTATTTTTTTTGTTTTTTTTGTTATTCCTGGTTAAGTACACAATGTGTGTATATATATATATATATATAAACTGAATACTGTGTGTGTGTGTGTAACAGATATGAAGACCAGCCGAAGTTTAACCGAACACATTGCTGTTTTTATTAGAGCCTTGTCTGGCAGTAATACTGAAAAAAAGTGAACTTAAGAACAGATGGCAGTGGCAGCACACGGCTTGATTTGTATTTAGTCTTTCATTATTTTTTTTCTTCTTTTTTTTGCGTGAGAGTACCTGGACTCTTTTTCTGTCGCATGGATAACATCAATAAAAGAAACAGGGATAGTGTGAGAGAGAGAGAGAGAGAGAAATATACAACTTATATTACACTGTGTTATGAACAAAATATAAATCTATAACTCTATGTTATATTTACATAATCATCTTTCTTCATTTTTCAAGTTGAGATGGTAAGATTCTTTGTAAATTTTCTTACTTTGTTTTGAGCTCCACTTATGACTTTGATTGTCTTAAATATTATTATTATTTTTCTATCTATTATTATCATTGTCTTGATATAGGAAAAGACCTTACCAGCAGGGATTATTTAAGTTTTAGCCCCCAAACACCCCTCCTGATATCCCCAAAATGGACTCATCCATAAGCCCTTCTCCAGCATAAGAGGTTAAACCACTGTGTGATAATATCAGGGGTGTCTAAGTAGCAAGAGGCTCACAATGTGGCACTATAGCAAAACACATATGTAGTAGAAGCATGATTGTAAACGCCCCTGGGGGGTGGTGGTGGTGTTCCTCCGCCATTGTGTGGAGCTCAAACAACAAAGCCAACAGCTAGCTCCACACGAGGGAAAACTCAGGTATGACAGGTGTGGAGGTGTGGCCGTCTCACATTTGACACCGCAGTGAATGTCTTATCACTGGTAAATCATGCTGCTTTGATTAGCACACAGCTAGGAGCATACTATATGCTTGAGTACTGTATATACTGTGCTACTGTACTTGTAAGAAATACATTTCACTTGAAGGAATAGACGGCACACAAGCCCATTGTGGTTTCTGCGGTGAAGCTCTTCATCTTAAATGTGGGAGTTGTTGCGTGTGTCCATGGAGGTGGGTGGCATTATATGCTTGTATGTACATTTAACACATTTTATGTCATAGTGTATATGTGTGTGTGTATGTGTGGATCCTAGCCAATGATATTCCACGGTGTCTCTGTGAGTCAGCCATCCTGGTAAACGGTTTCTGGGCTTTTTTTTGTTTGTTCACAGAAAATATAAAATAAATCAATACAACTTTTTTCCTAATCTCGAAAAATAAAATAAAAATAAAAATGAAACAAAATAGAATAGAATAAAACTTCACATTATACATTATGATAACCATTACAAATAAAATAATGACAATAATATTAAAAATCATGTTCTTTTCTCTGAGTCCGAGTGCTTTTAAGAAATGGATTTGGACGTGAAAGGGTTACGTCTCGGTGTGAGATGGGCGTGAGTTGCTGAGAAGTGCCTTCTCCTTCAAAGACGGTCACACTCACATTCCGCACCACGCCCGTCTGCCGTCCGACAGATTAATACAAAACAAACGCATCCAAATAAAATCAACAGAATTGAAAACAAAGTAAAAACATTTTTGTTTAGGGCTAAATATCTACTAGCTATATATATAATAATGTGTAATCGACCGTTATAATTTCATGTGTTCATAAAAATAGGGGTAAAGAAGAGTCAAAATAAATTATACTGTACATACCTTACTAAACTTAGGAAACTTTGACCATAATTATTGTTAATAATATTATTAAACTAGAGGCAGTTTGAAGAAGAAAAAAATACAGTATTCAAATACAGAATAGAAACATTGATTGGCTGATTACACTTCAGCTCCTCCCACTGGCGACAGAATAGAAACACTGATTGGCTGACTACACCTCAGCTCCTCCCACTGGCGACAGCAGAACGTTTTGAATGGGCGGAGCAAATAAACAAGAATAAACAAAAACAAATACTGGAGACAAAACGACAGCTATGGGTGTGTGTGGGTGTGTGTGTGTGTGCGTGCGTGCGTGCGTGCGCATGTGCGTGTGCATGTGCGTGTGCATGCAGGCGCCCACGGGTGGGTGTGAATGGGAGATGACCGTAATGTGACTGCAAGGACGGCGCACATTAGCGAATTTAGGCGTGTGTGTGTGTTTTATAAGCGTGTATGTGGGTGAAAAACAGTCAGTCTGTCTTACGGATGTCCACTTGCATTTTAGAACAGTGCACGCCCACACACACACACACACACACACACACACAATATCGGGATGTCTCAGTTGAAGTTGAGGGAGAGGTTTGGTGGATTGTCTCAAAACACAGTGTGTTTCCTTCTGCTCCGCGACTCATATCCTCCCCTCCCCTCACCCCTTCCAATCCAATGAAGTGGGCCAGTCCTTGATGACTAACATACAAGGCGCAGTCCAGATTGGACTGTGCCAATGGAGAACCAAAGGGGGGACAGCTGATCATACACTGCAAGGTTGAAGATAAGAGGGGAAAACAAATATATATTTTTTTAAGTTTTTGTCTTTTTTTCTTTAAATAAACACGTCGGTTGTCTTTCAGGTGCTTTACAACGAAAGGGAAAAAAAGAAATGTCTCTTTTTCTATTATTATTCAAACTTGTAGCACAAAAAAACAACAAATCACATTCACAAGCCACTTATTGGCACAGCGTACCTGAGTGAGAATATTATAGAACCAAGAACAAAAAATAAAATAAAGCGGTATTTTTAAAAGTGTCTCTTGATAATAAACAAACAGGTCCTCCGTCTTAAAGTGTCATTTATCGTCCTTTGACATGTTAACGTCAAAGGTAAATTTTTTTCTCACCATTTCAAAATGTCCACAAACGGGTCTAAGAGGTTCCTTTGTGAGTGTGATAATATTCTCACGTGCTGTAGCTTAATAATGGCGTTACACTGCAAATCATCTTGACTTGGTGGTCAACAGCAGTGTTTAAAGACAGGCATGTGCTTCAGATGCTTCAATTTTATTGGTCAGATGCTGGTATCAGGGCTCCAGTAGGGGGAACAGTTTTGCTCTGTGAACAGAGTCCTGGTTGGCTGGAAGAGGAAGAAAAAAAGGGGGCGGGGTATCGGCGTGTGATTGGCAAAAAAAAAAAGAACGCTTGAATCCTGATTGGTTTCTTAGGATTTTGTTGGTGAATCTGGCGATTCCCCAGCTATGATTGGCTTATTAAAGTTTAAACGGGGGTGTGGGTATGTGGGGAAGGGGGGGGGGGGGGGGGGGGGGCAGT
>JAODUK010000016.1:95799-113306 GCA_027564635.1 Typhlichthys eigenmanni
CACACACAACCAATAAGGACATCTAGGACGGACACTGTACACGCACAGGCACGCACATACACACACACACACACACAACCAATAAGGACATCTAGGACGGACACTGTACACGCACAGGCACGCACATACACACACACACACACACACAACCAATAAGGACATCTAGGACGGACACTGTACATGCACAGGCACGCACATACACACACACGCACACACAACCAATAAGGACATCTAGGATGGACACTGTACATGCACAGGCACGCACATACACACACACACACACACACACACACACACACACACACACACACACGCCATCTTTGAGCGACGGGCTGCCAGAGCATGTGACCAAGCGCAGGGAGCTGATTGGATTACAGTGAGGGCACAATGGAGATGTATGGGGAGGTCATGCTGCCATTGTATCTGACTGTAAGTGACCCATCCATGTCGGCCCCCCACACAGCTGACTCCTGCTAATGTGTCACAGTGGGGGCCTAGCCAGAGGGGGCGGACTTTGAAAAGCTTTTAGAGTTGTTATAGATGTTATATATCAAGTTAGATTAATATACACACACACACACACACATACACAGTATATAATCTGTATGCACACAAAATATACAGATTTTTTTCCAAATAGATATAAGATTAAAGAATATAGTTTATATCGACATAGTTATATTATGCGTTTATTCATTACTTTTTTGATTTGTTCGTCTCTCCCTCCATGCCTGCACTTGGCCTGAGGGGTGGAGTCAGGAGCGAGTGACCACCAGAGAAAGCTCACATATGTAAATTCATGTCGCTAAAAAATGTAAATGTCAAATTTCCGTCGGGTTTCTTGTTTTTTCTTTATGCCTGAAGGATTTAGCCCACTTTATAGAAAATATCGATATATATCGTGTATCGGTATTTAACCTAAATATATCAGGATATTATTTTTGGTCCATATTGCCCAGCCCTAATGTGTGAGTATATATATATACAGTATATACACACTATATATACTATATATATATATAATATTGTAATAAAATATAATATTATAGTTTAATCTACTCACAAAAATTAAGGACATGTGTCACTACTTGGGCCAGTGTGCCAGAGTGACCAACACAACAACGTTGACTGACTTGCAACAAATGCTGCTACAAATAACTTTGCACGAGTTATACGAAGATGGTTTTATTCATGGCATGTCACAGGCCGACTTATACGTAGCACTGTAGACTACAGTTAATGTAAGAGCAATAGTGTTTTATATTTTTCCTGTGACACCCGTTCCCATTGTTATTTGCCATCTTGCCCGTTTCACGGGATTGAAAGATAAATAGTTTCCCATTTCACGTGATTCCCATGGGAATCCCGTGACCTGTGGGAATCCCGTGACCCGTGGGAATCACAAAAATAAATGTCAGGCCATAATGCTGGTTGAAGAATGTGATGCCATCCCACAGCAATGTGTGCCCAGGCTGGTGACAAGCATGAGGAGGAGGTACCAGCCTGTGTATGGTTCTTCCACACGCTACTGACGCTCATGTTTGTTAAAATAATAACATGTTAAATAGCCAAAATGTCCTGGTTCGTCATACTGCAATAATCCAATCCACCAAAACAAGAATAAACAGCAAAGAAAATCTGTTTGGCATTGTCAGAGAAGGTTTGGCTAATATTTAATGGGCGCATACTCAGCTCTGCTGCTCATCCCACAAATGCATGTTCCTTACGAATGTCACACCATTTAAAAGGGAAATAACTAGGCTTTTCAATGTTATAAGATGTACTTCCAAGAAGCATTGTTACAATAAATAAATATTCTACCAAACACAAAATTCCTTACTTTTTGTGTTATGTTCATAAAGTAAATAGTGTATATATACATACATACATGCATACATATATTATACATAATGTATGTATGTCTGTTTATAGGGCCTATACAGTAGGTGTTTTGTTAATATCTTTAATATTTTGTGTGTGTACGCGTGCTTGGGTGACTACTTTTGTTTTCGTCAAAAAGGTTGTGACCTGCTGCTATATCTAGATTTAAAGTTTAGGGTCGAGAAAGCAGGCAGAGGAATATTCATTATACAAACGGTTCTCAAATGTAGGCTTGGCCCTCTGGAGCATTCATATAATGAACTGCGGTCATTGTATCTGGTTGGGTATCGCTGGGGTGCCCAGACAACCCTGAGGAACTGACATCCAGTATGGAGGGCATGGAGCTGAGAGCAACAAGTCTCCTTTCACTGCGTGACCCAGACTCACATACTGCCGGTCGACCTTTCAGTCTGTTTAACCCCACGAGATCTGACCTTGGAAAGCGAACCTGTCAAAAAAAAGAAAATCAACACCGGGTTTCAGAGGAAAGGTTGCGCGCCATTTAGGCGTGGGGTCAAAATTCAACGTCTACATTTAGTGTCTTGCGCCGTTTAGTGAAACGTTGCGTTGAACGCCCCCAATCTAAACATAAGGCTCCACTGAAAGAGAGAGAGAGAGAGAGACAGAGAGAGAGAGAGAGAGAGAGAGAGAGAGAGAGAGAGGAGAGAGAGAGAGAGATTTATTCCAAACGGACGCCAGCGTTTGGAACTACGCTCTGCGACAGAGACGCCCAGCGACAGTTACATAATTTTTCAGCTTTATGCCAATTTCCAGTTGGTGACGAATTTCGTTGATTATCAATGGCAGGACAGATGTTCTCTGCATCTTCTTTTCGATAGCTATCTTAAAATCCCTCGCTGTTAACTAGTGCATGTTCGCGGCCCATAGTGTAATAACAGTATTTATACAAACATTTCCCTCCAAAATATATATTTTTTGAGGGAATGCACACTATTTGCGAGTTTGATTTGACAAATTTGACTGTAGACCTCACGCCACTTCTACTTGCTGGCGTGAGACACACCCACTCCCGAGCTGGCGGTTTGGACACTAGAGAGGGCTTGGCGACTGCTCATCAGCGATTGAGCGTTTGCGAGTTGAATATGTCGGCAGTGTGAACGCAGGGTAAGACAGCCCCTGTGTCATTAACACCACCTCTACAATTAGTACTCCACCAACTACCTACACGCACACACACAGAGAGAGAGAGAGAGAGAGAGAGAGAGAGAGAGAGAGAGAGAGAGAGAGAGAGAGGGAGAGAGAGAGAGACGGAGTTGACACCCCAGGGCCCCGCACAACCCAAACAACATAATTAGACATCGCCCAAACAAAGCACACACGCTGTAATTACTCTGTAATGTTACATAGCACAAGGGACACAACAAATACCCTTTTCCCCATGATCAACCAGTAGCGTGCACGTTCAAACCCACATGTGCACACGGACGCACACACACGCACGCGCACACACACACAAGCACACGTGCACATTAGTTCTGTGTGCATTCCTATTGATTTCGGCGCAGAGAATCCCCATTGGCCGTCTGCCTTGCAAGCATGCGACAGCTATTCATGCTTGTGTGTGTGCACGTGCGTGCGTCAGTGTGTGTGTGTGTGCGTTATGAACACAGGCTGCTAAAAAGGCAGAGGAAAAGGCCTGTGTTGACTGGACAACCAACACTAGACGTCCAGTAGCATGCTAGCAGCTACTAGTCATGCTATCAGTGGCTAGGTGCAGCGTTCCAGTATGTTGTACCGTATTAAATGTTTTTTTTTAAACAATAATTTTCTGGACAGATGAAGTGGAGAAATTGCTACCTGATCAGAGAATGACATCAGATACTCCCTCTGTGTGCGTGACTATCAATTGCCCCGCCGATATATCAAAGGAGCAATATTATCGGCCGATATCAGCATATCACATGCAGGGTCCGGAATTAACACCCGCCAAGCGCCAAAAGCGGGTAGATTTTCAGTTTGGCAAGTCAATTTTAGAGACTGTCTGCCACACCGGCGGGTAAATGTTTGAAATAAAACAGGCATATAAATCTTTGGTGTTTCTCTCTACCGCTGTCGCCTGTGTTGAGTTTGACACACACACACACATTATCCGTGAAGACACGCCCCTATTCTCTGATTGGCTCTCTGTCCCAATGAAATACTAAAACGTAGTTAACAGAGCAGGCTACTGAATGTGACACGAAAATTACCATTTATTATTTTAAATGCTTGGCGGGTAGACAGCCACCTTGGCTGGTGACTCAAAAGGTAAATTTCGGACCCTGATCACATCCATACAGTATATTGGCATGACATGTATTCTGGCCAACATAATAATATAATAATGTAAATCAGCAAATTATATGATATAATGCGATATAATGCATATAATGTGTGATTTCATTGAAAAAATACATTCATATAGATAGCTTAATCATATTTGTTGGGCACATGCTTTGTTCTACATGTTTCTATGTAACATACTGTATGTATATTATTTAATTAGTCTTTTTTTTTTTTACAAACCTCAAAATACATGACATCAAGACCTCTGTATTGGAGCCAAAAATCCCCTTCAACAGACTCGTAGAAATATATACAGTACACACAGCAAATATCGCGCATACACACACACGCACACATGCACACGCACACACACACGGACACACGCACACGCACACACACACGAAAACGAAACAGCACTAGATGTAGATACAGCTCTCTCTGTCTCTCGGGAATGGGACGCGACTAATTCCTCTGGACAGAACAGCACTACAGACAACAGGCCAGGGCCCTAGCGAAAGATATCAATCTTGACAGGACATCCCCCTCTGCCCACCCACCCTCCCCCCCCCCCCCTCCTCTCTGTCATTCCTTTCTTCTCTTTCATTGGCCTTCCTCATCTGCATCCTTGGCCACCCCAACCTAACAAAACACACACACACACACAAACCCACCACCACGCATGTCAGTACAGATATTTCTCTACGTACAGCCGCAGTAAATTACATTTCTGCGCCAAGCCAAGCAGTGTGAAATCACGTTAGATGTTAATCAGGGACTATTGTGTTTGCCTTGTTGCATTTATTTCATTGCGGGCGATGTTCGTTATTTTCATTTCCCTTGCGTGTAAATGCATTTTAGGGCCTATAAATGGGAGGAGCTTGATCTGTTTCTACGCCACATCATTTCACCCTGTCCGATTCACGATGTCCCGATCAATGTTCAAAGGTCACATGACTATATTAGTTCTCTTTTTGAATCATTCCAGCAACCCCTGCAGTAAGCATGTAGTCACATTCCTCCCTTGTAGAACAAATTGTGCTGTCAATGTTATGTGTGTGCGTGTGTGTGTGAGCATAGCTTGTGCACAGGTTATGAAAATATGCATTTATATCTCGTCCTGAAATCCATGCAGATAGAACTTATGCGTGACAGATGAACATGAACTGACTCACGGCTTACCTTATAACATACTGGAGTGATTATCCCTATCTCTCTCTCTCTCTCTCTCCATTATGTGCATTAGTCTTAATGATGGTCTATTATTCCTTATCTCATGCGTAGTCAATTAACACAACTCGTTATTGACTTAACGAGCCTTCTCCATCACTGAGCGACACATCAGATTTTAATAGTGAGATTGTGAAATCGATTCAAGTTGGCGAATAGATGATTCTGTCTTTTGTTTGATTGTGTCAGTATGCAAGACTAACATACAGTAAACCAGTATCAGAAAATAATATTAGAAAATTATACTTATACATTAACATACAAGTAAATGCATCACGGTTTGATGTTGCATTTAAAATTTGCTCATTATGGGTCATTATTAATTTTTATTTTATTTATTTATATATTTTTTATTTTTTATTTGATTGCTAATGCTAATGTGAATACAATTAAATGAACACGCTCAAGCCAAAGGTTTATTTTGTTTTGAACAAAATAACCTTCCTGAAAGGGTTGCATTTTGAATCTCTGCTGTATCAATATTTTACAAAAAAATTATCTCGAATGAAAAGCTGTGTCAAGAAGTCACAGCCGTATTTAAAACCTTCAAAGAAAGTCAATGTGCAAGGCTAAGAATTTACCTTCTAGTCTCTCACCTACTCTACATATTAATCCATTAGTATGAATAGGTAATACTGTACATACTAAGTACACCTCAGCATTTGATTTTGATTTATCTATTATCTATTTCATTCGTTTTATTTTAGTATGGTTGGTTCACATTCTGTAGAGTTCAGTTCATTTATCAGGATTTTTAACGAGGGATTACAGTTGCTCACCTAAAGCGCAAGTGATGAGGTTTCAGGATAAATTGTGTCAATATTTATTTAATTCATCCCATCAATGAAAGAAGGAAACCCCATGGGAAGTGTCTTTACTTCACCATGTTTTCTGACATGCTTCCCACAAAATGGTGGGAAGTGGTTTGTTTCTTCTAGAATGTCTCTGGTACTTCTCAAATACAGTTCCATTCAGAATTATCTTAGTGGTCTGCTCTCATCTACTGTATATAATGTCTCTAGTACTTCTCAGTTCAATTAAGAATTCCCCCAAGTGGTCTGCTCTCCTCTATATAATGTATATGGTACGTATATATAGTTACATTCAGAATACTTTAAGGTTGCATTAATACTACAACTTTTGGTGCGCACCCAAGTTCACTTTAGTGAACCAAACATCAGTTTGATTCAGTTTGATCATGTGAATGCTCATTTCCCGGGTCCTTCAGAAAACAGAGATCTCGGGAACCGTTCACCTGAGCTCAGGTTTTAGGTTTTAGACCGCATTTATAAACACTATCCGTAGCTCTAATTATAAATGATTGACTATCTCTAAAATTGAAGTAGTAGTTAATAAACTACTATAAGCAGGTCAGGCAGTAGACATACTTATATTTTATGCCCACTCTCCTCAGAAAAAGCGTATTACGCAGTGTTTCAAACACTTTTTAACTGTCTGAATGCTGTTTTGACACCGCTTAAATTTTTTTTTATCTTAATTTAACTCTGGAATCGAATCAGTACTCGGTATAGAGCGATACTCAAAGTGCCGGTATCTGTATCGGTATCGGGACAGAAAAAACTGGATTGTGCCATAACTACAAAAGACACCTCACAATACTCCATATAGTGTTGTGTGGTGCAGTCTGCACGACTTTGTTTGTATTTCCATGAACAGCGCTGGTAGCAACACCTGATTATTCTTTCAGCACGCACACAGTTCGGGCAGCTAGCGGACAGTGCGGAGATATTTGATGAATTTAGACCAAAAAGTGTATTAGATTACACTTGCTTACTATACCTTTAAATATGACCCTGGCTGTTCCCAATTTTATTTTGGTTTCAATATAATAATTTTTCTTTAAATTACTTGTATACATTAAATGCGTTTTTCCCACACCACTTAATTTTGGTAAGTGGAACCAAACAACAATGACCAACACAACCAATGGAGATGCTACTTTTACCCCTCTCTGCCCTTGTGGCCAATAGTGCAAGGTCCTGGGATGTGCCATGTGAAGAAAAGACAAACTGATGGAAGTTCAAAGAGACCAAGGTCATCACGTCAGGACGCGCCGCAGAATCGCAAAAAGCAGATTTAATTGAAATTCCAGTCTCCGAAAAGAGATGAAACTGTAGATATCCGTGCACCGGGACAAAGGAGGCTCGTAAGAGTAGCATTAAACTAAATAACAACTGTGTGCATCAAAAGAAACAGGACAATGTCCCGTCAAGGACATTTGCCACAAATTATTAATATGCACGGTGCATGGACAAAGGAGGAGCTAGCAACATAGTTGAATGTTAAGTTTCATTGAAACCATTGCGGTGAGGATCTGTGCACCAAACCGACCTACTGATATATCAAGTCACTTGTTAAAGCCTTTCCATTTGTGGTCAGTGTTATTCTCAACAGTCTGGTCTGGTGTCTAGATGCAGCAACGATGGCTGACCGGACAGTGAATAGGTAATGGTAAATAGTAAATAGACATGGCATTTATATAGCGCTTTTCTAACCTTCCAACCACTCAAAGCGCTGTACAGTATTTCCTCACACTCATCCATTCACACACACATTCATACACCGATGGTGATTGCTGCCATGCAAGGCATGACCAACCACCGGGAGCAGTTAGTGGGTTAGGCATCTTGCTCAAAGATGCTTACAGGTAGGTCAACACTGGGGTTCGAGCCCACGATCTTCTGGCTGGGAGCCCAACACCCAGACCACTAGACCACAGACCACCCTGCCCCCCTATAAGGAGGCCCATGTCCGGCTCTGTGGATTCAGACGGATAAAATACCACAGCTAGCCTGGTGTAACCAGACCCCAAATTCACTTTTTGGGGGTTTTCAGGGTTTGGCAACACTCCATTTGCAACTGTTTGCAGTCATTGCCTCCCACTTGGCGTCTGTTTAATTTTTAAACTATTGGATGGACTTTTTAACAATCTAACTGTTTGTATCGCTTCATCTAGCTCTACCGCCATTTTGAAATGCACCATCATCGCACTTATTCGCCACACCGACTGGTGACTGATTCATCCAGGGTAGCTGCGCGAAGTGACCAGGGGAGTTTCCAGACTATAATCTCAGCTAAAACTGAAGGCAAGCTGGACCTCTGCTGAAGACTTGGTTAGAGAGTTAGAGACACGAAGAGAGAGAGAGAGACAGAGAGAGAGAGAGAGAGAGAGAGAGAGGGCAGTTCAGTGTTAGCCAACAGACTAGCTGGGCATACGACCAGTGGATTTATAAGTGTGTGCATGTGTGTGTGTGTGTGTGTGCGTGTGTGTTTGTGTGTGTGTCGGGGGTGGGGGGTGCGGGGCAGTCTAGAGGGCCGGGTGAGGACAGTGTTATTTTTCAGAGGACATGATGTCTCATTGCACATCACACACGCAGCAACAACAACACACACACACACACACACACACACACACGTGCATGCGTCCCGTGTCACAGTGTATTACTGTTGCCTTGTGTGGGCGTTGTGTCCAGACAATGACAGGCAGGCAGGAGCCATGGCATAATGAGAAAGCGCGCATACACACACACACGCACACATGCACGCACACACACACACACACACACACGCACACACAGGAGGCAGTCAGCTTCACTCCATCCTGTAGCCTCTCAATTACCCAGCAGGCTTTTAGTGCCACTCCGCTCCACTACAGCAAATTACCCAGGGCCTTGTCTCACTTAGAGACCTGTGTGTGTGTGTGTGTGTGTGTGTGTGTGCGTGTGTGTGTGTGTGTGTGCGCTTTACAGAGAGAGACAGAGACAGTGAGAGAGAACTGTGTGCTGACGCGTGTGCATGTGAGTTAGTTTGTGTGCGTGCGTGCGTGTATATGTGAGCGTGCGCGCATTCTGCCACTGCAGTAGCCTAGCAGTGGCAAGTGGCACCGCGGACGTTTGTATCCACCTACCATTAAGCTAATACCCACACTAGCATGACACACACACACACACACACACACGCACACACACACACACACACACACACACACACACACACACACACACACACACACAGTATGGAGAGAAGTGAGGCGATAGGGTCAGTGGTGATGTCCACTTAGACCCACTGTGGCTCTCCGGCAGGCTAGAGAGTGCTAGCTTTTATTGAATGGCAAATTTAAGGCTAGTTAGCTGAAGCATGCTACAATATGAATACGCCGTTTTCGATGGCGCGAGGACGATATTACGTAAATCCCTGTGCGCCCACTTGGTGCAATATTCAAACAGGAGGGCAACGATGGCACGATGCCTCAACGCGCGAGCATGCTACACACACACACACACACACACACACGCACACACACGCACACACACACGCATACATACAGTACACATGTTGTATAGTCCTACATGCCTTATATCACAAAATCACCAATCACATGGCGTTTCATGGCGTCAGAATCTGTAAGATAATACATTTCATGGTCACGGTCAGCTAGCTGCCTTTTCTGTGTGCTGCCTGAAAGAATAACCTGGTGTTTCTACACAGCCCTGGCTTTGTCAATGGGAATACATACTTTTCCAATGAAAGTAGCTAGCAGCACTAGCTCCAAACGTCACCAGATGATGTCATGCACTCATTTGCATATTGATGGCGTCATCACGTATTCATTTGAAAATCGATACACCACAGCAGCGTCCTCCTGACCTCCCCCCCCTTCCTTCCCTTAACACACACAGACACACACAAGCTACTGACTGCCTGAACGCGGCACGAGAGACTAATATTTATCCCGCCTTTTCCCTGGTCTGAATAAGCAGCTAAGAGGGTCTGAAAAGTCGCCAAGTTGGCAACACTGCAGACCTCACCACACAACTTGTGTTGCTTCTGAGGGAGCACCCTATGGCATTGAAGGGAGAGGTTCCAATGTCCAATATCATCAAGCTTTCTCCGGAATGACTGATTGCACCTTTAAGTATCAAGTATCAACGCACACCCACACACCTGCTATACAAAGGGCAGGGAGGTGACGGGAGGTGTAACCATAGAGACTGTATATAGACAAATCAACAATTGTTTTTTGCACTGAACATCGCGCTGTGTAAGTTAGTGTAAGTTAGCTGTGTAACCGTACATCAATCTGCTCTAATATCATGCAAACAGAACCATTGTATTGTTAATATTAGGTTCTATACAAATATGTACCACTCAGAATATTATGGACTACGGATTTCGTAACGAGACACACTTATGCTCGCACATACACATGGACCGCACACACAGACTAAAGCTGATTTGACTTCGATCGTGTTTGGCATGGAATAAACCAGAGTTAAGGAGCTATTTAATTCAGGAGATTGCTATCAGATTGACTAATGTCAGTCTAAAGTGTCTGGGAGACTGTTGGTGGTTTAAGTGGGTGTTTTTGTGTGCGTGTGTGTGTGTGTGTGCATGTGTATGTGTTTGTGTGTGCGTGGGGAGGTCCGGATTCTGTCTGTGAGCCATTTTCTTATTCCCCTGTATGTGTACATTTGTGATACTCCAGGTGAGCCTGCGTGTGTGCGTGTGTGCACATGTGCGTGCATGTGTGTGTGTGTGTGTGTGCGTGTGGAAGATGAATCAAGTGTTTTACATACAGGTGTGTTTGTGCATTACCTGCCTGCGTAAAGGAGAAATCTGTTGTCTCTGTGAGCTATACTGGCATAGGGAGAGAGAGATAGCGAGGTGGAGAGAGAGAGGGAGGGAGAGGGAGAGAGAGGGAGGGAGGGAGAGGGAGAGAGAGGGAGACAGAAAGAGGCGGTAACTGCGTTTACATGGATCCTATCATTCCGATTGGAATCGAGTTAAAAACCCAAACCGAAAGAAAATGCTCCATATAAACACCTCAATCAGAAGAGGAAGTCCCAACCCGATTAATATGTAATTTCTAAGCAGACGGGTAGTATCACCTGTTCCATGACCTGATTTGAAAGAAGACTTCTAAGCAGTTAAACCCATTTACTTCAATAGTGCGTTCTCCTGCGCATGCCCCCTCTTACGTTACTGTTGTGTGTGAGGCCGGTAAGCTGTTCTGCACAGACACTGTAGCCTACAAAGTCGGGACAAAACAATTGTGATATGCGCAAATAAGTGGATGGAGTTGGGCGGCATCATCTGGAGCCATTTGATAAATCTCTCCACCAGTCACACAAATAGCCCCACTCTCCCGACGTGCCTTCATCTAGAAGCTAGCCGGTTTTAGCCTTTTTGCTAGCAGGACATGTTACAGTACCGAGCCTAATGTGTGCATGTTTAACATATATTCAGATAAATTGCGACAGCGCATGTAAACAGACCCGATTAAATGGCGTACCATGTAAACAGGTAACACAACATCTTCGATCGCAAAGATTCCATTCGAAAAGACAAAAAAGTGTCCATGTCCCAGCTAGGGACAGCGAGAGAGAGACAGAGAGAGAGAGAGACGGAGAGAGAGACACAGAAAAAGAAGAAGGGGAGAGGGGGGCGGAAGAGAAAGAAAGAGACAGAGGTTCAAAGCAAGGGGGTCCCTAGGGGTCCGGAGGCCAGAGGCCCTCCCCAGCGCTGAAGACGAAAGGCGACTGACTACACACTTTAAAGACTTCCTGCCATTAGCTGGGACTTTGTCCCCTCTTAAGGATGCCCTAACCCCCCCCCACATACACACACACACACACACACACACACACACCACAGCAGCCACTAAACAATGACAGACAGAGACAGTTAAGGCAGAAGCTGTAATCAATTTCCGATGCCAAGCCTCGCCCCTTTTCACCTGTCCAACCTAGCTACTGTAACTAGGCTGGACAAAACAGCATACGTTAGACGGGTAACACATCATCCAGAGAAGGCCCTCGTGGCCACGCCCCTTTTTTTTGGGAAAAAACTCAAACTCGTGTGAGTCATAGACGGCAACAGCAGTTTAATTAATAGCATTACATTATGTCAAATTGTTGCACAAACAGTACATCCCAAAATGCTTTTATGCGATGTATTCTCCTACTATTTCCTTACAAAATATATAATAGCAATAGAAGGTGGCTTTATGGCTCCCGAAGCGAAGATATAATTATAAACATTACAGTAGGCTACTGACCCTCAGCACTCGTGTGGAAAACATTTCGTATCAGGTAATCCAGTTAATTTAACAGTCGCTATTGTCTGATATGTCTGAATTATATGGCCATGTTATTAGCTATAAATAGACAATTTGTTTGGATCGATACTTTAGCTAACCCGTTGATGCTAATCTTAATTAACTTTGACTTGTCGTGATGTCAGGGCTGCAAAAATGACCTGATCCTGATTCGCCCTCTATTTCCACCACCAAATAATAGTACTGGTTTTGTTTTCTACTGCTGTTTAACACTGAAGTCTATGGCGAGTGTCATTTCTTATCCCCCAAAAAGCGGGCGGGGCCTGTATGCCGGTCAAATGTTTAATTAGCAGGAATACAGACAGTTGAAGGAGCTTCTGTCAGACTCCAAACAAATGCTCAACTGTTGTTGGAAGACAGACGAAAAGGGGCGGTGCTTGGGATCGATAAATTGTCAGAAAACAAAGCAGGCAAACACAGAAGTAGACAGAGGGAGCATGCACACACACCCACCCACACACACACACACTCACACACAGTAGGTCCGTCTTCTTCCAACCCCTCCCCCCCCTTCCCCCTTTCTCCCCCTCGGCCCCTCTGGGCAACAACACCTGCACCTGGGCCACATTAGCGGGAGGAAGCCATCTTTACTGTCCTGTAGCCGGACACACACACATACATACATTAACGTGTACGCACACACACACACACACATACATTAAAATGTACAGTATGCACACAAACACACACACACACATACATACACGCAGTCACACACACAAAAACTAACACACACACACGCACACGTGAGAAGGCCGGGGTGGGGGGGGGGGCGTGCCCTGACCATCTCTCCAAGAGGAAGCTAACTGAGTGCTAACGAGACAAGATCAAAGATGGTATTACCATGCCAACATGCTCTCTCTCTCTCCCCCTCCCTCTCTCCCCCTCCTAGCCCCGTCAACAGCTCTCACCACTGCTCAAAAGCAACAAGAGGCCCGCCAGCATCCCATCCTCTTCCTCGTTACGCCGTGACAATACGACGTGCCCCGGGCCAGCCAGAGGAGATTCATTATTCACCCGGCCCCCACATGCACTCATGACGGTGGGGAAGGGCGACCATCTTGTCCAGCCACTGAACTTGCACCGCTCCTATTACACGTGCTCCTTGTTCAGCGCCCTCAGACGTTAAGCGTCCGGAATAATTATGTTCCGCCGCTGTCCACGAACACACGCACACACACACGCACACACGCAGTGCATATACTGTGTTGCAGATTTAAAAATGGAGCACGCATGTTAGCATGTGCACGCAAACACGGAGAAGTACATGGTGATTAGCTTCCATTCACGCACGTAGGTAGGCGTACATCACGCGCACGTGCACACACACACAGGCGTGCGTGTGCTTGTCTGTAACGTGCCACACTGGCTTCCACACGCCGAGAACCTGTCGTCAGTGGTTACGCACGGGGTGAAGATGTGAAGGTCGAGCAAGGGCGACCCTGTCTTCATCCATGAGCTGACATGAACTGACATATTATGTGTGTGTGTGTCCGTGTGCATATGAGGATGCTACACTCACATCCCAGTATGCCCTTGGTGAACCAATCACCTTCCTTCCCTGCCCTGCCATGTTGCTCTGGCTGTGAAGGTAAAGGCACCAGTGTGGCACCGTAGGTGCGTTCAAATTTGGCCAACTAACGGCGAGTGCTCTAGGTGAACTTGTTTTCTGTTAACTTTACAAATTGTTTGATTTGAACTATAACCAGAACCACCTCCACAGGATGTTTGTGTGTGTTCCCAAATGGTTGCTGCAAACTCAAAATAAATGGATAACTATTGCCGTGAACGTTCACCATAGTTTGCCAATATGAACGCACCTCAGGGTGGAGTCTTGAGCAAGTCTGCAGTCACAGTGTCAGACCAGAGAACGGAGTTACTTATTACTCCTTCAAAAAGTAACAATATTATTTTACTTATTACTGGGTGTTAAAGGTAATTAGTTATTACATTAGATTACTATATTACTTTCACAATCCCTACCCTGCATCGCCCCTTCTGAAAAATGACAACCTGTGTAGCCAGTACATTTTATAATTGAATCCTCTTTATTGGAACAATAATGAACCTTAGGAGTCAACAATCAGCCAAAGTTAACTGCAGCCTCTCAGACCAGATGATTGGACAGGTTGGTTCAATTAGCCTACCTTAAGTTTGATAGGACCAGAAATCTCATTCTTGTTTATTTTTATTATTATTATTATTATTATTATTATTATTATTATTAAACCTTTATTTAACCAGGAAGGCACATTGAGATTAGAATCTATTTTTCAAGGCCGTCCTGGGCAAGATAGGCAGCAGCAAGTCAAATACAAAAACCATTACACAATACAATACAATAATATACAGGTGACGTTGTTCAGATAGCAACATAAGTATGTAGCAACAATTAACACAATAACTTAGAACCAGTAACAGGTCAAGGAATCAGCCTCAAAGTCCCTCATCAAAGATTTTATTAAAAACACCTAGAGGGACACGTTCTTTCAATTAAAAAACGCTGTTGTAAGATGTGAGGCTGAGTAACAGAAAAGTTATTTTTCCAAGCTCTGTTCTTGCACTTGGAACAGTTACGGTAGCAAAATAAAGTCCTGTGAGCGGAGACAGTACTCATCACATCTTCGGAGAATAAAATAACTTTAATAAGTAGGTAGTACACTCAGCATTAGAGCTTCAGTTTAATTTTGCCGTGAGAATCAGTCTGGAAAGTAGGGGTGGGCGGATCGATCCCAAAATATCGATACTACAGATACTACGTCTCGTTTATTGAAGATCGATTATCCTACTGTACATAGAATCGATACCAGTTTCTCTATTCTACATTGCACCCAATTCATTAAAGAGTAGAACCGTCTGTGCAAACAACTTTACGTTGTCAGGATCACAAGAGTGCATGCATTGCTTCTCCAGTCTCCAGTGCTGTTTTATGTGCACTACATCAAACATACAGGTTGTGCACGCGCAGTGCGCCGTGATCGAGACCGAATGTTGTAGTATTGCCCACCTCTACTGGAAAGCCTCGGAATCATTTTGAATGTGTCAGAGGAGCATCTGAACTTTCCAATCAGCGGCGTGACTCGTGTTGATAGCTACACGGGCCGACAGCCGACAGCGAAAACGACCAGATGGTTCATCCAATCAATTGTTGCAAGTACCATCTCTTTACAAACAGTTTCAATGTATGATTCCCCATATGACAGGTTATGGCAGGTTAACTCAGCATAGCTTTATAAATAAATGTATACCATTGACTCAGCCACCCAACCCCAGAGTATAAAGTGCAATGTGCCATGTAAACCAAATGCGATGTGTTAGTGATTTACAATTTAAAATAAATCTCAATTCTCAGTGGTAAAGGGTGGCAATTGATTTCTGGGCATTCATATAAAAAATATAACCATAGTCCGCTATGGTCATCAAAGTTGCTGAAATATTTTCTTGCTTTAAAATAGAAACAAGCCTTATTCCTAAAATAGAATCCTAACTTGTAACACAGCAACTATTAGTTACTTGTAAAGTAATATTATTACTGTTTTGTAAATAGCAATTAGTTACACTACTAGTTACTGAAAAATATTACAAAAAAAAAATATATATATATACTGTATATATATATATATATATACATTAATTACACTGGTCAAACTTAAAACTATTTTATTACCTTTGGTGTTGACATGCAGTTTGCTTGTTCTTCTGATGTTGTATTTCATATATTTAATTTCTAAAATATTCCCAGTTGCCTACTCAATCCATCTAGCCTACACTGCAAGAATAAGGGCAGCATATGATGATAGATTCCGGATTCAAACGCTATGATGACATCTTTATACAAGATTTACAAAATGACAACTCCTCGGAACACTGTTTCCATATCATTCAGCTTGTAAACAAATGCACATGTACTGCTGCGCTATTTACGCTATGGATTTACAACAGCATGGCGTAAAGGTAATTACATTTTGCAACTGTAGGGCGGGCTCATGCAATATCCTACTTACTCTTGCTTTTAATACCTTTTTATTTACTCTTGCTTTTAATGCCTTTTTATCTAATATCAAACGGCAGCTCTCTGTATATCTATCCAGCCATTTAACGGTTCTATGTCCATTGACTAGTCATTTGTTTACATGATACAGCCCTCTTCAACAGGCTACATTACACCCCCCTTACCCCACCTATCCACACCACATCCCAGACCAGTAGTACAGATTGTGCTGTCCACACCGGATACTGCATGCACAGGCCCTCAGACAATCCGTCTCTATACATGTCTACTGCTATAGTGTGACATAAAGCAAGCTTCATTAGCAGCGGCAACAAAAACAAAAATGAAGAAGAAGAAAAGGCCTCATATATTTCTCAGAGGGCATAAAAGGCCATTGTAAAACGCCCTCTGTTCCCTCTCAAACATAAAACGTGTCAGTGGACACAAAGGGATTCTGGCCGACACACAGGGAGCGAAGATCATTACCGAACAAGACAGGAGAGAAAAAAGGAGAGGAAGGATGCAAGGAGGCATGATTAGAGCAATGTGTAAGTGTGTGGAGAGGTGTGGGGGGAAGGGGGAGAGGGGAACGGGCTTGATGAAGAGACGGAGAACAATTAGATATGGGGAGGAAGATGGGAGACGATGCTCGAAGCGGACGAAGAGTCTGAGAAGGGGACGAGATCAAGAGAAAGGTGGAGAGAGAGAGAGAGAGAAAAGCAGCAATAGAGATAAAGGCAGCAGGGAGAGGAATACAATGGCAGTAGCGCAGACACAAACATCTCTCCCTCCCTCTCCCCCTCTCTCACTCTCTCTCCCCATGTCATGGACCATCTGCTGTGAAAGGGTCCTTCCAGCAGTTCTTGGCTACGTAATAACTAAGTCTATTATCAACCAGAGGGCCTTGTGCTGGGTTATTCCGGCTTTACCCAAACAGTGGTCTCGACAAAAATATGTCCCGTTACCCCACTTCCTCCCGAGCTC
>JAODUK010000016.1:134639-166267 GCA_027564635.1 Typhlichthys eigenmanni
ATATGATTCTCACGTTCATCCTGGTCAACAAACTTTGTGCCATCACCACCAGTTTTATGGCTCTGTATTTTAGCATATTGTGAAAATAATGATCACATGCGTTATACATGCTGCTGAAATAAACAGTTTGTAAGTAATGTAAGAACATCAAATTCCGACCATTTTCAACGTGGGGTCGTTAAATTGCAGATGAGCCCTAAAAAAGAAAACACTGTCTATTGTTCCAATAAACCGTTTTGGACAGTGCAGTGTCGCTTGTGGTAGTAGAGGGCGCTGCATGCATGGCAGGTCGGGCCCGCGGCCTTTAGATCTTTTTGTCTGAGAACTGGATCCCTCTGCCGCTCTACAGTGTGTGCGATAGCTCGGAGCCGCGGCCGTAACACACTGTCAAACCACTCCAAACGACTACAATCGCGACCAAAAGCATTAATTAAACATCCTTTAACATGGCGTTTTTGGTTTACCGGTAAAAAACGGTCGTATTTCTGACTGTTTGCTGGAACTTAGTCCAGGGTGATTCGGCTTGCTTTTCTGTGTGCAGCAGTCTTTATTAGCGAACTGGCGCTCTCTTGCTATCAGCTATTTCTTTAACTTTTTAAACACTCAGCTTCGCGAATGACTGAGCGCCGGCGGAGTATGGGATCCTTGGTGTCTTAGGAAGCGACTGCGTGGGATTTTAACCGTTTTTGCATGCAAAACAATGGCAAATTCGACGGGAAAAAATCTACCAGATCAGCGAAGGAAAGGACAGGCTTTCCTGGATGAGCTGCGGCAATTTCACCAAAGCAGAGGGTGAGAATCGGACGTCTTTTCTACATTTAATATAACTTTAAACCATCAGCGAAAATGGCTACAAATTACACGAAACTGTTATTTAAACCATGTTGTGTTTATTTCGTGTGTTCTCTCTACAGATCGCCTTTTAAAAAGATTCCAATCGTGGGTGGTAAAGAGCTGGATCTCAATGCTCTCTATATCAGAGTCATCTCTTTAGGTGGATTTGCTAAGGTGAGTGGAACTAAAAGTGGCTTTTTGCACACAGTGCTATCTGTAGAGTCTTCCATGGACCACTCTACAACTCTACGTTGGTACCCCCGGCGTGGGTATCATCCTAAAATGTTTGTAGGAAATATTGGGACGGTGTTGGCCTTGTGCTAGTTTGCGATCTATGCAATGTGGCTTGTGTTGTGGATGGTTTGAATTGAAAGTCCGAAAGCACAGCTCCGAGTCAGAGTGCAGTTGGAGCAACTCAAAATTAGCGGGCACGTATAACATCGATTATCGGCACGGAGCACTAGCTCTGAAAACAGTTCGCCGTACGAGCATCGAATTTTGTCTAAATTTCACCGGTAGTTTTGGGGAAGCTTGCTTTTCGCCATAGCCATCTTTGGCTTCATGGCTGACTACAAAATGTAGGCCTCACAGGCCCATTTAGTGAATACAGTAAATGTCCAAACTACTCAAAATTAAGAACCGTTGCTGTCACCTAAAGCATGTGCTTGATGGAGATGATTAGTTTTCTCGTGTTCTGCCTTCCCCGTTTGCGTGCCAGGCAGACTAAGTAACACAGAAAGTCAAGTTAGCTTGTTAGCTGAACTGCTAACTAGCTACAACTGTAACGGTAGTAGCCAAAAAAATCCATTCTGTATTTAGTGATGTTATGATTGTAAATATTATGGGCGCCAAGTGTATTTATTTTAAAACATTTGTGATCTGCAGGTTGACATAAAACATTTTCAACCGTTTCTTATATTTGAACTGCATTGTAAAGTATTTATGAGGAATGTTTTCGTTTTTTTCTCGTTTTTTCTCTCGTTTTTTTTGTGCAATGTAAATCATAACCTATGGTTGTTCTACATCTCTCGTATACCGGTGTTCTCTAACATGACACTTCTGATTACAGGTTTCTGACAAGAACCAGTGGTCAGAGCTTGGAGAGGAATTTAACTTTCCACGGAGTTGTTCCAACGCTGCATTTGCTTTAAAACAATACTACCTGAGGTGAGTGGCGTGGCCATGCAGAAACTGTTGCTCTCAGGCAGCATGTGGCAAGTGTTTACAAATATTAAGATGCAGCCAGCCGGATATGACCGTTTAACAGCAATGTGCCTTGCGTTTTTTTCATCATAGTAAGCAACATAAGGAGCGGATTAATGTAGCATTGCATGTAGGATTAATAATTTGACATTTAACAATCGCAAAGCATGAAGTTGCTGTCTTTTGTGGAATAATTGTTTGCTGCGTCTTTCATCGTGTCTTGTCAGGTGTGCAACATGGTTTTCTAGAATGCTCACTAGCACACATTTTTATAATGTAAAAACCATAAACTCATGGTAATAATCATTTTCTTTTGTAATGGTGTAGCCAGAAGGTACAGATGGTTACTGCGTGTGGCATGCAACCTCAGTCTCCCCACCATCAACTGCCCTTGATGTGTCTGGTGTAAATGTAGTCCCCCTCAACAGCTGGCTTTTGTTTTTGTCTCAGGGATGCCGCCTTTGCTGCTCTCCTTTTTTCTTTTTTCTTTTCTTTCTCAGTCATTTTCTGTCCATCAGTAACCCCTGCCGGGTGGGGGTGGGGTGGGGGCTGTATACAGTATCTCCATAGTGGTGCATTGCATTGTAGCCTCTCTTAAACAGCTAATGCATAGCCAGAGAAGACTTGGGCTATGCTTTGTAGTGGAGCAAGAGGTCACTGTGGACTGTTTATCTGTTCACAAGACCAACGCTTTTGTGGTTTATGACAATTCTGTTTGTAAATCGGTATCAAGATAGGCCTTCAATAAATACAGCTAAGACCCTGTTTATGTCTGCTTGTTATTTATACCTTGCTATTTAAATTGAATTGTATTTGATTCGATGGTCGAAAAAATTGTCAACTTAGTATACAAGACGATTTTCTGGCATACAGTATGTAGTGTTGGTATATTACTAAGTAATATAATCATATTGAACATTGGTTTTATTATGGCATATATTTGATTTTAGTGTGCAGTAGTTGCCTGTCACAAAATGGCAGTTATCTGATTGAACCTTTAAAATTTCCATCCAAAAAATTTGATGGACACAAATAAGCCATGTGTGTTACCCCCAGTGAAAAATATGTTTATAAATAGTTTGTTTTAATCCTGAATTATATTATGTTTCACAGTTTAAGATAGGTTACGTTATTTTATTATTAGGTTTTAAAACCAACCAACAGTTTGTCAGTAATCAAACTTTACATGTTCATATATGTTGCTCAGAGCATTTACACAAGCAACATTATGGTGTGGATGCTCTTCTAAAACTATTTTACAGTAAGGTGAAAGAGAAGAGAAAGCAGTGCAGAGTACAGCTCAGTAGACGAGACATTGAATTACAGAATTACAGCAGTTGGAGTTAGCTTGTAGAAGTTTAGTGCAAGCAACATACTCTGCAGTTCATTGTGAATCTTGGAGGCAGGAGGTGGCAGAGCATTTAGGATACCACCTAGGGTAATGGTAGTGAAAAGTCCAAGATGACCAGTTTAGTGCAAGAAACATACTCTGCAGTGCATTGTGAATCTTGGAGGCAGCAGGTAGCAGAGCATTTAGGATACCGCCTAGGGTAATGGTAGTGAAAAGTCCAAGGTAACGCAGTTTAAACCTCTTTCCTTCTACACAGCTACAGTATATTGATGTGTACAATTAATGCTCCAATACCTTTTATTTTTATGTAGGCAATTTCAGGTATCAGACATGTTAAATGTAATGCTGTCATTTTTGTCTGATTTTCACATGCCAAAAACAGGTGGGCTACACATTTGCCTACCATACCTGCAGTAGTTGTTGGTGGTTCCCCACTTGCTGTTGAATACAAGTCTCGATTTAGAGTTTAATGGAGAGCTCTACAGTCATCAACGTACAACGTTTTTGATTATACTTTAGTTGGACAGGATTGGTTAGGGTGAGCTGTAAGCATTATGGATCCAGATGACTAACTGCTTCTTAATGCATGTAATTGTACACTGCAAATCGCTTTGGATCAAAGCATCTGCTTTTTAATTGTAATTTTTGATGTTATTTCATCTTTGTGTGTGTGATGAGTGTGTTGCTCAAGGAAATATAAGTTTGCTGATGAAATATAACCTATATCACAGGATGGTCACTAGCCATTATGCCCTGCTCCACCATAAAGGGCCGTGTAGAGTGAGCTTGTTGCAGAACCTCTACTGAGTTGTTTTATAAATGAGCTTCAGTGTTTACAAGTTCAGAGCAAAAGTTACTCATGTTTATCTATTACATACAGATGCAACTCTAATGACATTTAAGTTAATCTTGTTTTTACAATGGTCCTATGAGCCAAACACTGATGGATCTTTAACCATGTCGTTGTGCTGTACAATGTAAAATAAATTCCCCACTCTACTGTTGCTAAGTACTAATTAGGATGCTATGAATTTGACCTCCATAGTATTTCTCATCTTTATGTTTTGCTTTCCAGCTAGTGGTTTCATGTAATTGTGAAGTGGGCTCACACACTACACTGCCATTCCTTTAGGAGCATTGTCCTAGACTTGCATGAAATGCTATCCACTTCACGTAAGCAGTGCACACAGTGTAGCTGACAGTGAATGAAGCGGGTTCAGATGAAAGACACGTCTACTCATGGAAATCAGGCTTTGGACACTGCGACCAACAAAACAGGCAGTGTGACGAGTGAAGATCTGGCTTTGAACTGTTTTGTTTATCAGCAGCAACTCTCATCTGAAATGTCTTTGAGCCCATTAGCTTCTTGATACAGAGTCCCAGACAATACCCTTAATACAGTGTAGTGATTGGCCTGCTCTTGGGCATATCATATTGTTTGACCCTTGTGTTTTACTGCATTGGGAGCAAAATTCTGATTCCCAAGGCAATGCCTTCTAGCATTAAGTTAACCAACCCATTCACATCATTCCACTGGTATAGGCATCGGGATATTTTGAATGTATACTATTGTTAATTTGCTGTTTGATTAAATGTGTGCATAAAGCGCAGTTCAGTTCCTTCTGTTTTACCTCTTGAACTGTGAACTGATGTTGCACACTGTTGATTTTGAGGTATTATTACAAGCAGGTTCATACACTGACATCACTTGTCTTGTCTGAGCCGCTGTTTCTGTTAGGGGTCACTGATGGTTACTGGGCTGTGTGCAAGCTATAGGTTAGTCTTGTCATTTAGTGAAGTAAATTTATGTGTGCGAGAGACGTGACTGATTAACATCTTTTAGGCTCTATTGTATTTGTGGCCGGCCTGTACTTACTTGCGTTTTTAATAGTGTTGGTTGCCAATTATATGCTAATCTGTTGTTTTTGTCTAGCTAACCAAGTGACAGCTCTGTCTCTTTTGGAACACGAATCTGCTGGTAGTGGTTGAAATGCAATACATCAGCATGCCACTTCGTCGTCTGTTTGCTTAACGTCTGCAGCCGTTTAACTGATAACAATGCACACGAATGTGTTAATGTGTTGTCACTACTGACCCCTGGAGAGTGCTTTCTATGTGGCCTATGTGGCCTTTCCATTGTGCGTACATGGTCTTTTTGTCTCCTTTAAAGGCATCTTCCGCACCTCTGTCCCAGCTACTTTTTTTTTTTGTGGAACATTTAGCACTTGTGCTGTCATTCAGCGGTCACAGGATTTATATCAAGCGACCACAGATCAGTTGCATCTGCCAGATAGAATGCATCAAGATAAGAGCATCAGCTAAAGGTTTAAATTGTGACTGTTAACCAATAACTATATAACTAACTCGTACTTCATGCCATATCCACCTCTCCTTAGGACAATAACGTATTTGTCAAGCACAATACACTTTGTCATAAGTAGGGATGTTTGCTCTCAATGGTTGGTTCCACATTGTGTGTGTGTATGTGTGTGTATGAGAATGTGTCCAGCAGAGGGCAATAATCTCCCACACAGAATCACTGGGGTCATTTACACAGCCAGATAGGGGAAGGCAAATGGTCAGCTCTTGTTTGATCCAGGTGACCTCAAATAACATCGATGCACTGCCAATGGCTGTCTGCAGCTGCACGCTTCTATAATGTCTTTCATCTAGCTATTTCCCATTCTGTAAATGAAGTAGTATTATTAACATCAGAAACCATCTTCAATCATTTCATGCAGGTTAAATGAACTTGCTCTAATGGTCGCAGCTTGTTGTTCCTGTGTTAAATGGCAGGGAAGAGAGGGATGCGTTGCCTCTCAGCACATATGAGTCGGGGAAGCTGAGATGCAAGCAGCTGCATTCTCCGCCCACGTTGCTGCCCGTGCCCAGACGGCGTTCGATGACGCTGCCGCGTCTAGTGTGAAGTGCAGGCAGGGCCGGGGCCTCTCTACAAATGGAGGCTGAGTGTATTTTTAGTCCAGTGTGTCACGCGCAGCCAGCGGACTGGGGATTACCTTAGCCACGGTGAACAAGCCTCATTCAGAAACAGCCACTCGCTTTGTGACTCACGCTCTAGCCAGGGTTTACCATACTATGCTGCTCCTGGGGAATTTAGCGCTTTCTATCCACAGCACGTGCATGCATGTGGGATTATTTCTTTTAGTTTGACCCTCTGCATATTTATTTATATTCACATTTATTTACCCTGCTTTGTTTTTCAAAAGGAATAGCTGGGATATTTCTTACTAACAGTTGTGAGTGGTAGTGTTTTTCTCAGGTGATGATACATAGAATATAATATTTTAGTTTCACAATTTAGTTGTTGTTGCCAGTCACCTAGCAAATGTTACATAAATAGCCTACAGCCTTATGTTGCTTTGATTCTTTTCAATTAGAGTGAAACAGTGAAAATAATGTGATCTCATCCATAACCTACTGTAATACAGAGCAGGACCCAAAACATCAATGTAAAGTCAATCATTAATATTAATGATTGTTCAAGTTGTTTTTCAATGTTGTAATTTTAAGGCAAGCATGTCCGCTATAAGACTTCCAATCAAATCCATTACCTAACTGTGAAATGGTTTGAGAGTTAACGTAAATGTTACCGCTTCTGTGTTTCATAGCTGCAGAAACGCAGCAAAAATCCACCATTACAGATTAGAAAGCATTTTTGCCATGCTTACCAGAGGGGGCTAATCAGAATAACCTAACTATGATAAACATTTACTAATGGTCTGGGTATTTTTTTGCCTACTTTACAACCATATTAGCATTCAAGACTCTTTGACCCCAAACCATTCCAATCTTGGCATTCCACAGCAGTGGTTTCTTGTGTTTGTGTTAGGAGTATAGCATTTTCCACAGTGCTAATGAAAAATAGAACCGTTCTGTTGTGTTTATATTAACCAAAAGTGGCGGGAGTCCCACTGTTTATTGGATCCACTGCAGTTAATGAGTTACATGATGTGATACACACAATACCAACTAGTATTGTGGGTCATGGATTTTGTGTTAAGACCTGGTTGGCACAGCACATGCAGTCAGGTGTGGGCCACGTAAAGGGCCTACAACATTACTATTAATGCCAACTGTGCTTATTAACTAGCTGTTCAACTGTCCTAATACAGAGAACTTTAGATGAATCACACTGTCGCTAATCTGAGCCAGTGTTTCTTGTATTGCATTATAAAACAGAGCAGACCGGCAATCCCGTGTATATACTATATGCAAAAGTATTGAAGGGACTTGCAGCCCGGGCTCAGTGGGTGTGCTGTGTCCACAGATACTTGGAGAAGTATGAGAAAGTGCACCACTTTGGCGAGGATGACGATGATGTCCAGCCAGGCAATCCCAAACCGTCTCTTCCAATCGGTGCAATTCCCTGCTCTTACAACTACCAGCAACACACTGTATCAGGTAGGCAAACCGCTGTTCATGTATCTCTTTGCAAACCCCACTTGTTCATTCTGGCTGCTGTTCTCTCAGACTCATCCTCTCTCTACCAGCCCTATCCTCTTTCCCTCTATATTTTCCTCAGCTTCTCTTGTCCTCACACATTCTTCATCACGGTAGATTTGTTAGTGCACTGCAGTTTATACATGGTCTGGACTAGGGTTGGGTACGCACCGGTAACTATATGATCAGTACCTGCCGGACCGAATTATAACGTGTACATAGGTACCTCATCTCTGTGTCACATTGTAAGTTTTTTGAGTTTTAAAACGGATTTAAAAACTAAAACAATCTACATCCAGACGAGTGTTTTAGCTCCGTATAAGAACTTATATCTCTAACATGTGTCGCGTGGGGTTTGTTTACAAGGCCAGTCGGGTACACTGGGCATGCGCCTGCTGGTGTAAATAGGAAGTATTTTGCCAGAACGTTTAATAATAACAAGGAACAGCATGGTGAAAAATAAGAGCAGCCATGTATTTTCTTGGACTGGATGACTGGAACCTTTACTAAAAGAAACCCTTGTGTGTAAAGGCGGTCATGGTGGTTTAAATGTTTCCCTCTGGTGCTCCGAATCTGACGTAAGAAGCATTACTCATCATTCATCGCATTCGTTATGACGTGATGTAGGCTACCGTCGTTAACTTGATTCTCCCACCTGAGCTGTTGATCTCTGCAGCTCCTCCAGAGTTACAATGGGCCTCTTGGCTGCTTCTCTGATCAATGCTCTCCTTGCCTGGCCTGCCAGTTTAGGTGGACAGCATACAGTGGTTGCGGTAGACTTTATTGTTGTCCGTCATTTTGACGGGCATGGTTGTAAATATTCTGTCATAATCTATTTTTAGCAGTCATTCTTTTTTTCTACAATAATATGAACTTGGCCTAATTAACAACTGTCAGCGATGAGGAAGGAGAGGAGTGTACTAGGTTTTTTATTTTTTCTGGGAAACATTCCATTTGGTTGTTCAATTAAGTTAATTTTTGCTGGGGTAGCATTCGTCTCCATTTTAAGCTTTAACGAGACATTTGTTTAGCAGGACAGAATCAGATTGATTTAAAATAAACCCATTTGTAGCATTTGTAGCTTGGTCTGTTGGTCTGACAATGTGGAAAAGTTCAAGGTGTATAGTAAGCCACTGCCTTTTCATAGTGAAAAAAGGCTACACTTGCATATCAATCAAAGGCAGTGAGTGTTTTTTCTCTTTCGTCTGTAGCGTCGGTACCGAAGTAGGTACTTTTAAGAATACCAACCGAATTACGTCGGTACTACAGAGTACCGATTGAGGTACAATCAATCGGTACCAGATCGATTCAAATGTGAACGGTACCCAACCCTATCCGGCTGACAACCTGACCTAATCAACTTTCAGTCCTACTCCTATGTATGCATGTGGTCAAACAAATAATTAAAAAGCATTTGTTTCCAGACTATCTCCGCCAAAGTTATGGACTGTCCACGGATTTTGTCACGCAATGCGACTACAACAAACTGGTGCTGTCCCTTCTCTCGGGTCTCCCCAACGAGGTGGACTTTGCTGTCAACGTTTGCACGCTCTTGTCCAATGAGAGCAAGCATGCCATGCAGCTCGACAAGGACCCCAAGCTGGTTACCCTGTTGCTGGCACACACCGGGGTCTTCGATGATTGTAAGTGAGACACCACTTGCTCTTGTAGGCAGCATGTTAAAGAAAAGGTACAAGATGCACTTCTAAACCCTGTCGTTCAGTTTTCTTTGAATAGTTAAAACTTATGAAGTTGTTGAAAAATCTGGATCACTAGTTTGCAGGCACTTTAAGGGTTTACCTTTTTAATGTACTGTCTTCTGTTGAACCAGCTGGTGCCCACATCCAATCTGTGCATGTGCCTGTTAGAGGTGTAGAGACTGTGAACCTATGAAAGAGGAGAGAGAGAAAGATACTTTAAGTGCTCCTCAACACGTAGTTTCATACCAAACAATGTTATACTGGTTTCAACCTGATAATTCCATGTGCAACCCAAACAAATCAACTTGTGGTGTCAAAAGGTGACATCAATGGACAAGCAAAGCAGCGTGCATTTAGAGTAATAATTTAACAAGGTCATTAGAGGTTCACAGTATGAAAATAAAGTCTATAGAAATGTGCATTTGTTACACATTTGTGTCTTTTTTTCAAGGGAAAAGGAAATTAAGTATCTTCATTTAACAGCCTAATATTTCTCTGGTTGGCAGCGTTGGGAACCTTCTCTGGGGTGTTTGGAATGGACTGGAAAGAGAAGACCTCTCGGGACTTTGTTAGGGTAAAGTATCTTAATTTGTTCTGTAGAGTTTCCAGTTAAATATTAATTATCTTAAATAGACCATGACACTACTATATTTACATTGAAAATTGTTGTTTAATGTTTTATATATAGGATATTTTCATGAAAAAATTAGGCTTTCTTTCCACTGTCTCTACATTACCACATGTATGCCTGTCATGCTAAATGTTTCCACTGATGGAGAGGAGATAAAATAGCGTCCCTGAAATGCAATGCTCAGTGAGAACTGCCAGTGTAATAGTAGCCTAAGGCATCTGCATCGGAGCCCGGGAGAACTTGTAACCCACTTCTCTTTTACTACCAGTTCTGGAAGCAGGTCGTGGCGGATACAGAGGTGAGGGAGCTCATCTGGGACAAGAGGAGCCAAGCGCATGGTAAGTAGGCTTGGTATAAAAGCTTACTGTTCACAAACATACACATTTTCAATCCAAGTGTATTATGTTAGCTATTTCTCCCTATAAAGGAAGTGTTATGACTCTGCCTTCTTATTCTGTGCTGATTTCACCTCCAATTTTCTCTGGCTAGAGGTGTGCCAATCAGTGCAATTGGCTAATTTAGCTACGAGAAAAGATCATGACTCACCATGGTACATGTATATTTTAGGGAATGCACCTTTCAAATATGGTGACACTGATGCTTTTCCTCAGCTCTTCTTAAAGTACCGCTATACTAATTTTCATACTATAAAGCTGTCTTGGTTCTCCAGTGTTTCCGCTATGTGTATTTTGCATCGCCACTCCTTCAGAATTGTATTAAATGTATGAAGTTACGATAATGCGTTGTCCAGTAAAAACGGGCACAGCGCATCTAGTTTACAGCATTTTCTCAGGCAGTAAGAAATAGAGCATAGCAACATTACTGGAGAACTAGAAAAAAGGTAGATTTAATTAAGTCGCCAGTTACCCAAAGGGGCGGTGCTCTTCATACCGGTTTGGTTCTACCTCACCTAAACATTGGTGGCCAAGCCACCCATAAATCGAGTGCACCCCAGCTACCCACCCGACTTTCATTCAGTAAGCTAATAACGCTTTCATTTCACCTGTTGAGTGTGGGTTTTTTGGTGTGTCAATTGTCTTTCACGGCGTAATGTTCTATTAAATGCCAATCTCTTCTCTGTGCATATTTATTGTTCTGCTTGTGGGTCGAGGTTTATATTCATTTTTGTTCGTCTGCGCTTGCAGACTAGTACGGTAATAGGCAGCCTAGTAGGTTTCTTGGGGAAGACCCCCAGATCCCTCACCCCCAAACATCAACCCCCGTCCAATGTAGGAGCAAAACATACACCTATGAGGTCTTTTAAATATGTTTTCTTTTTTAAATTAACACTCCGACCACCAGGGTAGGCATGCGTGCACCACCCAGGTAGAACAAAAAGAAAACTTTCTCCCCGCTGCTTAAAAACATCGTAGAGGGAACACCGTTTTCTCTCATGACTTGTGGTCCCATGTATTCCTGCTCGCCAACATCCGATGGGTGTTGTGACTCTGTTGTTGTCGTCCTCTTGTTAGACTTTGCATCGACAGAGGGCCCATGGCAGACACTGTTCCACCCCCCGCGGGAGCCGGGCATCAGCGACATGGAGGGCCAGCGTGTCCTCCAGGTGGCCGTCATCCTCCGGAACCTCTCCTTCGAGGAGGCCAACGTCAAGCTCCTGGCGGCCAACCGCACGTGCCTGCGCTTCCTGTTGCTCTGTGCCCATTGTAACCTCATCCCCCTCCGGCAGCTGGGCCTGGACACGCTGGGCAACGTGGCCGCAGAGGTTTGTCTCCTCTCGCTCGTCTTCATCTGCGTGGACGTGCACTAAGCTGTCCAGGAGAAAGCTCTCCATTCAGTCAGTCATAGGGTGCTCCCACAGAAGCTTCACCCCACACACTAGAAACACATCGGGAAGCCTGGGATGTTGTTGTGTGAGCCACGGCTGTGTGGTATCACCAGATTTTCATTTCAGTGTGCACACAGATTTTCCCTGAATTGACAAGTGTATTGGATATGAATTGCTTAACACGTCTTTAAAGTCTTAAATCACTGTATGTAATGTGAATTAATCAACAATCGTAGATCACCATTTCTTTTAATAGAGACTTGTTGCACAATGCCATGATATCAGTTTGGCCTTTGATGTAGTTATTTGGATGGTTGGGATCTTTTATTGTGAGCAGATATTGCAGAGCCTTGAGCGCTAATATACTTTGTTGATGGCAGACAATGATACGGTCCTAATTTATCTGCTGGGCTTGCAAAAATATGGTTTCAGTTATCATTGTTAATATTGATAAATAGGTTTGCCAGATTCAATATTAGTATTTCTTCTAGTAATAAAAAATGGCAGGTGGTAAAACATGCAGTAAGTTGTAATCGACGTGTCGGTAATATTTTGGCTGCTGTGCTGGGCTGTCCTGTCTCGTTTGAATTCCATTTTTTTGTTCCTATTCTCTTACTGCTTTTACAGTTATGTTGACTCTATAATTTAAGTGCTGCTATTACTTACTTTGTGTACATGTACTTGGTATCTGCTGCCAATAGTTTGCTGTTTAATTTCTCCTCAGCTCCAGTTGGACCCTGTTGACTTTCGGACCACCCACCTGATGTTTCACACCATCACCAAATGTTTGATGTCCAGGGACCGCTTCCTAAAAATGAGAGGTCTGTTTTGTGAATGGTTTCTTAGCAGTCTCTCTAAAGCCATGGCGGTGAGGCCTGAGCTAGTCAAGCAGCTGGCTCAGGGGTTGCTCTCTGGCCTGTGTGTAATACAATTGGCTGTAGTTTGCTATTTTCCTGCTTATGCTGCTGTTTTGAATTCTTGTGCCATCAAATACAATTACTGTTAAATATTGCGTTTTTAAATATTCATGATTTATGGTAGAGCTATAGAAACGAATACTAGTAGTAATGATAATGACGGCGATGGCATCAAAATGGTAACGTTATACATTTACAAGTTACAACTTTATGTACATATGTGTAACAAGTATTGGTATACATGCATTTTAAGATGCATAGATAGAATATGTAATGTTGATAAACAAGTGTGTTATTTTATTTACCTTTAGCCATATTTGAACTGGTTTAGTTTTATCTGGGGAGTTTGAGTGATTTACATAATTACCACGAGGTAGGATTTGATACAAGTCAGTGAAGTAAAAACAAATGACATCCCATAATTCCCCAAACTTGGAGGTACATTAGGAATAGCACTCCTGTTGAAATGGAAACCAGTGTAATGCCTGCCAGTGATATGTAATGCCCTTATCGGCACTGATCCCAGCATACCAGACACGCGTGCAGAGCATTAGTCATCCTACTGTATTGTGTGTCTAACGTGCGTTTTGACGGTACCCCTCCATGGCAGCCATGGAGATGTTGGGCAACCTGAGCAAGGCGGAGGACAACGGCATGCTGATCTGTGAGTATGTGGACCAGGACTCCTACAGAGAGGTGATTGCTCTGCTAACCCTGCCCGACCTCATGCTCCTCATGGCCTCCTTGGAGGTGCTCTATCTGCTGGCCCAGCTGGGGGAGATCCCATGCACCAAAATCGCCTCCGTCGACCACAGCATAGGTAGGACCCACACCCACCACATCTCTCTGGCCCTTAACACAAAATCTTATCTTATCTTATTGCTACTAATGATTTGCTGTTCATCATCATCAGTGTCTACTATAATACCATCTATTATTCAGCATACGTAGCCATGCATTACTTATTGTTCTAAAGCTAGCACTAGAAGTGAATCCAGTGCCCATAGTGATGTTTTTCTAGTGAACACTTGGTCACGGTAGGTCGTACTGCTCTCGCTGCAGACCTGCTGGTGCGGCTGGTGTCTGTGGACCTGCACACGTTCGGGCCGGACGCCTTGACGGCCGTGCGGCTGATCGAGCACCAGGCCAGCTCCGGCCATGTGGCAGAGGTGCGACCCCAGCTGGTGGAGCAGGTGCCAGCCCCCGCACAGGGCACGCCGCTGCCCGGTGAGTGTCTGCACACTGTGGGCTCAAGCTCCTGAAAATGTCAGCCGCACCTCCTTTAGTAGAGGTCGGCCTTGGGGGTGTTGCATGATCTTCTCCATTGTGCTTTTATTTTGTTGCTTGTTTAAAGGACAGACTCAGAAAGTGGATATTTTCACTGCAACGTGCATTCTCATTTTGTTTAGGTGGTTATTATTCAAACCACCTGTTTTCCATCTGAAGGCCAAATTCTTAGTTTGATGTTGCCTTGCTCAGCAGTAAACTGTTGGGCTCCACTACTACTGTATTTTCCAGACTATAAATCCTACTTTTTGTTTGTTGTCAAGAGATGGCACTATATACACTCATGCAGCTAATCATTTGGTGTGACTTGTAATATGGGAAATAGTCATATTTGATATGAGGGATTTAACTTCTTTCAAAATAATGGCAGCCTTCCGAAACACAATTGAAACCCTGACCAAGTGCAATTGTGTTCCCTGATATCAAGTGGACACATCAGGGAACTCAACTAAGTCACTTTGTTCTTTTGAATTAAAGATATACAGTACAAGATACTACTGCCTCCCCTCACCTCGAATGTTTGTGTGCAGTTTAATACAAATGACAACAGACCTTGAGCTGTTTCTGTTTGCTAAGTGCTTCTCTCCCCCACTGTCTCTGCAGTAACAAGGGTCCCTGCACAGCCCACTCCTCCTCCACCTGGTATTGTTGAACTGGATGGGGAGAAGTTCACGCTCCAGTGGTGAGCAAGTTTCATACGATAGAGCATTGGACATGTGAATGTGCTGACTATGCATTTTTCAGTTTTTATACCTTTTTTCCCTGCTGTTGGGGAGCATTGTCTGCAGAGATTAATATGACAAATGCATTTAGGCCTGTCGTGATAATTGCTCCTTTGACATACCTTACAATACATGAACATGACTTCCATCATTTCTGCTGACCTCTCTTGGTATTGTAAGGAACTGTATGAACTTTATGCTCCTCCTGGACTACATGGCACTCACTGAGATTTATTTTCTTGTTTAACATCGTTGCTGGATTCTTTTTTTTTTTTTATCCTTCCGCCCTTGTCTTTTAACTTTTTTGTTATTTTTATTGCAGATGTGAAATTGTTGGAGAATTGTAAAATATTCTATACTGACCATATATCCTAATTGCTGACTGGACTCTGCAGTCAGTAGTGTTTTATAGTTTGAATAATCTTAGGAGTTAAGAACAGTTTTTCCGTTATCAGGTAATTGGCGGACTTTGACCGTTAAAATCCGACATTCCGACAAATGTAACCTCTGGTCAAAATGTCTGGTGAAAATAATATACTCTAAGCTATGACTAGGTTTGCACATGCAAAACTAAAACAACCAGTATCGAAACATTTGTTTAATTTCCTCTGATAAAGCGTGGCCTCGTGCACCATAACAGACAGTAATGCGCCCAAGAGATCCAGAGAAAACAGACAAACAAGCAAACTTTAAAGCAGGCAATTTTATGAAACCAAGCATGACCTTTTGGACAGCAATATGTGCCATCATATAAAGTTACAGTCTATGTATTGCATAAATTCAGTTTACATTGCTTGCATTTACTTAGCATAGATACAGAAACATAGCTTTTGATGAACCGGTAACATAGCCCTACATAAACACTATCTGATTGGCAGTTGGTCGCTTTCAGAAGTGTCCCAGAAGCGCCTTTCTTTCAAACAATTAAACTGCGGCCTATTTTTAGTGAAGCCGATCGCAGAGCCGCTTCTGGGACGCTCCTGAGACGCTTCTGGGACGCTTTGGTGGTTCACTTGCATTGAAAAGAGCTCTGTGACGGAGCCGGAACGTGACAGAGACGCGCCCGGTGGAAACTGGGCATTAGCCTCGTGAGACCACCCTGATCTCTGAGCTTCAGTTAAACTTTGCCATTAGAATAAGTCTGGAAAACCTAATAAATCATTGTGAATGTGTCCGAGCAGCAACTGAACTTGCCAATCAGCGTCGTATTGATATACGGCTATACGTAGCTGTACGGGTGTGGTTTAGGTGTGCCGGCAGCGAAAACGACCAGAACGTCCTATCCAAATAACTGCCAAGTATTTACTATGAACTAGTTTTGTGCTGGGCTCGTGTGGCATTAACTATATTGTATACCATAGAAACCTCTGAATGTAAGTAGGATGAGAGGATATTTGGGACATTGTGCTGCTATCTATAGCTAGGAGAGGGAGGTATGTGTGTGGGGGTTTAGAACTGCTGGAAGTAGCCTAAATGCAGATTTGAAGCGAAGGTGACATGTACAGTTTTCTGTACATGTCTACATTTAAGCATTGAATACAGTTGCAAGCGTGACCCCTCCCTATTCTAAATTTGGAACTACGGTTTGGTGCAGCGAGGAGCTAACATGCCAAACTCAGAAATCATGGCAAGATAAAACATAAGAGTAATGAAATGATCTGTCCCTATTTATATTATTCTCTAATTTCGAGTGGCGCGGGATAGAAACAGCAACAGTTCAGCTGTTTACTTAAAATTAAAACGGAACCCAACTGATCAAGCTGCAAGAAGACGGCAGTCCCACTTACTCTATAATTAATTACCCTACTACCGTAATAAACATGTAATAAAACCTGCATTACGGCAACAAGATTATTTGCATTGCGTTACTTTTCCAGCCATACAACACCGCTTTCACTCACTTTCATTTGCCGATGAATTGCGCTCATGCTCACTTGTGTACGTTTTCCTTCTTGCTGCTCTGCATCACATGGTGTTACGCTGTATTGTCATTCGCTGAGGGAGAACGTAGGAGCGCTTGTTTTGATGCAGCTGATGTCCCTAACGCAAATCCGACAGAATCGTTCTCATGTAGTAATGACAACACACAGAGGCATGAATAGAGATGAAATGAATTGCGATTAATCGAGCAGCCCTGGTCATAGCCTACCTCGAAGCTACTGTTGTCTGCCTCATTTAATTCCACTGTAACAGACACTGCGACTTAAAAGAATAATTTTAAAAATGACCTTGATGATGCCATTCTTTGTATAGCCTGCCTATCAATTGTTTTTAGCTCAATAATAAACACAGATGGCATTTGTCTGGAAATTCTTTCAATTGTCCAGGACAATAAAACTTTGACCAGCACCAACGGACACACTGCTAAGGAATTTAAAATGGTGTAGACTACATGCATTACTACACTATATACGTAATATCATCAGTGGCATTAAATTACAATATTGTATATCGTGATTATTTCGGGTACAATTTATTGTTTATAGAAATGTATGAAATATTTGTGTTATCTCCCTAGTTTATGTTTAGAGGAAACTGCACCTTTCCCCTATTAAAAACATCACAACCATGCCTGTACTAATGTACTTCAAATGCCCCTTGACTGTGTGTCCACCAGGTTAAATGCACACTTTGAGAGTCACCCAGAGGGCTCTGTATCCCGGTCCGAGATGTACTCGGAATATCTGGCCACGTGCAGCAAGATGGGCCGAACAAACATCCTCAACTCAACCGGCTTCCTCAAATGTCTCCGGTAAGGCTTGAACTCCCTCTCCTAGTTTAGTCTCTAATGTGTGGCCCCGTGGATGCCTGTTGGTGACACTGCTGCTTTGTGGTGTACGTAGGACGGTGTTCCCCAGCCACGCCATGCGACGACAGGACGATGCCAAGGCCGGCGCCCAGGTTCAGATCCTCCTGGTGGGTCTGAGGCGGAGGTCCATCCCGCTCCCCATCCAGCTGTACTATCAGCAGCAGAGCCCCGCCCCTTCTCCCCAGCTAGCAGGCAGAGCTGCTGCCCCTGGAGACCCTCCGGCCCCCTCTCCAGGTAAGAGCCCTCCCTCCCTCCCTCCCATGATGACCTACAGTACAGCAGGCTGCAGCTGTGTGTCTGTCTCCCTCCAGGCCCCCCTGCTGGGACCCCTAAGCTCCTCCCACCCCCAGCTTCACCTGTGGCTGCCCAGGAGCCCCCCCGGGCCCCCCACCAGGCTGTTCCCCGGTTTCCAGCCCCCCACGCGGCGTCCGGCCCCCCGGCAGCGCCGCAGCAGAGCAGGGCCGGCCCGGCCACGCAGCCCTCGCCGTGCGCGCCGGTGGTCCACAAGCACAGCCCCCAGAAGATCCAGAACGCGGCCCCTCCCCCCCAGCAGCCGCCCCCCATGCTTCCCACGGGCGCCCCCGTCACGCTGTTCCAGCCGCTGCCGCAGGGCCACGTGCTGACGGCCCGGGTGCAGGGCGTGTGCCCCCCGCTGGCCCAGCGACCCGCCCTAGCCCAGACCCCGCCCCCGCAGGCCCCGCCCCCCCAGGCGGAGCCTCAGCCGCCCTGCTCTTCCACCGTCCAGAACTTCCAGGTGGCCGGCACACAGGGCACGCGGGTCACCTTCCAGAGCATCGCGCCCAAGCCTGCCCCGGCCCCCCAGCAGCAGCAGCAGCAGCAGCAGCAGCAGCAGGGCGTGGTCATGGTGAGCAGCTCCTCCCCTCAGCCCCCTCACACGGCCAGCCACATGCTGTCCCTGACGAGACAGCAGCCGGCCGCCCCCTCGGCCCCCCAGCAACCCCCCTCCTCCACAGAGTCCAGTCTGATCAAGCAGCTGCTGCTGCCCAAGCGGGGGCCCTCCACCCCCGGTGGCAAGCTGATCCTGCCGGCCCCTCAGGTGCCCGGGGCGCAGGTCCTCTACCAGCCCCCCCAGCTGCAGCTGCAGGCGGTGCAGCTGCTCCCAGCGGGGGCCACCACCATCATCCAGGGCCCCCAGCTCACCTTCACCGTGGTGCCCAACACGGGCTTCACCGCCGCCGCCGTCAGCCAGGGGGCGGTGGCGCCGGGCGGGCCCCCAGCCCCCCCCGCGCCCCCGCCGCCCCCGCTCAGAGGAGACCGCATCATCTGTCAGAAGGAGGAGGAGGCCAAGGACGCCACAGGGCTGCACGTCCACGAGAGGAAGATCGAGGTGATGGAGAACTCGTTGCTGGCGGACGCAGGGCAGGCCAAGGCCAAGGCCAGCAACGGGGCCGTGGTGGCCGGGGCCAGGCTGCTCAACGGGGGCAAGTGCCCGGACACCAGTCTACCTCCGTACCACTCAGGGAACAGCCAGGGGATGCCCAACGGCCCCGCCAATGGCAAGCAGCCCCCCCCCCCTCTGGAGGGCGGTCCTGAGCCCAAGAGGACGCTGGTCAACGGGCTGTGTGACTTTGACAAGAGCGACACCAGAAACATTCCAAATCACATTTCTTCCAGGCCGTACCTGGGCAACGGGGAGGTGGGTCCCACCGACAAGGCTCACGGCACGGACCCCCCTTCCCAGCAGGCGGACAGGCTGGCCAACGGTCCCCAGCCTACCGGCCCCAGGGCTCCCTGGGAGCTCTCCAACGGACCTGTAGCGCCTGTGCTGCGGCAGCAGGTGCCTCCCAACGCCCCCCTCACCATTACCTCCCACAGCCCCGGCGCAGGGCCAGCTAACGGCGTCGCCGTGGAGACCCGCGTCCTCAAGAGGCCGGCGGAGAGCGAGGACCGGGGCTCGGCGGCCTCGGGCATTCCCAATAAAGTGGGTGTGCGCATCATCACCATCAGCGACCCCAACAATGCGGGCAGCAGTGCCACCATGGTGGCAGTGCCTGCCGGGACAGACCCAAGCACAGTAGCCAAAGTAGCAATAGAGAAGGCCGCGCAGCAGAAGCACTGCTCTCCCACGGTGAGTCCCCCCACTTTGACCACTCCCACACATCAGTAGTGAGTAGGGTTGGGTACCGTTCACATTTGAATCGATACCGGTCCGGTACCGGTACACTAAACGGTACCTTTTTCGGTACTTTACTCTTTGTAATAATATTTATTTTAATTAATTTAATTTAATATTGCCTAGGGAAAAAAATTGCTTGACTGACTTTAGCCTACAGCCTTATCTAAGCATTATTGAACTGTGCCTCCCTCAGGTTTCTCAAACGCCCCCCTACCCTTGCTAGTGGTCTACGCTGTGTATGAAATACATGCATACTTTCATAGTGACTTTAATTGTAGTTGTAGCCTACAGGGTTAAATCCGAAATGAGGACGTTGTAAGTATTGCCGCTATAAACAATAGCCCTAGTTTGATCTGAAACCGGAGATGTGACCTAATTCCTGCTCTATCATAGCCTCGCGGGACCACCCTGATCTCGCGAGCTTCCATTTAATTTCGCCGTGACTTGTGACAACAATTACTTGGCTGTCAGGTTAGCTCTATCATACCGCCGCAAGAGTTTGCTGTGTCCACTTCTACAGCGTCTGTTTATCTCACTGCTCCAGTCTCAACTGCAACTACGTAATGTTTTACATGAACACCCGACAATGTTTTGCCGAAAGCTGGAAGCGATGTTGTGCCCTTGATTGGGTCCCCTTGATGGGATCGCGCATATTTCGCTTCACTTCCAGAATGATAAATAGATGCATAACGCGCTAAAATAAAGAGCTATTTATCCATTGAACATTAAGATTCGATACTGCAAACTCGTTTAGTCTCAAAGGCACAGTGAAAATTTTGCTTTCTATAAATAGGCCAGGACTTTATTTTTTTACCGAAACTCCTGCAGCCAGCCGTGGACAAATTTAACCCTAACAAGTGGAAGTAAAGTACAGAAAAAAAGTAAACCTGTGATTTCTTTTGGCTCATCGTAGCCGTGATTGTTTTGAGCATTTAACAAGCTGCAGGCTGTGCAGGATGTAATCTTGCTCGCATTTCTCTCTTTACGTGCGCTAAGGTACCGAAATCTGGTACCGATTGATTTTATTTCAATCGGTACTCGGTAGTACCGACGTAATTCGTCGGTACTCTTAAAAGTACAGAGTTCGGTACCCAACCCTAGTAGTCAGCGTAGCAGTTAAAGGTCTGTGTGAGATCAGTTGGGTGACACAGGTGTAGTATTTGATGCACAGTCACTTGCAACATTGTGCACATTGTTTTTACACTAATCTGTTCAATAAGAGGTGCTTTGATGCACAATGCGCAGTATCTGACCAAATATTAGCAGTGAGGCTGCTGTAGGAAGTTAAGTCAATCAGGTGAATGAATCGTTGTTATCCCCAAGGGGAAATTCTTTCGGCAACAGGAGAAACGGTACAGGATATCCACACATAAATAACAAATACACAGTAAGATATGCAGTATACAGAATTAGTAATAAGACAAGTCAAAATATGGAGACTTGCAGTTAATTAGTGGTTCATAGCATGTAATAGTGTAATGGCCATAGGAATAAAGGAGTTTCTGATGCTAGTAGTTCTGCCTTTAGGCATTCTGAAGCGCCGCTCCAAGGGAAGCCAAAATTGATCTTCCAAGGGGTGGCCAAGACAGTTTAGAATGTCATTGGCCTTCCTGAGCACATGCCGATTGAAATATTTATTTTATCTGTGCCTGGTTCACCCCAATGATCTTGTTGGCTATTTTAACAAGACTACCTAGTCGGTTCTTGTGATGCAGACTCACATTTCCAAACCAGGACGCTATACAGAATGTCAAGACTGACTCAATAACTCTTGTAAAACAAGGTCATCATAACACTGTTTACATTAAAAACTCTCATCCTGCGTAAAAAGTACAACCTCTGCTGTAACTTGTTACAGATGGTGTCAATTGTTTCCTGTCAATAACAGTCACCCTGTACTTATAGTTGTCCCCTATCTCAATATCAGTATATTTTATAACTCTAGGAAGGATTTAAGAGTTGCAAAAAAAAGAAGACTAAGTCTCACCCCCCTTCTCCACTCCCTGCCTCTGAAGCCCATTGGTCTGCCATTGTGAAGCCTCTTTACAAACCTGTTGTAGCTGTTTGTGTGCATTCATGACGGGCAAGGTGAAAAAGATCTGAGCATTTCACTCACATCTCTCTCATTTCTAGTCAAATTATCCTACATGTATATCTCTAAAATCCTATCAACAGCACATTTTAATAATTGATGTTGCAAACTGCCAAGATTGGAACACACTTTTATGAGGAAGAAAGTCTTGCAGTATAATGTGTTGTCTATAGCCTGTTTGTGCTCTCATTGCATGTGTTACACTGTAGACTGTATATGTTACTGTAGTATGCAGCATCCGGCTAGCTCAGACGTAAAGGCTTGGGTTTAAACGTAGGATGCCTGTGTTGAAATCTTAGTGGAGGTTAAGAAGGAGAGACCAGTCAAGACCATGTGGTTCTTACCGATACCCACCTCCCAAAGCAAAGCTGCAGAGAGAACATCCCCTGTCTATAAAGAGGCAGGGGTTACTTCTCTGCCAACAGCTCTTTAGCCACAACATTAGATGATGTGTATATTTAGAAATGTTCCCCAGAGCGGAACAATGGTTGTATTTCCATTATTCCTGCCAACTGAAAAAGTATTTTTCTGCTTTTGTCTCCCAAGCTTTGCTATCTTACGACGGTCTTTAAGGTGATTTCATAACTTTACCAGTAGCCTCCAACACTCCCTGTACTAAATCAATGTAGTGTCACTAGGTGAAAGTCCCTAAGTTGTATTGGCTTCACTGTGCTGTGTGTAGCGACCCCATCTAAAAGTGTGTGCTTCCTCCCCCAGCCCACCGTGACCCCCTCTCCTCCCCCGGTACTGCAGCCTGCGCCTGCAGGCAGCCCGGTCCCTCAGCCCTCAGAGCAACATCAGCAGCAGCAGCAGCAGCGGGTGTCCACCCCTGCTGCCGTCGCCTCAGAACACACCAGGAAGGCAGGGCAGAACTTCAAGTGTCTGTGGCAGTCCTGTAAACGGTAGGGCTCTGCCGTGATCATGGAGGAAATGTTCAATGTTAGCTTAATTTAGGCTTTAAGAACACTGTAAATTTCCCTACCTTGATACTTGATACCATGGCACATGCTGATTGGTGGGCTGTCTGTGCCCCGCCCCCAGGTGGTTTGAGACGCCGTCTAAAGTGTTCTACCACGCAGCGACGCAGCACGGGGGGAAAGAGGCGTACGGAGGCCAGTGTCTATGGGAGGGCTGTGAGCCCTTCCCTCGGCAAAGACTGTCCTTCATCACCCATCTACAGGCAAGTCCTGCAGCACCGTCTGTCTGCTCTGTGTTGGAGCATGGCTGCAGCCAACTGTCCTGGAGCCTAATGTGACCCATCTCTTGTTTCCAGGATAAACACTGTTCTCGAGACGCCTTGTTGGCTGGACTTAAGCTAAAGGAGCAGGCGCAAAACCCCAATCAGAATACTTCCCAGTACGTACCTACCATCTTTCTCTACTTCAGCTGTTTCAGTTGTGGTGTGGTCCTTTTTTATGGCCGTGTTCACAAAGGATTCTGGTGATCCATACATCTTCCTCCGGTTGTTTCTTTACAATAACTGCTGCTGTTGGTGCGCTACTGCTCCTTGGGTGTTGTGATGAACTTGTGTTCCCTGTCAGGACTCCGCCAGTGGCAAGCAGCACGCCGGCATCCCGGCCTCAGAAAGCTATTGTCAATCATCCGAGTGCAGCACTCATGGCCCTGCGCAGAGGCTCTCGTAACCTGGTGTTCAGGGACTTCACTGTGAGTAGGCTAGAGCAGCTGCTAACCTCAGGTTCGGATCAGGTTCGGATCACATTGACACTTTTGTATTCCCCACTAGGACGAGAAAGAGGGACCAATGACCAAACACATACGACTAACGGCTGCCTTAACGTTAAAGAACATCGCCAAGTACTCGGACTGTGGTCGGAGGTAAGTTGATGTCAGAATGCTGAGTCTCTCATTACCGCGGTTGATCTTGCGCTACCAAAGCATGTGGTCAGGTGTAATGCCTGGCTTGTTCAGGAAAAGGTTCATGCTATTAACCTGACATGCCATGAATTGTTATTCCATCTGTACAGTACCGTAGGTACCGGAAACCTAACCTGGATGCAAGTGTAGCTGCAGCTCCGCCTCCACTCGTCAAAAAAAAATATGTAGGCTATGTCGCAACGCTAACCCTGATACCTAGCTTTTCATAACTGGTAATGTAGTAGCTAGGCTACATAAGTAGTTATAGCCTCATTTAAGTACTAGAATATTTTATTGCATACATACATGCATGGGTGGATCTTAAGGCTTTTTGGCACTAGCCACCTCGGCTAGTAGACCAAAATTTCCACTAGCCCGGCTAAAATGTTACTAGCCCTGTATTTCGAGTAACGCAGAATAGCCTAGTTTCTAAAAACGCTTTCTATATTGTGTGTATTTGACAAGTAGTCATGTTAAAGTTATGTCTGCAGAATAGCCTATTACTTAACTCTTAGAATGACTGAACTTTGTTTTTTACTTAAAGTACGTTACCCACAAATACAAAGTTTAAGCAAATTGGCAGTGTAATGGTAGATTATTATGCACACACAAAAATATACTAGCTTTTATTATTATTATTATATAGTGTAGACTATTAATAAACACTTATAATGCACCAAGCTTAATGTAACTGACTTCATATAAGGATTCAGCATAGCCTACCTGTTATCACTGTTTCATAGCCCACAACAGTAGACTTATTGTAATACAGAGCACTGAGCTACTGTGCCAGAGAAATTGCAGAAGTCAAGAAAGTATTGGCTTTGTGGCTGCACAGAAAGCATGTGCTACTTTCCCTGTCTGCTGTTTGCACTGAGTAGTGTGTGGCTGTGGGAGGGTCCTGACTTGCACACACAGGTAGGCCTACATATAGCTCGAGCACCTGCGTAGGCTGTACTACAGGTAGGCATATTTAACGCCGCACCAGAGAACACTGCATCATTCTGCATCGCTCTGCAACACTGCGACATGATCAGCAAACAGAAGAGATTGTACATGACGAGTGTCCATCAATTTTAATAACGCCTCTTTTTTAAGGTGGTCTGATTATGTGGGCCGATTATCCCCAGTCACTTCAGTGCTTTGTAGGCTCATCGCAGTATAGGCCTACTTAACTACCTTAATTATATCGCTTCTGAAAAGTCTCGCCTGACGGACTAATCGCTCTCAAAATAGACTCTATATAAATATATATATCATTTTCTTTTTGGTTTTTCCGCACCGTGGTATCGAGAAACGTGGAATTTCACTGGTATTGGTATCTACTACCAAATTTCTGGTATCGTGACATCCCTAGTCTGTTGTTGTTTTCAAGTAGATTTCGCTGTCATCGCACTAAAATCATTGTAATAATTGTGTAATGGTGCCCTAACACAATTATTGTAAGAAAACTTACTGTACCCCGACACACTGGAACTAATAATACCAACATTAAAGTGAAAGTAAATTTATGGAACACATAACTACACTGAACACAAAGGCACACTGGCAGTCTCTTCTTTGCCTTATATCACAAATGTGTTGCTATTTCTATCATCACACTATTGTTAATATAGCTCCATAAGCAGTCTTTGCTCGCTAGGTGAATAGACCACCACTCTCATTTTGTCTGTTTGTGACAGTGCCAGTGATCATAAAGTGTTTGACAATTGTCTAATCAGTGCTTTTGAGCTACCTTGATGCACACACATAATGCTCGCTTGTCTGAGCCTGGCTTGAATAAGCAAGTTTTTGAACCTCAAGTACATTGGTGGAACACACTAAGCCATAACTGTAAGATCACGTTTATTCAAGCTAAGATATTTTAGTTGAGCTTTGAGTTTAGCTGAGCTTGCTTCTTGGAATACCCCTCAGGTGGCTGTTTTTTGTACACGCTGGGTACCCAAAATGATGGCACAAAAACGTGGAAGGGGCATATTATATGCTAATTTCACCTACACTCTGATGCACTGATATCGCCACAGTTTTTCACTTCGAGAAATATTGTCACGTTTTAATCTCGCGGGATCTCTTGGCACCCCTGTTTATGATTTTTACTGTAGAATCACAACTATATTAACTAACCTTATGACAACAATTAAGACAAGCAATAGTTACACTTTTGACAATACTGTGAGATCGATCAAATAGTGGCACGGGGGTAACGACCAAACAATGTTTTATCTGTTCATTCTATAAAAAATTAAGATGTTCCTGTGCATATGTAATGGTGGCATGTGCATGAACTAGCCATAGCAGTAGCTGTTTATTGTTGTGATGTCTTGGACCAAGAAGGACCTGAGCTAATGGTGTAAATCTCTGTGTCAGGTCGGTGAAGAGGCACGAGAGCCATCTGTCTGTGCTTGCCATCAGTAGTATGGAGGTGTCCACCACGCTAGCCAAATGCCTTTACGAACTGAGCCGCTCGCTGCAGGCTTGAAGGCCAACTACAGCGACCTCTGCCTCCTCCGTCAGTCTAAAGAGAGCTGAGCAGTCACCCAGAGGTGCAGTGGGCACACGGGGTTGCCTCGGTGGACTGAAGCCAGGCCGGAGCCTCCCCTGCTGTGCCTCCCCCCCTCCCCTGACCTCCTTCCCTTTCCACTCCCATCCTCACAACAAACTGCCACAGGGGTCTTCCACCAGCTGCCCACCAGGGGGAGCTCTTAAAGACTGCTTCCCCCATGGGACACCACCACAACAGCCGCCACCAGCGACGACGACGCCCCAAACACGAGCACACTTCTTTCTTGTCCTGTGACTGTTTTTTGCAGAGAACCTGATGGTGAGTGAGTAGAGGTCAACTAAAGAGTACACTGGGGCGGGATGGTTTTGGGGCGGGCGGGGTAGGGGAAATGGACACGGCTGGCCCAGTTTTTTTGTTTTCTTTTTTGTGTTTTCCTTTTTAGAATTTGGTGGCTTGGTTTTCTTACTTGAGTCAATATATTTTCACTTATTTATTATTGAAATGAATACCATTACAATTAATAAAAAGAATCTTGTAAATATTTGTGAATATATATATAAAGAAGATTCTCTTTCATGCCGATGCAGCCACTGGAGAACTTGCTCTGTGGAGTAATAAAAGCATTACTTTAGTAGGATTGAATACAGTAGTATGTTTTTTTTTTTTTTGTTTGTTTTTTTAAATGATCCCTGTTCACTTGTATCTAATGTGATTCTATACTCAGCAGTGGATGAATGTACTTAAAAACCTGTAAATAATTCTGCAAAGGTACTGATGCTGTAAAGCTTGGGGACGGGGGAAAAAATACAGTTTTTTGTGGAACTGTGACATTTTTTGTATAATAACCTTGTAGAACTCATTTTGCTGGCTGAAAGAGTATGGAATAATATATCTCATGTCATTTTGTAGAAGAAAAAAGAGAATATTGAAGGTATCCTCTCCCTTCTTCCCCCCCTCACACCCATCCCCACAGTAACATGTATCCACTGTAAGCGTTTTTGTCATTGTACGAGCACGGTGCGCGTACCAAACTTTTTTTGTATTTGTAAATTGGTTTAAATACATGGAGTTTTTATACAGGTTTTCTCCTGTGTTCTTTGCTTTACGTGGAGGTATGATATTTTCTTCACTACTTTTTTCTATCTTAATATAGTGTGGAGTTTTATTGTACTATTTTTTCATTCTTAATACCATGCCACATTCCGGCTCACGTCCTCAAGACTGTCTTCTTCTCTACGGTGTGTTGTGTAACATTTGACTGCCTGTCGTATTAGCACCTGACCGGGCCATCCCACCCATCCCCATTTCCGCGGTGTCAGTAGGATGTGCGACTATACATAGACCTAACAGTCTGTTAGAGAGTGGCTTTATTTACTTTGGTGACTGTTTATAGTTTTTAAATAAAAGACTGAACATTTCGCACTTGTCTTTTGTTTTTCTGGGAAGGACATGCCTGCTTGTGTGTGTATCCATTGGCGAATACTCTTTCCCCAATGAGTATTTTTCTATGTCCCATACTGGTACATCATTTGTTGTTATTGGGTCCAGTTGTGTTAATATTAAAGTCTCGCACTTGATTTACAGGCATTTACAAAGCATGGTAAGCCAATGCCTGTATTCTCTATTTGACCACTTGGGGGGGATCTGTAATGTTAATTGTTTTTACTGCACTGCACCCCATGTTACAAAACCTATTAAGAATTTGAAGGTTTTCTGAAGGAAACCCCATACTATATTAGTTTAAATTACTTGTGCATTTCTGTCTGGTGTTATGCTTGGACCTCTAGCAAAATTGTAGACCGCTGTGACCTGTTGAACTACTTTTATTTACCACTAGACATGGTTTAATACATTAATTATATAGTAGACTACATATGTATTTTGGCCTCTAGCTGGTAATTCTGGGCATGCTTATATTTGTATACTTCAGAGAATTACATGTGATGCTCTACTCAGTTTCAGTGTGCAATCCATTCACTATACATTATTTGTGTTATTAACCCTCGCCAACATCCACAGAAGATCAAAATGTGATATTTATATGATCTAGTTTTATAAACACGGGTTTCCATCAGGTTTCCGTAGATGTTTTATACTCTAATGAATTGTAACTAACTGCAGGTTATACTATCACACATCACATGCTATTTATTAATACGTTCAAGTATAAAATGTAATACAAATTTGACAACATAAAATATTGAACCGGGAAGGCTATAATAACTGCATCACTAAAAGTACAGTTCTCAAAGCTCCCTTGCGTTTTGGTTTTTAGATAACTAAACATTTAAAGTTTAACTTTAAGCGCTGCAATGCGATTGTGTACCGCCAGACGGCGGTACTCTCATCCACAAGTCTCAAGCAGGCACTCGAGACATGTGGCTTTTTGAAAGCTACTTTGAGTTTTTTGCGAAAAGTAATTGCGAGGAGGTACAGTCTCACAGTACATCCTAGCAGGAGCTTAAACTTAAACATTTACTACTTGCTAGTAAGTTCCTGAAGATAAGCACGTAGTGCTTTTTGGTAAGTAATGTCAGTTTAACTTATCGCTAACGACAGCTAATGGCTCGATAGCCAGTTAGACTAGCTAGCTAGTGCGACGCAGGCAGCAGGTTTGTTTGACGCAACCGGCTGGTTAGCTATCTGGCTATTAGCTATATGGGCTTGCTGCTGCTAGCTTGCGTGTGACCTTCAATTCAACTAGCACTGGTTAAATAAAGACACAATTTAGCTGCGTTTGTTAACCACATAGCTATAAATCGCTAGTTAGCTAAGAAATCGCTATGTTTTTAGCTAATGTTGCCCACCTAGCTGGGCACCATGTCACCGCCGTGTTGGCACTAGCAGGCAGCTATGTGCTGTTGGTTCTTGCCAGCTATGTTACTGCTCGTTTTGTCTACACTTGCCAGTCCGTGTTAGTAGACAATGTCTTTTAGAGTTTACTGAAGTTGTCATCCAAAGCAGTTTTGGTGTTGGCAACAAACATAAGACAAATGTGATAAACATCTGTTTTTACGTCTGATGAAAACAAATTGTTGATTGACGCTCAATATATAATCGAGATCATCGTAAAGCGTCTTTGTCGGCTATTGCCTGCATAATGTTAGATGTATGGGTATACCGTACATGACATGGCCAAAGGCTTAGAAAGTGCAGGCCCTTTAGAATAAACTGCTTACCAGCTCTACAATTAACTGGAATCTACGTTGTTTACCATTTGGGATGTTTGGCTATGAATCTGAACTCTACATTATTATTATTATTATTATTATTATTATTATTATTATATAATGTCTGCGTTATATAATCCAGACATTTCTCTTAATTTTAGAGTGAATGCGTACTGTTTGACTAGTGTACTGAACATTCATCTCTTTATTTAACCCAATCTACAAATGTAATTATTTTGTCCACTTAATGATACACACTGCAAAAAATACAATTGGAATACTTAATTAAAATATTGATATTATCTGCAGCTAAAATAATTTGTTTAAAAAATAAATCATACTATTTTTTTATTGCGTTTAATTTAATTGTTTGTGTTGCAGACACTACTGTAGGTGGGTGGGTCAGTGACGAATAAGGGTTTGTAAGGATGAGAAAATTAAAAACATGTTTTTAAGTCGCCAGCATGAAACACGCTTTGCATTTTGCTTCTCGCTATCTCCAAAGCTCTCTACATCTCACAGACAACAACACAGGGGGAATAAAGCATATGTTGGGTGAGTGCGTATGATGTGTAAGAGATGTATGTTCGTTTGTAAACTTGTTTGTTTCCTGAAGAGTAGCAGTAAGTTGTAGCAAATCTTCACTTTCACTCTGCACTTCCAAACCCTGCCCCTGCTTACTAACAAGTTTACTTTTCGCATCATTGATGAAGATTTATGCACGGGACAGCAAGACACAGGATCTAGTTTAAGAGGATAAACAATGGTGATAGCTCAGGCTTACAAGAGTCAATGCGTAATAGACTTAAAATGTGATGGTAGAGCATTACTACATGAGCAAATAAGACAAAAGTTGAATTGCTCTATATCCTAATGAAAAAATGAGAACTATAGCGATTAGCACAAATGGCTGTTGTGAAGTAAAAATATTTTTTTATTAAGATTAGCCTAATGATAGTTCTTTTATTCTGTAAACAATCACTGACATTGAAATTATGTAGATGAATGCTGCTATGATGTTGAGTCATTCGTCACTGACAGTGGGGTGCTGCACCCTGCCACAGACTATCATTCAAGTGTCTGACTGCATCTTGACATGCGCTGAATCAGTCTAAATATAGCCAGTTATGCTCGATCATACAATGCATTCGTGTAAGTTTGCACAAATGCAGGATATATGCGTCGCACTGACTTTATGTTCACAAGCTAAGTCTTAATCAATGACTGATATATGGAATCACATTATTGTTGAAACTAGAACGTGCATAAAGATGTCGAGCACGCGCACACATACACACGCCTGCACACACACAAACACACGTTGTAGCATGCAGAGGGGGAATGTCAATGCGAAACACGTAAAGCAATCCGAATTATTCAGTTTTCGAGGACGTTATATTCACAATTTGCTATTGGAATAACTGCTCATCTCACTCACATATATATTAAAAAAAAAACATTTGATGCAAGACTTCAGATGATTTTCTAACCTGGCAGCGGCGCCGTGATACTAAGCATCAATGTGTTACATCTGAGTGAATTTCCCTGTGAGATTTTCAATCAAAAATAAAAGGGAGACAAAGTGCTCTAAACTAAATCTAGTAGGCCCCCTCTAAAGCAGTAGTGGGTCAAATAGGCATTAGGCTATAAATAAATAAATGCTATTATAACATTTAAAGTTGTGTAATTTAATTTCATGTTTTTAAAATAGGCCTACCTATTAATATGAACTCAGAACACCAGTGTTATTATATAGTTCTATGTGGTGTAGGCACACAAGCACTAGCCTGGTGTCACCAGACCTAAAATTCACTTTGTGAAGGTCTGGCAACTCTCCAAGTGTTAACAGTTGTTTCCTTCTACTGGGCATAGAGACCTCTGACCTATGATTATTATTGGACAGCGTTGCTACAACTGTTTTTGGTCGTCTCATCTAGCTCTACCAGCATTTCAAAACACACTTGATGTAATCTCACTAACCCACCGTGTTTGATCCTCCAGCAGGGTGGCTATAAAAACAGGGTTTACAGACTACATAATTTCATTTTAGAAAATGTATCTGAGAGCAACTGTCAGGTAGGGGTGCACGATATTGATCAAATGTGATATTGCGATATTGATCATGAAAATTGCAATATCGATATTAATTT
>JAODUK010000016.1:166367-178054 GCA_027564635.1 Typhlichthys eigenmanni
GGCGATAATACCGCAGACCGCGGTATTGGGGCACCCTTAATCACCGCAAGGACATTTTCTTCACAGCGACAGCCCTAATGGTGTTTGAGGGTTAGCACCCCTTTAGGCACCTAAGACTTTAAGACCACAGCTCTCTGCCGCAGCTTCAGCAGTTGAAGCTTTAAACATAGCCCTCAGGTTCAATGTCCCCAACCTCCACAGGGACAGAGATTCTAACAATAAACGACCACTCGGGTTAAGATCAGGGAGGCAGTTTTTCCCCAATTACTCCTCCGGGTATCTTCATCATTACCCGTGTGCGCATTGAAGTCTCCCAGTTGAACTATGGAGTCGCCTACTGTACTACTATACAGGACTCCATTTGAGGTCTCAACGAAGTTTGAATACTGCTGTTCGATGCATATGCACAGACAACAGTCAAGGTTTTCTCCCCCACAACCCGTAGGCTCAGGGAGGTAACTTTCTTGTCTGCCAGGGTAAACTCTAATATAGCCGCGCTCAGCCAGGTTAGTAGGTCCATGGTAACTGGTGTACCATATACACGTGGATACAATAAAATGGCAGCGGCTGCATGACTGTCAACTCTTAACTTGATGTGCTTCTTCTCCAGACAAGGCTCTGAGAGAGACTCTAGAGCAGGTCCTGCAGAGTGGGTACTTTGACCGGGTTCCTGCTCACCAGAATGGGGCGTGTGAGGAGGATGAGGAAGAGCCCCCAGCTACCGCAGAGTCTTCTGAAGCAGAGGAGCAACCCACAGAGCCAGGTCTGTTCTTTGTCGCAAACCAAATGACCTGTTCTCCACTAGTAACTAAATAAAGGCTTTTAGAATGCATTCTCTACATTTTATTCTCCCGCCCTTGCAGAAGCTGAAATTATTGATGATTACACAGAGCCTATTGAGGTAGAAGCCACAGAAGTGAGTAATTTAGCTTTTTAGACCATATGTTTTTGACTGTCTGGTGCTGCTACTAATGTGGGGCAGTGTGCGCTCTTCTTTCAGTTTGTAAACAGACAGTTCATTCCGGACAGCACGTACAGCAGCAGTGACAAGGAACAGGGGGATGAGTGGATCACCAATACGGAGGTGAGTTGGGTTAGGTTTAAAGATTAGGTTTAAATCTGCGTTCTACTGTACCACTTTAGGCAGCATCCTGTTGAATATACAAAGACATTCTGTTTTTGTATGTGGTTTTACTTATTGGAGCATTTCAGTTTGGGGTTGTTTTGTTTGCCATTTATGGCTTTGCTGCATCTCAGTGCTGAGTGGATTGTATACTTCTGTACTCTTTCCACTGCAGTGATCATAGACTAACAGGATCTCTACCCCTACCAACCAGGAGCTGGGGTTCTGGGGAATCCATACGATTTATATATTGATTTGTATTTCATTTTAGCATTTCAATGAATCCATTCATATGCATCCACATAATGTCTTCTTATTGTAGTGGTCTGGTAAGTGCACACCTCAAGATAATAGTCAGGATTTTAGCAAAGCAATCACAGCTTAATTAAAAATGGCCACATTAACATTCACATATATTTAGCCTGATCACTGATTCTGATTGTAGCCTACTTTAACAGTCCTAACGAAGGCTCTGTGCTCAAGCAGTCTGTAAGTGCTAAGGATGTCATGGCAACCTAAAGTGGCTTTCCCCTGACTTCCTTTTATCCCCTCTCCTTTTGTTCTTTCGCTGTCTTCTGCGCAAGCAGCAAACTGAGCAGCCTACACCTCCGCCTCCTCCTGTCGCCATAGAGACCCACTCGTCAAACCGAACTACTCCAGAGCCACCAACTGACCCTTTGGTGAGGAAACAGGTGGTGCAGGATTTGATGGCACAGATGCAGGGAACATACAACTTCATGCAGGTGATGTGTATTTCAGGATATCCCAATATCCCAGAGTATGTAGTATGTGTAATGTTGTATGGTATACCGGTACTAGAAAGGTACCGCGGTACCATTCCGTTAAACGGTACGATACCCAATATTTTAAGTACCGGTACTTTTAGAGTGTTTTATAAGCTCCATATTTCCTGTAAGCATATTCAGCGCACTGATTCCACTCCCTGGTTCCATGTTGTTTTCTTTTCTCGCGTACCTGTGTACACTGCAGCTTTCTATTTATGTGGCAAAATTATAGGCAAGGCTGCAAGGGCAATGATGAAACCATGTCTAATTTTGCTTTATTTTCTAAGCTATAACATGTGCTATAACATGGCACTCATGGAAAAATAAAAGAAATCGAGAAATAAACCAAACCATGGCTCAAAAATAGGTATGAACCGAACCGTGGGTTTGGTGAACCGTTACACCCCTAATAATGACATATGAAAGTGTTTCCCCCATTTCTTTAAAAGGGTATCAAAAAAGTACCAAGTATTGCAATACAACCCTGAGTATTTAAATGGTCACGTAACGTGACATGAAATGCAGTTAATTTCTCATACATGATTCACATGATTCATGAGAGGCGAGTGTGTATGACGCCGGCGCGATGCTTGTTTTTTTCCGCCCCTTTAAAAGCAGTGCTGGGTGTTCTCCGCTTTTACTCTCCGCATGACCTAAGTCCGCCCCCACTCAAAGCGCACTTTGGAGGATGACAGCAACATGTAACCGGATTATTTAGAAGATTAACCATGTCTAAATCATATCAAGATGGTTCGGGTTTAAAATATCTGATGAGCAGCAGTAATATGTTGAGTGCAATATGTTGCAACAAGTGCAGAAAACATTCTTCCATAATTTACAACAGTGAGAAACGGCAGACTACTCATGGTGGATGTACAGTAGTGCTGCAAACCAGACTGAAATTACCTGTAGCCATTGCTTCTGCCTCAAAACAAAGCTCTTTGCAAGCTTAATTTATAAGGCCCGAATATTTCTCTGTGGACGCAACGCTCACAATGCGGATACAGACTGCTTTTTGGTTTGGCTCTTTCTGTAGGCTATGCTAAAGGATTAGTTATACACAGGTCAGGTACATATGTAAACAAACCGTTCCCCATGTTGGTGTAAGTAAGATTCGCTTGAACAAAATATTTATTTGCGTAGACTAATTTGTGAGCTTAGACCATTGCGGTCTGTATGGGCTTCTGGTCATCCATGTGTAGTCGGTGGACATATGACTTGCCTTTGGTGCACAGCATTTATAATTCGATGAGTATAGCACATACTGTGTTCTATATGTTTTTAAGTTAAACAACTGAAGTATTTTCAGATATGTGTACATATTGTTATATTGTAAAGATTTACATTTGATATTTGCAAAGCTGTTTATCTTGTTCTGCAGGAATGGAATCAGACTGTTAACTGTACTGGAGAAAGTTATTTATTTTATATTTATTTTTATATAAGTATGTATTTTTTAAATATATTTTAATAAACTGTCAGTAGACGGGCAGAAAACCATTTAAATTGTATTTAAATCAAAGGCTTATGTGTATAGGTGTATACAATCAAGCACCTAGGCATGCAGACTGCTTCTACAAACATTAGTGAAAGAATAGGTCGCTCTCAGGAGCTCACTGAATTCAAGCGTGGCACTGTGATAGGTTACCACTTGTGCTGCCAGTTTGTGTTGTGGAACAACAAACTCAGCCACGAAGTGGTAGGCCACACAAAATCACAGCAGCGCATGGTGAGGCGCACAGTGCGCAGAAGTCGCCAACTTTCTGCAGAGTCAATAGCTACAGACCTCCAAACTTGTGGCCTTTGGATTAGCTCAAGAACAGTGCGTAGAGAGCTTCATGGAATGGGTTTACATGGCCGAGCAGCTACATCTAAGCTTACATCACCAAGTGCGCTTGCCTGACTGCATTGTGCCAAGTGTAAAGTTTGGTGGAGAGGGGGATTGTGGTGGGGTTGTTTTTCAGCGTTTGGGCTTGGCCCCTTAGTTCTCATGAACTAAGAACTGTTAATGCTTAAGCATACCAATACATTTTGGACAATTTCATGCTCCAAACTTTGTGGAAACCATTTGGGGATGGTCCCTTCCTGTTCCAACATGACTGCGCACCAGTGCGCAAAGCAAGGTCCATAAAGACATGGATGAGCGAGTTTGGTGTGAAGGAACTTGACTGGCCTGCACAGAGTCCTGACCTCAACCTGATAGAACACCTTTGGGATGAATTAGAGTGGAGACTGCGACTGCAGGTCTCGGAATTTCTGGTCTTGGAGTACCCGTGAAGACCTCTACATGGGGAGTTGACCTTAAATATAATCATCCTTGAGAAAGATGTGTAACGTCCTTAACACATGTATTTGTAAGTCACTTTAAATAAAAGCATCAGATGGAAGACATAATTGCATTTGTATATTTGTGGTCCATAGCTTGCACTATATGCACGCTTTTTAGTATTTAAACAAACACACAAAAAAATGGTGATTTATGTGGTGCTAACTATGTGGACTTCATTAGGACTCCATGCTGGATTTTGATGGACAGCCTATTGATCCAGCCATTGTTTCAGCGCAGCCCATAAAGCCCACCCAGAACATGGACATGCCTCAGATGGTGTGCCCACCAGGTATGTTGTGGATTGTGATCCCGTTCTATGGAAACACTAATGTTCTCTACATGCAAATGAGTGACTTGAATGTGATGCATAAGTATACAGTATATCGTCAAGTTGTCCTTGAGCTGCTTGTCTGTCTTTTCAGTTCACCCAGAATCATACCTAGCACAGCCAAACGCAGTTCCTGTCCAGGCTGAGGCAACACAAGTGAGTTGACAACCAAAGACAGGCTGTACTCGTCTATTCAGAGATTAAAGTAACACACTTTAATGTTTGCAGGTGCCCATAATCACCCCCACACCACCCCCAATGTATCAGACCTCACACACGCCAGATCCCCGGCCATCGGCGGAGTCCATCGACCCCATACAGGTAAACAAACCACTAACCAATAATCTGTGTTGTGGTGAGAATACATTAAGTGATACAGATATGACTGTGCAACAGCACCATCACATATGGGTTTGTAAGGTGTCTTGGGGTTTTCAGACTAGGGTGGGTACCGGTATGTAGCTTTTGAAGTAAGGAATTTAGCTTTAGTTATGTTGTGCCTCTTAAAACATTTCTTTTAATTGGGGCTGCTCGATTATGGATAAAATAATCATGATTATTTTGGTCAATATTGAAATCACGATTATTTAACACGATTAGTCATTGACTTTGGAAAGATGTTGCATTTAATGCACCAAAAAAAAAAAACCAACTAAAAACAAATGAACAGTGAATACCCTTCAACTTAATTGTCCCTGCGAGGGGCGACAGGAGCATGTGCCTGTTATTCAGAACACAAGACAAAATAAGAGTTTACTTGCCAAACATAATGTGCAAAATGTTTTTCTCTATAATATTGTTTTTGTAATTGTTAAAAGCTGAAATTGAAATCGCGATTAAAATGTGCTTAATTGCACAGCCCTATAAACATTAACAGTAGTTTGCTGTTGAGGCCCTAATGTCTATGAGAAATACTTGAGAGTTGGTTATATACATTTAAGCTCCAAATTATTCATACCCATGCCAAATGTGGATTTATAGTTAAATGTTATTTAACCAATAGGTTTCATCTGTCTGGAAATGACAAACGGGTGACAAAAGACAGTAGGACCTTGTTAGAGAGGTTGCTGTTAAATCTTAACTATTTCTTTTAATTTTGTTTTTTTTTTACTAAAAATGCCATGTCCAAAATTATTAATACCCTTTGAAATTGTTGCATATTTTTTAGAAAATTAATGTTTCTATTCAATTTCAAATGGTCTTGGTAATTGCTACATTGAGAGAACATAATAATCAGCTGAATTTAATGAATTAATTGAATATACAGCTGAAGCAGTAGTTCTCTAGTCAGTTACAAGACAACTGCAAGTCATGGCTAAAACCAAAGAGCTTAGTGAGGACCTCTGGTTGCGTATTGTGGCTGCTTACAAAACAGGGAAAGGCTATAAAGTCATATCCAAGTGTTTTCAGGTGCCAGTGGCCACAGTACAAAGTATAATCAAAAAGTACAAGGAGTTCCAAACCAAAAGTGACCCCTGCCCTGGCAAGAATGGTAGTGAGAGAGGCAAAGAAGAATGAAAGTATCACCACCTAGGCCATACTGATTAATCTGACCAACGCTGGTACCAACATCTCAAGGCAGATACTCCAGCGGACACTGCAGACGGCTGGTCTATGGACACCAACCAAGGAAGACTTCACTTCTCTAAGATAGGCCGCAAAAGCTCACCTGGACAAAGAAGAAAGGTTTTGGTCATCAATTCTGTGGTCGGATGAGACAAATATTGAGTTATTTGGACACAGGGATGTGGCTTCTGTATGGAGAAAGAAAGGAAAAGCATTCAACCCCAAGAACACCATCCCCACAGTCAAGCATGGTGGTGGTAGTTTAATGCTTTGGGGGTGTTTTTCAGCCAATGGGTCAGGCAACCTTGTCAAAGTAAATGGCATCATGAAAAAAGAGGACTACATTAAGATACTGGATGAAAACATCAGGCAGTTTGCAGAAAGACTTTGCCTTGGGCAGCACTGGATATTCTAACAAGACAATGATCCAAAACATACAGCCAAAGCTGTCAAGAAATGATTAACAGACAACAATATCAACATTTTGGAGTGGCCCAGCCAGAGTCCAGACCTGAATCCCATTGGGAATGTGTGGAACTAATGACCAAAGTGATGGCAAGGAGGCCTTCCAACCTCAAAGACCTGGAGACCATCGCTAAAGAGAAGTGGTTCAAAATCCCAGTGAAGACATCCAAAAAGCTGGTTTGCTGTGATGACAAATAAAGGGTTTGCCATTGATTACTGAAACAATTTCAAGGGGTATGGATAATTTTGGACACGGAACTCGTCTTGTAAAAATGTGAAAAGACAAAAGTAGTTATGTTTTGCATTTACATCACCACCACAAGATCTTACAGGGTTTTGTCACTTGTTTGTCATTTCCAGATAGACGAAACCTATTGGTTAAATAAAAGTATCTATGAATACTTTTGCTCTTAACTGTGTGCCTTCTAATCTTAGGCTTTTTAGAGGAGCCATGAATCTGGTGGTCACTACTAGAGCATTTAATATTGTAAGTCTTGCGCCACAATGTGTTTAGCCTCCTTATGCATATGTAATCTTCTCCTCTTCCCTCTCGGTCAGACCTCAATGTCCTTATCGTCAGAGCAGCCTGCGCCCTCCACAGTGCTCTCCCCTGCTTCTCAGACACAGGTCTTCCAGCCGGCCTCCAAACCCCCTCACAGCAGTGGAATCAATGTCAACGCAGCACCCTTCCAATCAATGCAGACTGTAAGCCATTCAGAGAAGGCTCATTCTGAAATGTACATGTATGCAACCACATAAATCAACCAAAAACATTACTTTTAATGTTTCCTCTTTTCTACCTGTAAAATTGAGATAGAATAGAGTTCTCAGTTTGTTTGGTAATTACTTTTACCTTAATGGACTTTGAAGTTTTCTCAATTTGTGTAGTGTAAAATAAAATGTATTAATTTATCAGGTAAGATTAAATGTGGCAGACTAGTTCCTACATTTTAATTCAAAAGACGGGGTCAAGAAGGGATATTCAGATATATGTAACATTAGCAACAGCTTTTTTTTTTTTTTTTTTTTGTAAAAACTGTATTCACTTTTGGGCATAGGACTCAATGGTGTGATGGAAGACATTGTCCATTGTGACATTCATTATGTTGATGCACAACAGTCTGTGGCACTAAAACTTGTGATGTACTGGGTGAATGTCCTGCCCAGAGTTGCGGAAGCGATGGGTCTCGTTTGGAGGTAACCATGAGAACAGAGCAGTAAACAAACCATGTAGATAAACCAAAATATTAATTTATTAACAGTAAATAAATAAATCTAGCCTACGTTTTTAATGAATTAAAACAAAATATGTGGTGAATATGATATAACATGTAACTGGTGCATTTTCACACATCGTTTTAAAAATTATACTAACTGTAGGCTATGTCCAAACTTGGAGGTGTATTTCACACATCTGTCTGGTGTGGGTAAAAGCTTGTGAAACACGAGTAAAAAAAAAGTATACATTTTGTCACAATATTGTCAGTTGATTTGGTTGTATGCTGCTTGCTAGCTTGCATGTTTCCAAGTAAAGGCGGCTAATGTGTTTCGCGCTGCACCGCCACTCAAAAGTTAAATATATTTGATCTCGCAGGTGGGCGTGTACTCTATTTTGTGCACACAAGCGGAAAACTTCTCGGGACTGCGCCTGCCTGCCGTTCCACCTCCCAACCCGCCCGCCTCTTCTTCACCACAGTTGCCTTTAGCGTGATTGTCAGTCAAATCATTCCCTTTCATTTGGTGTGTTCATTATGCAGGAATGTGTTCTGTACAAGGTGCCAACACCAGGAAAAAAAATACTCCTGTTAATTCAAATGGACTTTTCATATTTATAGTCCAAACAGCTGTGTGTCCAGGAAATGCTAAGAAGTACTGAGCTGAACATGCTGTAACACATAATGAGCCTGTGTGACCTTCCGCCTAATTTCAGTGTTGACAATGTGGCTGTTGTTTGGTCCTCAGGTATTCAACCTCAATGCCCCGGTCCCACCAGCTGAGACAGAGGCCTTGAACCATGCCAGCCAATACCAGAACAGCTACAGCCAAGAATTCAGCCAGGCGCAGCATCCCGTAGAGCAAGAAGAGATGCAGCCAGAACTGCAATCTGGTTTGTGGAAGACTTCTTTTTTTTCTCTTCATTAACTCAGCTCTAATATGCAGCCATGCTACACTGCACTTGACTTCACTCGTTTAATTTAATTACATCAATTCTACTGCATTAACCACCCCCGCTCCCTCCCATATCACAGTTGGTGCCTTCCATTCTCAAGACCAAACAGGAGGCCACCAGCAGCCTTCACAGCAGGGCCCAGGCTTTGGCAGGCAGCCTCAGTCCTTCTACAACAGCAGAGGCATGTCCCGCGGAGGGCCGCGCAATGCCAGAGGCATGATCAATGGCTACAGGGGCTCGTCCAATGGCTTCAGAGGTAGTTTCTCACTTGATATCACAAAACCAAATAATCGTACACACCTTGATTGAGCTGATGGAGCTCCCAATACCCCACATTTCTGCACCAGCACACATTTGTGAGCAGCTGTAAATTGTAAAAACTGAGATTAAATGGATTTGGTGGCAATCATGGCATGTCATGCGTAATTCAACATCTTAACCCTTCCAATTTGCAGGTGGCTATGATGGTGGTTATCGTCCTCCCTTTGCCAATACTTCAAATTCTGGATATGGACAGACTGAGTTTACCACACCACGGGACTACTCAAATGGCAATTACCAGCGGGTATAACATACTTGCACTTCAACAACTGTGTAGTATTGTCTGACAGAACTGGTTCTCAGTTGTGTTAATTTCTCCTTTATTTTAAGGATGGCTACCAACAGAACTACAAACGAGGAGCGGGCCAGGCACCTAGAGGAGTGTCCCGGGGCACTGCTCAGGCCATGCGGTCCTGATGGGCCTTTTATACTGACAGTGACTAAATAACTTTGCACCACACTGAAAATTCTGAACTCAAGAAAATAATTTGCCCCAAGCTCACTTTTTTTTTTTTTTTCTGATGCTTTGGCCAGAGTACGTCTTCATTGATATTTGCAGTTATTAAAACATTTTAAATCAAAACACATGCTGTGCTTTAAATTGAAGCCTGATTTAAAGTCTGTTTGAATATTCCTGTACACTTGAATTATTTCATTAAGTTATATATTTTGTATGAAATACACCACCTGCCACTGGTCTAATCCTTGTGAATATTTTCGTGTTCTTAGCCCCCTTTGTTCTCATGATTCTAAGAAGAATGTTATTTTTAAGACGCTCCCTTTTCTTTGTAAATTGATGTTGCTTCGAAAGTTTCAATAAAGATGTGTTGCATACCCTTGCTTTAGCCGGTGTTTTACTTTACGCAGGTTAAGAATGCAAACGGTGTGTGCGTATACACAGTACAGGCCAAAAGTTTGGACACACCTCATTCAATGCGTTCTTTATTTTCATGACTATTTACATTGTAGATTCTCACTGAAGGCATCAAAACTAAGAATGAACACATATGGAATCGTGTGAAATAACAAAACATGTAATATTCTAGTTTCTTCAAAGTAGCCACCCTTTTCTGATTACTGCTTTGCACACTTGGCATTCTCTTGATGAGCTTCAAGAGGAAGTCACCTGAAATGGTTTTCCAACAGTCTTGGAGTTCCCAGAGATGCTTAGCACTTGTTGGCCCTTCTGCCTTCACTCTGCGGTCCTGCTCACCCCAAACAATCTCAATTGGGTTCAGGTCCGGTGACTGTGGAGGCCAGGTCATCTGGCGCAGCACTGCCTCACTCTCCTTCTTGGTCAAATAGCCCTTACACAGCCTGGAGGTGTGTTTGGCGTCATTGTCCTGTTGAAAAATAAATGATTGTCCAACTAAACCGGATGGGATGGCATGTCGCTGCAGGATGCTATGGTAGCCATGCTGGTTCAGTATGCCTTCAATTTTGAATAAATCCCCAACAGTGTCACCAGCAAAGCACCCCCACACCATAACACCTCCTCCTCCATGCTTCACGGTGGGAACCAGGCATGTAGAATCCATCTGTTCGCCTTTTCTGCGTCCCACAAAGACACGGCGGTTGGAACCAAAGATCTAAAATTTGGACTTGTCAGACCAAAGTACAGATTTCCACTGGTCTAATGTCCATTCCTTGAGTTTCTTGGCCCAAACAAATATCTTTTGCTTGTTGCCTCTCTTTAGCAGTGCTTTCCATAGCAGCTACTTGACCATGAAGGCCTGATTCACGCAGTCTCCTCTTAACAGTTGTTCTAGAGATGTGTCTGCTGCTAGAACTCTGTGTGGCATTCAGCTGGTCTGTAATCTGAGCTGCTGTTAACCTGCGATTTCTGAGGCTGGTGACTTGGATGAAATTATCCTCAGCAGCAGAGGTGACTTTTGGTCTTCCTTTCCTGGGACGGTCCTCATGTGAGCCAGTTTCATTGTAGCGCTTGATGGTTTTTGCAACTGCACTTGGGGACACATTCAAAGTTTTCGCAATTTTCCGGACTGACTGACCTTCTTTTGTTAAAGTAATGATGGCCACTCGTTTCTCTTTACTTAGCTGATTGGTTCTTGCCATAATATGATTTTCTAACAGTTGTCCAATAGGGCTGTCGGCTGTGTATCAACCTGACTTCTGCACAACACAACTGATGGTCCGCCCTGCTGAAAAAAAAAATCATAGAAACCATTACAAGTTTGTATTGGTTCCTATATTGGTTTTGTGGCGGTCTATAACGGTTCTTAATGGTATTGCTTTTCTAATGGTATTTTCCTAATGGTTTAAAATTGCAGTGTAAGATATCCTAATGGTGTGAGAAGGTACCTGTGATGAACATTATAATTGTAATGTTTTTCTAATGGAATTCAAAGGTGCTCTACAGGATTCTGGTGGTCTTTAATGGTGTCCTTGCTTAAATGTAGCCTTGTACTGTAGTTGGTAGTAAATTAACAATAAGCAATGCTGTATACTTGCTTTTAAATACAGTCAATATTTACACACATTTGTTTACAATAGGTTTATTTATATATATATATATATAACACAAGGCAGGCAGTGGAAACGTAGGAACATAACATAATTATGTTCCTACGTTTCCACTG
>JAODUK010000016.1:178154-200019 GCA_027564635.1 Typhlichthys eigenmanni
CTCAATCGGTACTCGGTAGTACCGACGTAATTCGGTCGGTACTCTTAAAAGTACCGAGTTCGGTACCCAACCCTAATCAGCATGCACAGAAAACGATAAGATAGCATACCGCAAGGAAATATTTGATGAATTTGACAAAAAGCTGTATTAGTGTATTAATGTGCTGCCCACATTTGCATAACGCCTTTTTGCGCAATCTGTAAATTCTGCCAACCTCCGTCCGCCCCCAGGACCTCTAAAACACCCCCCTCACCCCCCCACTAGCCCCACCCCTTCGTGTTTACACAGCCAACCCGAGAGGAGACGGACACTCATCAAACATTGATGTCCGCTACGTGGCTGTGGTGGGGAAGGGGATGGGGGCGTGCGTGCGTCTATCCTTCCTCTCCATCTCTCTCTCTCTCCCTCTCTCCTCATCCTTTCATCTAGTCTGCCTGTGAATAGTCGTCAGGCTTCCAGGTGACTCTACCGGTGAAGCCGTTCCTCTTGCTCAGTGTACAGTGCAAAATAGCTTAGGATAGGACTTGAGTCTCACGTGCGTATTTAAAAAATATACATATTCTTACAAAGGTACGCTCCATGATTTCTGTGCAGAATTGCCCGTGATATTGAAAGGTTTTGATATAGTTGGAAACTTTATTGATACTTAAAGAAAGCATTAAAGTGAATGACAAATTACATCAATTAGACCTAATGTATTGTAATTGCATACAGCAAGCGTTGTATAAAATTAAAGAGAGAACCCTTTTTCAAAACACAGTATAGTGAGGATAAAACATAAGCAGAACTAGCTCAAACAGTTCTCTAACCCTTGCCCTACATTACATACATCTTTCACACAAGTTGTGTATTAAAATGTAAAGAGTCAGCTGGGGAAAATTCTTTGTGCTATAACACAATCGATGAGTGTACCTTTAATAGTGAGTTATATAACGCAGGCTAGTGCAAAAACAGACAGAGGGTGTATCTGGGTGTATCTGTGTATCTGGTGATCTCCGTAATGAGAGACATCAAACTGCCACTGGGTCATTTAGAAATCTTCATTTGCATTTTATTATCTAACCACTCTTCTAGGTTTCATTTAATGAGGTATTTATACAGAATTAATGAATGTATTGTAAAAAAATATAACAATAATAATAATAATAATAATAATAATAATAATAATAACAATAAAAATAATAAAGTGTTTAATTTATTGCTTTGATTTAGAAAAGCAGGACTATTTGTGTTGCTAGCTGTTATACTACATTAGCCTTCATTGGTCCATTACAGAGAGATCATTATTTTAAATTGTTAGAAAATTCATTGCACTGTACATAAAAAGAAACATAGCCAATTTAACTCGATGAAAATATCGGCTCAACTGCTGCCCTGAAATGAGTGATTTTCATTTTGGGAGTGAAGCCGTACAGTGTACATTGGGCATGCTATGTAGCTGTAGGGCTAGTATTGTAGTATTGCTCTGCCTACAGATGAATACATAGCTGTTGGCTAGCCACTCACTCTGTGCTGGGCCAACAAGTCTGGTCAGAACACAATTGTCAGTGGACGTGATTAGTTAGCGTAGCTTCAACTGAGCACCATGGCAAAATGACACCGTTGCGTATTGATCCCGTTCTGCTGACCTATCTCTGTGTAATCTGTTAGAGCCAGGAGCACGTTGTAGAAATGCAATCATCAAGATGTACGCGGTACGATGTCAAATAATCAATTGTGGGGCTCTGTGTCAATCTGTCTGTACTCAATCTGTAGTAGAATGCAGTGCCTGTGTAAGAAATACATATTTATATACTGTCTAAATATGCCAACAAAAGGACCTTTTACAGGGAATATTGAAGCAGCAACCCCGCTACGCATCCCTCAAATTCAGGGACAAATCACTTAACCCTGCTCCCAGTCAAACAAATGTCTACAGTCTGTCTAAATAAACTTCACGTGGGCTTTACCCCCCCCCACAGCTACAGCTGTGGACAGAGAGAAACAGCTCAACGGCCGACTCACGCATCAGGTAAGTAGGCTGCAGCATGTGCTGCGGGGTGCAGTGGCCACTGAGAAGCAGATACACATGAATAATTTAACTGTTCAACAGTCCAACAGCCACTGTACACACACACACTGGAAGGAAAAGAGGTTTTAATGGCATGGCATGCTACCCCAGGCCTGTTTGAGATCACTACTCTTGTGGAAAAATACAATTAATGACGTCTTGGATGTGACCGACCGCCATCACTAAACTAATTAAAACAGTAAGCAAATCATCAACTGCATTAGGGACATTAGCAGTGTTCTAAAATTAAGACCCCTCCCATTTTGTCATTTAGCCGTTCCCAGTGGAGGTACAAAGTCTCTGGGGGATGTTGAATTTGCCTTGGGCTACCTTTCCAATAGAAAACATTAACAGAAGGACATAAATAAGAGTTGGGCTTACTTCCAATTACTATTCTCTCCCTTCCTCTATGTCTGATACATTCTTGACCAATATCAGCCCCTTTCTGCTGCTGTTCCTGTCGCTGTGGCACTTCTCCCATTTACTTTTGCTCTCTGGCATAAACCAAGTTATATCCAAATGTGTATGTTGTATACCTCTCTTCCGCCTTGCTCTCTGTGCAAGGCAGCAGGTGAGCCAGTGAGCTGCTCTTACACTGTTGTCCCCCGATAGAACACATAACATCCACACGTGTCTGCATTGAACCACCAAACACACGAGCAGGCGTCACGTGCAAAAGCAAAACAGTGCCTATGGACATTATACTATAGCTACCCTAACAACATTACATAGTACATTAGGCCTAACAATTCTATACTACTGGAGCTACAGCGCTCTTGGGTTCGCGCTGCATGTTTGCTCTCTTCTTCTCCCGCTTCAGTCTCGTGCACTTTCATACACAGTTCTGTTTAAGAAATGAACGGTGAGTCTGCGCTATAAGACCATAAACGACCCTTAATGCATCTTTAATATGCACTTGATTAAAGGGGAGTTTAGCTCAAGCTCACGTAATTAAGTGTTTCATATGTAGGAACATTACAGGACTGAGGTGTTCTGGATTTATATTTAATCGGGTTATGGTACCAGTGAACAGATGTGGGTTTACAAGTAGTCCACCATGTTGAATCTTGAATCATATCTGGGTTTGTGAGTTTCCCTTCACAACACAAGTAATACTGCAGTGCAGGGTAAACTGAAAAGAATATGTAATTATATGTAACGTTAATAGTGCTCAAAAAGTAGGTGTATATTTTGATGATGGGGTATGAAAAAAAAAGAGTTAAATATAATATATAAGGTTTGTATCAAATACTTAAAAAAGCGCATTTTATATAAGGACGAATTCTGAAGGTTATCTGAGGACCTAGTGTTTTGTGTTGTTAACTCAATCTCATTTCATTGGGTTATGATACAACACTGGGATGAGATCAAATGTATTTCTTTAACTGTTCCCAGGGGTCTAAGTTGACCTGTCTCTGACAACCCATCATATGGGAGATGTGATGTTTACATGTGTAAAACATTTGTAAAACATTACAAGTGTTTTACATGTGGATGTGATTGAGTGCACTAACACGAACACAGTTTACACGGAGGGCCGCTGCCCCTATTGACCTATTAATGTTTGGCCTTGGAATGGCTAAAATGGACCGAAGCTCCTCGACAGGGGCATTCATTTGATGGCTGAGAAGCACACTGACTGTGCACTTCCCATTACTGCAGATGGTTGGAAATCAAGGCCAACGAGGCATTCTCAACGAAAGGCACAGCTGCAAGTGACACACACACACACACATACGTGCCAAAGCATTGCTCCATCAAACCTCCATCAAATAATGTCCCATGTTACATAAGCCTCTGTTACATATTCATTGTTACAGTGAAATATAAAATGCCAGCATAGATTCGGTAATGCTGCAGCACAAAAAAAGGCCCCCTGTTGTTTTCTCAGTGTAACCAAAACAGGATTAAATCTGAATGTGTAAATACATGTAAATCTTTGGGATAGCAAGACATAAGAGCTTGGGTGCCATAGCCTATCACATTCCCTTGTTTGAGTTGTCATGCTGAATAACTGAAATTATTATGTTATTCTATTAGCACAGCAGAAAGATGGCCAGATGGTAGGCCTACATAAAAAAAAAAACATAGGATGAAGACAGGATGCACACATTGCAGCCCATATCCTACTGCCCAACTTGGCATATGTTCATGACCAGAAGACTGCTGACATACTGTAGAGTAGCCTATAGACTACAGTGGCTCTACATGCCACATTACCCAGAGCCATACTGTAGCCTACTGTTCTCTGATAAAACATAGGCTACACAAACCTTCCGACCTAAAAAATAATTATAAAAAATAATAATAAAATAATAAATATCTTAAACAAAATAGGTTTCTATGCCCTCTCTCGCTCCCTCTATTTCACTATCTCTCTCTAATAAATGACATGCTGGTGTCTGTGTAGAAGATGATCATAAAACACAGGTATAGGAGGTGTTCGCTAGACAACTTTCTTAATTCCTTAGGCTATTTTAATGTTACCTTTTCGAATTAGATTTTCGACGTCTTGGTCGAAGCCTAGTCGATGGCATTTGCTCCAAAGTCCCATGTTGGTTGAGTTGTACTGCCTGCTGCACTCATCCGCGGCGCTCATAGCGAACAGCTGCCTCCTATTGCGGGCCAGGAGCAGTTTCTCCTCCCAGCGATCCAGACTGCTTCGGCTGGCCCGCAACGGGAGACTGTTGTTGGGAATGTAGATGAATCCCGGGTCTTTTCGGCGGCTAGAAAAGCTACGGCATCGCTCCCTATACCTGCGGGCGTCGGTTTCGTACCAGTGGTCGGAACATATAGCCACAGCAAGCATACCCAGGGCGCACAGAGAAAGAGAGAGACCGGCGTACAGTAGTAACTTCCCGGCAGCCATGCTCGCTTCCTTCAAAGCCGCATCCGCGCATCAAAAGATGGACAGCTTCTCTCCGCGTTCCCGCATCCAATAATTCAGCTCACATCACCCATGGAGATCATTATCGGTACCATTATCGAGGTGTTAACGTGAACTTGAAGCAGACCCCTCGTATAACCGTGTTTAAAGCTGCGGAGTGAAGTCGATCTCTTCCTGTCTGAGGTCTGCAGCAGCTGCGCGGACACTCGACGATCTAAAGATGCTTATCGCAGAGGCTCAACGTCCATCGACTCTCTTTTGTCTGACCCTGATGGGAAGAGACGCACAGGTGCCATTAACATGATATTTAGACTACTCTCAGCCTGACATACATTAGGCTATAGTGCGTTATCCAAATCTACATACATATTCATCATCATAAATAACGCCCCATGAACAAAATACATAGTCCCTACACCCTGGTCAGTTGTTGCTATACCATATAGGCTATAGCCTATAAGTGAGAACTGCGATTATAAATAGCGTTATCTGTGTTTGGCACAATTGGTTACAATTAGGCTATATGATTCCCGACAACTACAAATAACAATGAGGAATTGTATTAAAATTATATGTTAAGCATACATACCTTGTAGGTAAGTCCGAGAGCTATAGCCTTCCATCAGCAAACATATATGGGTAATGAAGCGCACTGTCACATACGACTACGAGCATTCGTAGTCCGCAACGCCTGCTTCGTTGCCGATTTGAGGTCCGATGACGTTGTGACGTTACAGTCGCTGCTGCCATACAATTAAAAATGTATTCGTGTATTGTGTCAGTGTGGCACATATGTTACTTTTGAAATATAATCCGTTACATTTAGGATAGTTATGACAACAACAATTATAACGTAGTTTTTGGATTAGGCCTATCTATATTTAGTAATATAATGCTTATACCTCCATTACTTTTAGATATAGCCTCACGCCTAAACATGGTTCTTTGAAATGCCATCCAAAGCAATTTACTGGGTTGGCGGCACTATATCTTTCTATTTTTGTGATCGTTTATGTTGCTCATTATATCAGATTAAAGTAGCCTACTTCAATTATTAATGAAAAGGTTAATAAGAGAACAGACATTGTTTTATTATTTTTTCTTCTGAAACTTCCTTTTCAAATTTGGTAGGCAGGCCTAGACGTAGCCTAATCATCTAGACCTAAAAACACTGTTATCTGATTGGAATAAGATATTGACAGTGTTAGCACAATAGACTACCACTGTTTTTAAGTAATTACATGTTATCAGTTATTTCCCAACCTATGCTATATGGTAATGTAGTCTGCTCTTGCCGTCTACAGCCTATGCTTATAATTAAAACATGCTCATGCCATAATAGCATAGGCTAATTGCTCATGAATAGATATCCTAGATCATTTATATTGATAAAAGAATATATCGAATAGGCTACAGTCCTAGTCTATGGGAGCTATCTTCTCGTCTGGCTGCATTATAATAACAATTATAGCCTAGGCCATTGTCAAATCACAGAGAAAAGCTAGGTAGCCTATGCATGGCATGATATAGGTCACGTAGGCCTAGTGAAATAATATATGTACGTTAATACACCCACAGCCGCATTAGTTTAAAATTCTACAAATGTTTTGCTGATTAAATCAAATTGGACCTGTTATAAAAAGTAGATTAAAGAGAAAAGATTCGTAGCCGCCAGGTTTATACTTCAACTGCTAGGCCTAGCCTATAGGCCAGTGATGTAGACTATTGGATATTTCTGTCTTCTGTGGATTAAACTATATTTAATTTGACAATTGGGAATGGTTTGAATTCCCAATTGGGAAAGGTATGGTTACTGCGTCTTTCAGCCGCACACCGCCACCTTGCGGACGGATTAAAAGACAAAAGATATGTTGACCAGTGACGTCACCACTAACGAAACACAAAAGTGACGGAGAGAACCTGGAGATATAGCTCGCCTTAACTTTTTTTTTTGGCCCCACGACTTTAATTGAAAAAATGTTTCCCCCACAGGTTTTTAGTTTTTGTAAGATATACCGTAGCATTGTGTTGGCTATAGGCAGGGCCGGATTAGAATCCTCAGGGGCCCCTGGGCACAGTAATGTATGGGGTCCCCCTTCTGTCAGGTGCAAACACCTGACAGAACCTTCGCCCCACCATACAGACTATGCACGCACGCACGCGCACACCAAACTTATTTGAACTTCCATTCAAGATGGCATATCAAATCACACACACCTAGCTGTACATCTGAGCAGGCAGCTTGTATGCCTGTCCTGTTCAATAAACCAAGTAGGCTACTGCCATTTTACTCATAAATCACATGATACAATCAAATATAGCCTCCCAAAGCAGTGTATGGCTCAAGACTATATGGCAATATAGTGTTCACTGAAAATCCCCCAAGCTGAAAGCACACCAGTATTTCTGAAACATGACTGAAGATACAGTAATGCCATTACACAATACAGCTGAGTACAGGTTGCAAAAGGTCAGTAAGTGAGCTGGGCAACTTAACACACTGCAAAAGCCAACATACCGGTCAAGTGCATACTGCACTTACTTGACCAACTGAAGCTCACACAGGCCTATATCACGCAGCATCACACCATAATTATGCAATATGCTTGTTGCAAATGGCAAATATACTATTATCTGGTCACACAATCCAAACAGATTATGAGCCTACTCAATTCACAGATAGCATAATAGAATTTAAAAAATTTCTGGGTACATGCATGCCTATTGCCCATATGGTAGATCCGGCTATAGGCCTATTATGTAGGCTAACACCTTAATTGTGTTTCCATCTTTTCTAATTGTAATAAAAATTATGATTAGTAGACAGGCAAATAAGATAAATGTACGGGTATATGCTACTTTGGACCATGTCTTTTCTTATAGTGCCACCTTGTGTAAATTAAGAGTAGGTTAGTCCTAACAATCAGAGTTAGATTAACGTTCAAATTATTGTTTTTATTTTACTGTATTCGAATTATATTATACAAAAGTCACTTCGTACTCGATTGAATATAATTTAATGTTAATAGTTATTACATGAAAATCGCATAGGAAAATGCATTTGTATTTAATGTAAGTACGGTAGACTTAACGATAACACGGAACCACGCTCAAGTGAACTGTAATACACGACTTTTAAAAGGGGACGGAATACACTGGAGCTTTTCGCTGGATAAGACCAGTACGTTTATAATGTGTATTTTAGCAATTTGTTGAACGTTTTAAACTAATATAATTAATTGGTCTGCAGCTTTATTAAACCCAAATGTGTAATTCTTACGTAAAATGCGTAATTTCAGCGTGTCATCTTGGGATACACTTGAAGGTTATTAAGGCGTTATGAGAAATTGGAGGTTGACTTTTCAGTCAGATTTTAAATTATTCTTTCCCTGGTAAAAATAAAATATATTGTTTGGTCCAACTGTGTGAACGTGAATTGAATAGGCTAAACTACGTAACGTATCATGATCAGTGCCAGAGCATGGTCTTAGCCTACGGTAGGCTGCTTGAATGTAGGTAGCCATGTGATAAATAACACAATTATTTGTTTTTCCCGATTTTTCACAGATGGCAAGTCTCTCAAATTACGCGGCCAGAATGGCACGGCTAAGTGCTCGCATCTTTGGTGAAGTCGTGCGTCCAACAGATTCCCAGTCGATGAAAGTTGTCCAACTCTTCAAGGAGCCTCCAATGGCGCAATTGAAAGAGGTCTATGACTGGTACCCCAAGCATAAGATTTACTATGCCATGACTCAAAAGTTGAGATTCATGGGGCTATTCAGGTAATTAAATAAAACTGAGGGTGGTAAGGCCTAGAGTGTCATATTTGGATTATTATTAGTAGCCTGTTTTATTTAAATCATAAGATCTTTGATTTCATTGTCACACCCAATATTAAACACCCAGATCACTGTTGTAAAATGGAGCACTGGCCTTGGAGGGAGGGGTACAATAGAAGTCAGCATATGACCTCTGTTGGGGGATGCGTGTCAACGAGTTGACGCTAGTTGTGGGAGGGTCATGCAATAATGGTTTCTCTAACACTAAAACTAATTACAAACTCAAAATGATTAGTTTCCTGTAGTGACTGTCTAAAGTACTGGCTTGATCAGTTCATGAATAGGAAATATCTATTTGTATTCTATATGCAACACGTTACGTGTTGTAATATCTAATGCCAGTTTCATTAAATGAGTCATTTAAGTAAATGGTTTCACAAAACTCCTATTCTGGTCTAACCTTTTAATGTATCTTCTCAGAGATGAACATGAAGACTTTAAAGATGAGATGCGCCGTCTGAAAAAACTGAGAGGTAAAGGCAAACCAAAGAAAGGTGAAGGAAAACGAGCAGGGAAGAAGAAGTGATGCTGGACCACAGAAGCACAGTTCACCCTGAGGCACCTCTGGCCTTCCACACTGGCAGCATCACCCCTCTATGTGGCTGTGAGGACATTCTGCTGAATGCAGTTAAATCAGCCGCTTGTAGCTTGTAAACCTACTCGATATTCATCCACACAAAAGAAGACCATTGCTTTTATGCATGCATACGTCCATCTTGTCATTAATACATTGACATGGTTGTAGAAAGCACCTGTGACTTTCATATTTTATTTTTTTCCAACAATAAATTGAGCAATTGAAAGTTTATATTATGTATGTAATTATATATGTGAAATAATAAACTGTGGCAAATGCTGGGTGTTATTTAAAGTGTGCTATTGCTGTATGTCAGGCCAAAACCCTACAAAATCTTGTATCATTTATATTGCTCATTTAGCTGTGCAGTTTTATGTTTATTTAATAAAATATATTTTATTGACTACAGTTGCATTGTGAATTATCATAGTCAATTAATATCCTATGTGTTTAAAGGCATTTTAAACACATTTTTTTAATGCATTACAATTAGCATTGATGTCATATTTAATTATAATATGAATTAATGACAAATTAATTCAAATACACGTTTTAATAGAAGACCAATAGTTGGTTTGAAATTCCGTGTGATAATTTCTTAATTTCTTTATCCATATTATTATGAAGCAAAATAGTTGAGTTACTAGGCTATTTCGTCACTGCCAAACAGTATGGACAGGAGCCATTGTTCAACCTCAGTGGTTGCGTTTGTCTCCCCCTCCTGTACACCAACCTACGTTTCTCTATTATTTTCCACTCAGTTTCTCGCAGTTTAAAATGGCGGCGTTGAGCAGCGCCGAGTCCCCACCGCCCGTCTTCAACGGAGACACCATGGACCGTGATCCGGAGAGGGAGCGGGGACTGGACGAACTAGGCGCCGGGCTCGACTCCACCTGTTCCGTGGGGATACCTGAATGTCCGCAGGATGAGGAGGTAAGACCGAGACGCACCGGGGAACCAGGGTAGAGCTGATCAAGGAAAGACGGGCTCAGAGAAAGAGGTAATTGGATGTAAATCTTCAGGAAACACCGGCTGTAATATGGATCGTGGGGGATGCATTGCAGGGGGCGAGACGATGCACAAAAATGTAAACGATTCAATCATACATCTCGGATTACAGCTGTACAAAAATGCATCTGTGACGAATACATCCGAGCAACGGAGAAACGTTTTTAGTAGCTCGGATCCAATGTTTATTTCAGGCCTGCATTATTTCATTCGCTCTACGCTTTATTTTTCCGAGGCTCACTGCAGCTGCAGCTAAAGAGCTGGCCGTGCGCGAACCAGCTGGCTGGCATGGCTTGCCAGCACGGCCGTCGTGCCGTTATGTAGATGATATAGACCCTATACACAGCAGCACTATCGATTTAATCTTCATATTTGATGAAAGTGAGGTTTCCATAGATTATATGGAGTCTTTCCTCTCAAAGGGTGGTGGTTGTGGATAACCAGTTAAGCCAGATAAATCGTGCTTTTGTTTTTCAGATATACATTTGCTGTAGGCTGCTTTATTGTATAGCCTACCTCATGTCTTGCCTACAACACCCACCCAGAGATACATCCTTGCACTCACACTGCTCAACCTACAAGGCACTTAGAAGTAGGCTACTAGGCCTATTCAATTTAGTGATCTGTCATCATTTATCATTTAGAAAATGTGGCTGTGCTAAACCTGACAATCGTCAGTTTATTGGTTAGAAAAGGCCAAATTGCAGGATTATAAATTAGGATGTATATACTGGTTAGTAGATCATGGTTTAGTCGTGTTTGCAAGGGTGATATTTTCTTAAAGTGATTTTTTTTTTTTTTAACTGTATCACTAGGCTATATTAAATATATAAATTTGGTATTTCCCACTGGTTTGATTCTTGGGTTTAGTAATCTTAATATTTCCCTGTCCCAGAAACTATTTTGGTTAGCCTACCTTTATGATGCTTCAGATAAATTGTGACTGTACACCTTATTTTGTCCCTGTTGTATCTGATATGTTTGATTTATTAACCCAACAGATCTCTCAGGTCAGCTCTTATCTTTAAGTTTTGTGACCTTTTTTTATAAATAAAGCTTTTCTTCTCATGCATTCTGCTGAAAAGCATGCTTAGACATAGCTACTGTATAACATTTTCATATCGGGAAAGGTTGCAAATCAAGATTTTGTATAGTAAGTGACAAACAATGTTCTCATAATTTTCATGGTTATCTTAAAACACACATTTTTTTTATATGTATTGGGGTTTTATATATATATTTTTTGGAATTTTCATAATTGATATTTAGTGTGGGGTGCTACTTATTTAACTTTTTATTTTTTTGAAGCATCAGAGGATGCTGTTAATCCAGTCTTGAGTATGGGGTACAGGGGTTTGCTGTCTTGCTCAACATTTTTTAGTATGCTGTTATTACTCCACTGTCTACATGACACGTACAATAAGATTAATTAGGGATTTTTATGTCAAACCATTTGAATCTAATCTTGCTGTCATGGTTTACTCTACAACTATCCCTTTTAAATTATAGTACGGCAACTCATTTACGCATTAGCATTGTATGTTCCAAGCATAAAAGCTGGATTTTATTATTTATCTACCTGGCCCATTGTATTGTAGATCAAATATATTAATACAATAAATAGATGGGAGGAAATATGTCAAGATGAAAGAAAGAGAGAAACGAAAGATTTTTTTTTCTTTCTGAAACATTTTGAGATAATAAAATTGTACATTTTGAGAAAATAATTGTACTCACTCATATTCTGAGATTAGGCTAACTCTCTTAACATGGCAAGGTTGGACCAATGCCGCTGCTTGTATACGTGTATTATGCCTGCAGTTGAAGACTAATCAAATGATACTTTTCTATTTGATTTAGCCATAGGAAATACTTGTGGTTATACAATAACCATATTATCACAAGCATCAGGAATTTGAAGAGACATTGCTGACGCCTAAATCACTATGCTATTTGAGGGTCCACACTTTAAGGATCCATCAATTTGATCTGTCATAGCCTATTTTGTCCTGCTCTGCCACAAATTCCATTTTACTTGAATCTTTGGATGCTTGCGTCTGACCAACTTCATTGGATTGTAGTTCCTGATGCACAAAAGATAACTTTATCCAAATCAGTATGCCCAGTTTACAATGTCTCTTCAAAGTCTGATGTTGATGATGGAATGGGAGAAGAAACATATTTACACCATTATAATCAGAATATCTGACTTTTATTTTAATTAAAAATGTTCTTAAAATATATTTATGTTTTAAAATTCTTATTTATTTGTTACCTACAATAGCCCAATACACTGTTTGAATGAGACCCTGGAGTTGTGATTTGTAAATTGCCACTGATATAATAACTGATTATTAATATACTGTATGTGGTACTAGTGCTAAAGTAGCTTTATTTCATTTGTCACAATAAGATATTTGTGACAATTTATTGTCATGAGATTTATTATAGCTCTCTCATATTTTACTGCATCAGCCCTTCTCCATCAGCAAGACAAGCAAAATTATGATTGATTGATTTTTTTTTTTTTAAGTAGTATTTCCCCCTTATGACAATTCAACTATTTTGTGTTTTGTGTCTCTCAGATCTAGCTAAAAAGCCCCTTGAGGAAGTCATCAATTGAACACTGAATTTAACCAGTATGACATTCCCAATAGACCTTTTCCCTCCCATGTAGCATCATATTGTGGTAGGCTGCTGCAATTTTCCTAAATAGGACTGGGATAAAGCCTATAAATTATGATGATTGGAGTTTCAGATCCTTTTATCTATTATCTGGCAATGGTAAATGGGAGGGGAAAAATTGTTTCCATATGACCTATTGGGAATACCCCCAGACATAAATAAATGGTGAGGATGAGCTATATTTGGACAGATTTTATCAGTGCTGACATTTTTTTACATTTCATATTTGAGAAATATACCAATAAATAAAGTTTAATTATGCATAAAGCTAATTAGATTTTAACCATTTGGTTAAGTGAAATATGTAATAGGTCGACACACAGGAAGTCTAGATCGTTTGAACAAATGTGGATCAACAATTGCTTCTACAGTAGTACACCCGGACGAATACACTGGTCCCAATTTTAGGAAGAATATCAAATATACTCCAGGCAGGGGCTTTTTAGCCTTCTTTTATCTGGAATATTTTGAAGCTATAAGCACTCACCTTGTCACCAAATGGAAATCACCCTAGGGAATCTGCCGTAGCACTCATTTGTGTAGGTCTGCGAAATTGGCGTGTTTTTCTTGATGAAGGATAGCTTGTTTTATAACATTCATAATACTGCGGTCTTTTCCTACAGATCTGGAATATAAAGCAAATGATAAAGTTGACACAAGAGCATTTAGAAGCCCTTCTGGATAAGTTTGGAGGAGAACACAATCCCCCATCCATATATCTTGAGGTAAGTGCGTTATTGCTTTTTGTATTGTAATGTAAAATGTCTGAACGCATTTAGGTTTGGTTGATGAGCTATCTGTCTGTCTGTCTGTCTGTCTGTCTGTCTGCCTGTCTGCCTGTCTGCCTGCCACAGGCCTATGAGGAGTACACTAGCAAACTGGACGCTCTTCAACAGCGAGAACAACAGCTCCTCGAAGCCATGGGCAATGGCACAGACTTCACCTGCGCCTCCCCGACACCCACCATCCTGGAGGTCAAGATGGGGGTCTGTGGGGGCAGCGGGAGGGCTCAGGCATTCCCGTCGGCCCCCAACACCCTGGCCGTCTTGCAGACGCCCGTCGACTCCCGCTCCAACCCTCGCTCGCCCCAGAAGCCAATAGTCAGGGTCTTCCTTCCAAACAAACAGAGGACAGTGGTAGGTTGGCATTGGCTGCTCTCTCTCTCTCTCTCTCTCTCTCTCTCTCTCTCTCTCTCTCTCTCTCTCTCTCTAGGTCCTGACTGAGGCCTATGTGGTTAAAATGACCTCAAGGCTTTTAAGGTGTACTCTTGGCAGGCATTTATACCTTTTACTGTAATAGCAAAATAATGTTTAGTTGCGCAGTTGAGAATTTAAACCACCCAGTCAGGCGAGCTCAGAATCCTGTTCGTCAGGTCCAGAAAAAAGACTTTAGACTACTCGAATGCATGCCGTGTGTCACAGAAGCTCCTGGAGTGGATTCAAGTACACGTGCCAGCACGTGTCGTCATTGTTTTCCCAGACTTCTTTCCAACGGAGGATTATTTTTGAATGTTTGCTCTGCACAGATTTGACAGTGTGAGGCCGAGGGAGATTTCTAAATGTAGGTGACCCCCTTTACTTTGATTAGCTGCGGCGTTGGAGGCTTTTATGTCACGCCTCTAAATTAATGCCTTGAAAAGAGCAGGGAGCACAGACATTATCCTTCACAACCAGCGGCAGAATGAATGTTCTCCTGCTTATGTATTTATTATTTCATATACGGGCTTCTTTCTTGTTGGTGCAATGTGCTGCTCCCTTGCGCTTCTGTTGCTTAGTACGTATTGGGGGGCCATGTTTGAAACTTCTTGAGAACCACTGGCCAATAGCGTTATGTTAGTAATGCTGATGTTGTACTGTGTGTGTGTGTGTGCCACAGGTACCTGCCCGTTGTGGGATGACCGTAAGAGACTCCCTGAAGAAAGCCCTTATGATGCGAGGACTAATCCCTGAATGCTGTGCAGTATACAGGATACAGGACGGGTACGGCACCGCGTTTATCAGGAGAAGCTCACGCCTGTGTTGTCCCTGTCTGTGCAATGACACAGCATCCTTAGTACAGTGTGTGTATTTTTAACGTGAGGTAACGGTGTGGATTTGTGCCACAAAGATTGCTTTACGAAAGTGCCATTTGTATGTTTATTTGTTATTTCCCCTCCTTCCCCACACACACACATCCAGAGAGAAAAAACCCATTGGTTGGGACACAGACATATCCTGGCTGACGGGAGAAGAACTACACGTTGAAGTGCTGGAGAATGTGCCGCTGACGACACATAACTTTGTGAGTAGAACGTGGCTCAAAGGACACCCAGACCACTGTTTTCTCAGTCCCTGTGCTAGTCCTGCAACGATACGGTCACCACAAAACCGTGTTGGCCTTCCACTTCAACGTAACTTTATGCAAATAATGCGCTCTTGTCAGACCATATAGTATTTATTTGTATACTAGTGTAACATAGTATTTTATGACTCTCACAATAGTTTTATACTTTCTCACATCTACATACCATACTTTGATATGAAACCGAAACAGAATCATCACATAATTGCAGAGTATTTAAACAGACTATGTAGACCTGTTGTGTCAGCCGTGAGGCATCACAGACATCTCATACAGTAAGATCGTTGGGATATCTGTTCTGCTTTAACTTATGAGGAAACATTTTGTAATATTTATTTGTGATATGTACATTTTTGTGCTTTTAAATTATTGTGCATGTAAAACATTTAATGTTTACATACATACACACACACACACACACACACTAGGGATGTGCATTTTGGTCATAGAAAATGAGCGAGTACTCGTATTCAAGGCGGTGGGGGGTGGTGGGGGGGGGAGGTGGGGGGGGGAGGGGGGGGGGGGGTTATAGTTCTATAATATGCCATCGTATTTTAAATTGTAATCCGAGCTCCTCTGTTTACATAGTTAATGCTAGGGATGCACCGATTGCATTTTTTCCTGACCGATTCCGATACCGGATTTTGTCAAGCCTGACCGGCCGGTTTTCACCGATTTTATTGTACAGCTCGGTCATTTAGATGCAGATTTTAAATGTACTCGCGTTTTAAACCAGCGCTCGCCGTCATAGGAATTTGTTGACGGTCCCTTAATCGCCAACGCATTTGTCATGTGTTTACATTTTTATAAGGTAGCGTCCATTTTATATCAGGAATGTGCAGGGAGCAGCGAGGAGACACGTAAAGAAGTAGTTTAACTTAACTGCCCAAATCTTTTACTCTTCGAGCCATGTGTAATCGAACTGTCGCCACCAGTAGGATAATCTACACCCTGCGTCACCACCTGCGAGTCATCCAAACAGAGACAACATGACTGTCGCTGTACGGTAAAGACTGGCTGTGAAGTATGCTAACTGAAAAATAAGACACGTAACTTATTTTTTTCTATAACAATAGGCTACTATGCAAATGGTTTTGCTCTGTTTTACTTGCTAGATATTGACGCTCAAAGTGTGTATTCTCTGTATAAAAATTAATTTACTGAGAAGCTTACCTACGACTTGACATCTATTTTGGACACACATTTTAATTTCCGCACCAAGAAATGTGTTGGGCTACCAGAACACAGACCGGCCGAAATGTTTTGAAAAACCGTCCGGTTGCCGATCGTGGGTTTTGGAGCAAAACCGGCCGATTCTGATTGGTGTCCGGTCAATCGGTGCATCTCTAGTTAATGCCTGCTGGCAGTGTGCGTGTTCACGCATGTGTCTCGCATAGCATTTGATTTGAACTGAGATGCTGGCACTCTATCACGCCATCTAGTGTCAGAAAGCCACATGGAGGCACTTTAAACAAAGTGCTTATCATCTTGTGGTTTGTGTTGTGTGCTTTCCGCGGGCAGGTGAGGAAGACGTTCTTCACCCTGGCCTTCTGTGACTTCTGCCGGAAGCTTCTGTTCCAGGGGTTCCGCTGTCAGACGTGTGGCTACAAGTTCCATCAGCGCTGCAGCACTGAGGTGCCCCTGATGTGTGTCAACTATGACCAGCTGGAGTAAGTCTACGCTCTGGCTGAGCAGCCTCTGGGCGGGCATGCATGCATACATTAAATGAACATATTTAACTACCCTTCCCAACATGCTTTCAATTACCTTCATGATATTATTACACTTAACACTTTCACAGTAGGAATATCATGGGTTTTATAATGTCATTGGTCAAATCGTGGAATATCAGGAAATTGTTTGTGCAGCATGTTTACACTCTTTAGGCCATTTTATGAATATGTTACTGGATGTGGTGTTACATTTTGAGATTACTCAACAAATCTTGAAACTATTGGTGTAAATGTTGACATCAGTAGTAGTACCTATGCAAAATCCCACCACATTTACCTTGTGTTCAGGATGGTGGAACGTTTGCTACTTGTTCAATAAACGCGAACGGCAGTATACTGAACAGCAAGTTAGAAAACATGGAGGAGTTGGCCTGTCCATATAGGCCAGTGTTCCCTAATCCTGATCCTGGAGGGCCGCTCTCCTGCATGTTTTGGATGTCTCCCTGCTCCAACACACCTGATTCAAATGCAGGGCAGCATAGGGCTGGACAATAATAAAATAATTTCAATAACGGTGATATGATTTTAAAATGTATTTGGTATTTCGATAAGCTATACATTACACAATGACGGGCGCAGAAGTCAGTTGTATTCAAGGAAAACTACGTGCATTGATGACTTGCACTAGACACGCAGCCAGTGGGCTGTTTTCACATGCCAGACAATTTAATTAACTCTCTCACCTAATAGCAAATGTAACAGAAAGGCTTAATATTATGATATATTATGTCACATCTTCTGTGGAACTGCTAGTTTACAAGCTGGCTGCGCTAATTCATGAGATCGTTCCAGCGGCAGTCACAACCGCTACTGACACCTACTGGTGGACATTTATATAGCCTTCATTAATTATAGGTAAATACTGTAGTACTAACATAACAGTTGAGAGTTTTGTTTATTTATTTTGACTGTGATTTCACATTTCTTGTTTGTATGAAGGCTAAAATGTTAACATTTATTTGTACCTTTTTATTTCTAAAATATTATAGCTTTATAAGAGGAGATTTCATAGACTTGGCAAATGCATTCTTCAGAAGTTTGTAAACTCTGTTGTGGGTGTGTTAAGCAGTCGGGGAACTTCAGAAACATAGTGACATTTGACTTGGGAGTGGGAACCCTGCCCGTTGTACTTGGTGCTAAAGCATTCCCTGTAGGATTAAGTCTGTCTGTTCCGCTACAGCTTGTTGCTGGTGTCCAAGTTCTTTGAGCATCACCCGCTCACCCAGGACGAGGTGTCCTCTGAGGGCACCACCCCCATGTCTGAGGCATGTCACACATTGCCACCGTCTGATTCTAGCGGGTAAGCGGCTCCACCTATACCCCTCCTGATCGCATAGACGTGAATGACTCGTCATGTTAACAGCATTAGCTTCCCATGTTTAAATAGAGCCGTCAGTGCACTGAGCTTTAGTCAAACCTGAATGTTTGTGGAACATTTTAAAGGCACACAAGGTTATTTTGTCTGGAATTACCCTTGTGGTTGGAAAAGGTATTACAACAAAGTATTCAGTTAGACACCCAGAATGTGCATGCCCCTCCCACAACCTAATGCTGAGTAGCTCGTATTCCTCTCTACCCCTCCACCTATAGCTCACAGAGTCTTTGTTTAAACTAAAAGAACCGGAGGCAACTGGCCTGGCCCTGCCAGACTATTGCTCTCAGTTAAACTCTTTGGCTGAGATTATTGTCTGTAAACCCTGTTTGCATTAGCGTTTTCACAGCCACCCTGCTGGTGGTCCAATCAGGGTGGGTAAGTGAGATGATGTTGAAGTGAAGCGTGTTTCGAAATGGTGGTAAAGCTAATTGGTTAAACCCTGTCTAATAGAGGTCTACGCCCAGTAGGGTAGGATGAAACGACTGTTATTACATATTACACCCGGCTAGGAAGTTACAAAACATTTGAATGATGCCCAATGGCTTGGGGGAGGGGGCTTCTACTTCAACGAACTCTTGTGCGTACCTTACCGTTGCCCGCTGCTCCCCTGTGTCTCCAGGTCCCTGTGCCACGCCAGCGTGTCACCGTCCAAGTCCATTCCCATCCCACAGAGTTTCCGGCCCAGTGAAGAGGACCACCGCAACCAGTTTGGCCAGCGGGATCGCTCCTCCTCCGCACCCAACGTCCATATCAACACTATTGAGCCCGTCAACATCGACGTGAGTCCCTGTTTGTTTTTATTGTTGTTGTTTCGTCTAAAGGCCCCAATATACTTGCTTTTGTGCAATGTGGACACGTAAACGAGTGGCTGCGTCGCGAAAGGAATTGTTCACATGCATTAAAAATATATCCAGTAGGGGGCAGATCAGGACTAAATCATTCCTGGCTTAAACCGGAATAGTTTCCTTGACTACCTTCAAATTTTCACAACAATAACCAACATGTCAAAATGTGGAGCAGCATGGAGACATCCCATAGATATTAGGTGATTAAAAACTAGCTCCACGAACTTCTCTTTGAAACTTTCCGTCATTGTTGCTCTTTGTTCAGAAACTGCTGTTGATCTGCCTGTCCGATCCTTAAACTGCCCCCACGTTCATGTGCTGTATTGTGTTATGCGTAGCGTTAATTTCTGAGGACGCGCACAATCTATGCGCCAAAGAAACGCAGGATACGTGGCCGATACACCTGGCAGCCATCTTGCGTACGCGTAATTTAAAAACAAGTATATCGCGGGCTTAAAGGGGAAACATGACACGCTGCCCCCTCTGGTGAAGCCATGGAACAGCAACGTGGTGGTTCAGTAAAGTGTCGTTCAGATTAAATGTGCCACATGGCTGAGCGGAAATCCCATTTCAACACTTTTGTGTTGCTAAGCAGCAGCGTGCAGAAGGGGCGGCGTCTATCCATTTGGCCTAGCTGTTGTTTTAGTGGGTGATAATGGATGATTTGCACCGGGCAGTTTTGCTCTATGCTCTTAGAAGAAAAAAAGACCGGTGAGAAGGAAAATGCAGTGAGCGGGAAACGTACGTCAATGAGCAGGAGAGCATATTGGAAACGTTCAGGCTTGTGAAAGAGCTTTTGTTCTCAGTGACTTATAGAATATTTGCGACTTTGCACCGACAACTGTAATAAATGGGGGGGGGCTTCTGTTCCCCACTGCTGCCTTCCCCCATTTAATGCTATTGGGTGTGCCTGCAATGTCCTGCGCCTACTCGTGAATGATTTACAGGGATCTGCATCATTGTTGAATCTGAACGACCCTCATGCTGTAGTGGACACAGTACGTTTATATGCAAATATACAGCGGTGTCTATTTCGTTTTTATTGTGTTTAATAACTTCTGCTTATTTAGAAAGAGAAAGAAAATAGTCAGAACTGTTGTTGTCGTCATCCTCACTTCCTTCTACTCCTCCTCTGGTTTCAGGACTTGATTCGGGATCAAGGTTTACAGAGGTCGGAAGGAGGTGAGAGTTAAGCTCAGCCGGCTGAGTGTTTGTCGTGTAACTCTGTCCCACCACCCTGCGTCTTGTCTGCCCTCTCTGTCTGCTAAGGCCCCCTACCACCACAGCCAGCGCTTCACCCCTGTGCCCTACCTGTGGGTCAGTAGCACATAGAGGAGGACACGCTGTGTTCTGCTCTATAGGTCGATGTGGAAGTGCACTGCTGCTTCCTTCCTTTAATTTTTCCTTTTCCCATTAATACATTTTTTAAGCATCATTGGTTTTAGTTTAAAGTCGCGCCGCAAAGCCGAAGTGCTTTTATACAAAGATAATGAATTAACTATGATATAACGTTAATGATTCATTGGACAATTAATACAATTTAAAAAGAAAGTTAAGTATGATCTAGAAAACTCCCTAGATTTCAATAAGCTCCATTTCCATTGTGTTGGCATTCGTGAAGTAAAGGCTAATTCCTCCATGCTTTACTTCATTGTTCATTACTACCAGTGTAATAACTTGCATAAAAAATAAAAAAAAGCCAAGGCAAGCAACTGTTCCAAGTTATCACAAGTACTATTTAACATTATTGGGTCACACAGTAGGGGTGGGCAAGGTCACTCTTGGGCCGCAGTACCGGAGCTAACAGCCGGTAGGCGCTGTTAGTATGCGCACGCACGGGGGGGACGGGGGCTGGTCGGCGCTTTAGCCGGGCCCTACGGCCAGTGATCCTGTGTCTGTCTCTCTCTCCCCCCCTGCAGCCCCCCCGACCCACCCCGCCCGCTGCTTGTGGAAGCACCGAACACGGACCTCGAGCCCCCTCCTATACTCCTACCCCAATGACATAGTGTTTGATTTTGAGCCCGAACCTGTGTTCCGAGGTAGTTGGGCCTCTGTGTGTGTGTGTGTGTGTGTGTGTGTGTGTGTGTGTCTGTTTTGTGTGGGTCTTCAACACCACTGGAATCCTACCACCTCCATTTCTCTTCCACCGTGTGTCACTGTGTGTGTCCCTTCCATGACGACCACCATCGCATCACCACACCTACATAACGGCTCCTCTTCCAAGACAGAATGCCCCCGCTGGGACTTTTGGCTCTGCACACGCATCACAGGCGGTGGTGTGCCATTTGTCTCTGACGCCACTGATCTGGGTGTGCCACAGCCTCACTTTTTCACCTTTGGGGGTGGTGGGGGGGGCTTCAAACAGTGACCCTGCCATACCAAGGTGTTTTACAAGATTGCTGTGGCGTTGGGAATCTTTAGGATTTGCGTTTGCCTATTGCGGCTAAAAGCCTCTCCGGGAACCATCACCTTATCGTGGTGGAGAGGTTTGTGTGTCCCTATGAACCTGAGAGCTGTGTTGTCTGG
>JAODUK010000016.1:200119-243957 GCA_027564635.1 Typhlichthys eigenmanni
CTTATTGATCATTCCCGATAAATGTTGCTGTCTGGCCCTGCGTAACTCATTGTTGAAGTTTCCAAGGCTTTGTTTATGCCTAATTCTATATAATTAAGTACACCTTAATATGCTATATATAGTATATAGCATATTAAGGTGCATTCAATTTGCTTTTCTTCACATTTAATTCTCCATTACACTTTATTTAGATATGTTTTACTTGAATCCACACTCTGCCTTGCTGTCTTAAAAAACTTAGTATTTTAATAAATGTAACTTTTGTACTTTTGTTAATTGCATGGAAGTTAAAATAAGAACATTAGATTCCTTTATTTGTCATTGCGCAAAGAAATGGACTGACATTTGATGGTGAATTCACACATCTGAGCAATTAAAAACAGAGTTCAAGCAAATTTATTTGACGATATATTACAAAGTATATATATGATGTAACCTAACAAAAACAATAAGATATAAAACAACACAATACAACAGCTTTTATTAGTAGATATTGCACATTAGGATATTGCACATTTGCTGAATTGCAGTGACCCTATGAAGCATACAAGTGGTAAATGGTAAATGGTAGAAAAAATGGTAGAGTTAGGAATATATCTAATAGAGGTGCAGATGAAGTGTCTATTGCAGTGTGACGTATTTTTATGTAGCTGCAGTATTGTATTGACAGCCACATGTCTCAAACAATCAGTGTTTGGCAGGGTGCAAACATAGAAACATGTTTTACTGTTTATTCTAGATTGATATGCCTACAGTGCCATTTGTGATTTAGACGTCTTTGTAGGCCTACAGATCACATTCTCATTAGGGGCTGAGCACCCCTAAAAGTCTGATCCTAGAATCACCCCTGCCTTGAGGGCATGTCTTGAGCTTTTCTCCACAGATGGGGTGGACACACTGTATGATGCAGTAGTACATACTGTACCACATCATACAAATGCTATATCTAGACATGCTATGACAGGTAAGACCAGTTATGTTACTTATAGCCAAACATTACAATAATGGATAACCTCACTTTGGACATTGGATATGGTTACTTATAGAAAATGAATTAAACCCACATCAAAATTAGGTTTTTGATATTTTTGTTGAATATCAATATGACGTACCAAAACTGCAATTAATAGCCCGGGCTTTTATTTGCTTCAATCATTACATTCAACAGGCCTATATTTGGGGCAGGCGTCTGTATGGGACATGGATTTATTTACTTTCACACAAAACCCTTGCTAAAAATATATGGGAAATATGATTGAATTGATTATTTACTGTAAACCAGTATGAATATTATTTCTATGTGTAGTAAAATTTAATAAAAAAAAATACAGAATAGGTTGTTAAACAATATCTTGTTTACTCTACAGACAGCATTCAGTTCACAAAATAACAAGCAATTGTACATTTTTGGCACTGTTAGTGAAACATATGGATTAAGTCAAACATACTGCCTGTGAGCAACAAGCCTGTCAATGTTCGGCAGTTCGACAGTAATGTAAAAGGGGTGAAAACTAGTATCTTTATTTCCGCCTTACTCAACTGTGCCACTCTCCACACACAATATTGACAAAGCTTTAACCGTTTAAATGTGTGATGATCCCAGCAGCTTAGGAACTAGCTCAAGCAGAGGACCCGGTTGGCAGCAGTTTATTTCGTGCATGTGTCTATTTGGGCCCCAGCTTTTATTTAAAGTTTTACGATATATGTCTATACTGTCAGAATGTACTGTGTTAAATTGTTTCTTTGAATAAACTTGCATATTCTGAAAAAGAATAAATACTACTTTTCTAAAAGTGGTAGGCCTATAATATGAATTATTCCTGTGTGTGTGCACATATTAAATTGTGCATGGTCAACTGTATGTACACTTTTCATGTGCACTTATTATGTGTACCTTATTTAAAAGATATATTCCCTCTTTTTCTCATCTCTCTCTCAATCTCTCTCCTTCCCTCTCTCTCTCTCTCTCTCTCTCTCTCTTACTATCTCTCTCTCTGGGACAACATTTTCCATTTACATCTCCCTCTTGTGGCTAAGATTGCATTTGACCCACATTATCAGTGATATATTTCATTATAAAATGGAGTAGTGGGTGGAATTGTATTATATTGAGTATTATATAATTTTATTCTTGAATATATATTTTATATAATGATTCAATATCCCATATTTTGCAGACTACAATATTTCATTAAGCAGATTGCTTGAAACCAGTCTGCTTGCCTGCCAGTAACAAGCACCTCCTCATGACAAGCATGGCTTGTTGTTGAATTCTCGCAGAGGTGCATGTACTCCTATACAAGTGTCTAATCTGAGCAGACTGCTGAACAGCAGGTGACATCTAACAAGGGTAGCTGCTGATTAAGGTCAGACCAGCAGACACAGAAAAACATCCTGATGATAGAGTTATAGAGAGCCACGCAAAACCAGAAATACCATCTCTATTAGTGTCAGCCAAACTTCATTCATTCAGGTTCAGATGGATATGTTGAACTCAACCTGTTAGACTGTTATGAGTCGGGAGTGTGACTTCATTTTGACCTTTTACATACTGACCCTCACCCTTCATATCCCATGTGAAGTGCAAAGATACCTTTAAAGATAGCATCCATATGCATACAAACAATAAAATGTACGTAAAACTAAATTAAACTAAGATAGCATAATGACTAGAGTTGGTTGAATATCAAATTATATTATATTCATTCCAGGTTTCTCAGACAGTCAGTGTCTAACAGTGAATCATGTGACTACAAGGCCAAGACAGGGAGGATGACCACTATACTTAAACCTACTGGTGCTGTTAGCTTGAAGGAGGATATGAGAGTGACATGGCCACGGTAGCTAGCAAACTGAAACCTGTTTTTATTTTATTTTAATAGTCATTCTTATTCTGTCTTTTACTTGCCTTATAATTGCAATTGTTTGAGAGGGAAATATGGAAACTGTATTTTTATCTCATAGAACAGTATGAATTGAAGGATCTAGTTACAGTATGTTTTCTGACATGATGTTATTTTATTACATAACTACAACAGACAGAAGCAGGACAGCTGGTTTCTTAATGCAGATGTAGTCCTAATGATCTCAAATGCAATGATAAGTCAATGGCCTTTAGTTTTCCAATGTTTTACCTATCTAAATATCTAATTTTAAAGACTGTGCCCGTCAATATTGTACATTTTAACCTATACATACTGACATGTCAGCTTTGACCTCTAACTATACATCAAGCTCTTGCAGAAAGGTGGAATTAAACAATATCTTTTTGTCTTAATGACGTATGTAAATAAAAAACATCAAATACACACGTCAGTCAATGTCATTTTTCAACTAACAAACAGGATGTCAAATTGCAGAACTGGACTGAAAGCAGATCTGATGAGGACAGTGACTCATATGAGCCCATGTATAGAATCCACGTGAACTTTTTTCAATATCTATATTGTTGGAACCCCAAAAACACATTTTGATAGCAGTATAAATGCCAATAAAGGCTGTGTAATAAATGCATTTCTTTCAAGTGTTTATCTTGAAAAGCATTCTGGTGTATGAATTAAATTAACTATACTTCAAATCAGTACCTCACCTCGTATATACCAATCAATACTGCAGAGTCCTGAGCAGAGTTTAAATAAGCACATTAACTCAAACATCTGCCATTGCTTTAGAGGCTCATATTTACTCTCTCAAACAATTTACCAATATGCATCTGACCATATTCCTATACCTGAAGGAATTTGTTTACTGCTTCCAAATACACACACATAGCCATTACGGTAGTTAAGATACAGCCTGTATGAGCATGTTTCTGTGCATACTGTAGTTATTCTACAAGGCAGAAACACAATATTATGTGGCCTGGTTCCACATGATAAGGCATCCTTACAGCTGCACAATGTGATGCTGATAGTGGCAGCCATTATTAATTTAAATGAAGGCAAATGTTGGGTGTACCTTTATGAGAACAATGACCCACTCTGCATGTCTCTCTCTGAGCCTCATATGTGTTTGTTGGCATCAGGTGCCATTGGTGAATTCCGCAAGGGCATTTATCTTCTTGCCATGCAAGGGGCTACAAACATAAATATCCTCACATCACAATGCTTGGAGGACAAAATCAGCATGGAATAACTGCAAACAGAAAGATCCAGTTGAGTATGGAACTGAAAGGTAATACACTTTTCACATTTCACACCTCACAATATCTGTTAGAAAAGTTAAGACCTTGAATAACATAAGCTATATAATTACAAACAGCTGATCGGTTTCCTCTCACTGATTTTGTCAGAATAGCTGAGACCAGAGGCAAAATTAAAAAAAGGGCCATTTGCCACAAACAGTATTGTTATGGATCATCTCTCTGAGTCCTTCCACCTTGCACACCCTGTCCTGCAAACCTTGTCTTCACCTCCTAAACTGGACCAGAAGAACCTCAAGAGGGTGAGCCGCACTGAAAACACCGGTCCATATCCCATTGCAGGAGTGTTGGTGGACATTCTGCACATGCAAGTGAAAGAGGGAAGCAAGATCCGTAATACTCAGCTCGTAAGGGGAACTTGGGTGCAAAGCCGCGTCGACAGGGCGTCTTCACAGGATCAGGCAGGGGTGTCAACAAAACACCAGGTGTCCAGGCTCTACTCCATGACCATTAAGTAGGTTTGGGAGAGTCTACAACACGGAGGATCACAGATAACCACGCACAGAATTGTCCCTTCCATCAGCATCTTGCTCTCTAAAGACACACTAAGCCCCCAGGAGCCGAGCTATCAACCGTCACAAATAATGTACTCTCCCAGAGAATCAGGAGAAGTTGCTGGAGGTTTAACATGTTTTGATGTAATTCCATGTATGTGTTATGTTTCAGGCTAAATTGTAATATAACGTATATTTAACTGAAATACATTAATCAGATTATGAATTTTAACCAATCTTTATTGAAATAGTTGACAGAATAACACAATTAGAGCATGCAGATTAACATTCATATACAATATAAATGGTATGTTTATAGATGTTAAACATGCTAGTAAAACCTATATTATTACTATATATATTACTGTAACCACAAATATACTTTCATACCTCAAAATAATTTTTTGTTGAAAACGTCTGGGAGGTTAAAATTCTCTTTTTCTCCACAGGAATAGAGAATATCCTAACTGGCAGTAATATTATGCAGAGTAAATTGGATCGCTCTAGGTTGTTTAAGATTGTAGGAATCGTGTTATTCTCCCGTCTCCCCTATAAAAATGCACAAATCACAAGGTGAAGTTCACCCACAGACACAACGAATTTCAGTAGATTGTTCAGTTGTTTCGTTTTCTCAGTGGTAAGTGTTTACGTTTCAACTCATTTGGACACTTTCCCAGTACATTGCTGCCTGTCTTGAGCACAGCATTTGTCAATGTAGTGTGCACATGCGCAGCGGGGGAATTTATATGCAGCCTACGTGAGAGGAGGAACCGGGAAGAGGTTGACTACAGCCTTTAACTCCTCTTCTAGTGACCGCGAAGCTAGTATCTGCTAGCCTCCATCAACATGTTCAGATCTGCCGTCCGACTCTCAGTCTCCGGTATCCGGAGTGTTACGCGTGTGCAGCCTCGGTGCCAAGGTTTGATAAATGATCATTTTGTTGTAATGATGGTTTCTCTTTCATATACATTTGATGCCCGCGTGACGGGAAACCACTTGCGTTGCTGGCCAAATGCACTATAGCACCGTACGTGGCTAACGCGCTAGCTAGTCAATGTTAGCGTATTTAATCTACACACAAATTGATGACTGTACTGTTGAATGGAACGTTATATGTAATATCCGTATGATTTTATTCTGAAACCTTATTCGTAAATTAAACACTCCACAACACTTAATATTTCGTTTATTAAGAAAATGATCTGTGTCCTTGCCGTGACCGACCTACCGGCTTCGGGTTGGGGCCTGCAGCTTGGAGACTTATTCTAGTTCCTAATTTACTATTAGTTTACTTGGCAGCAAGCTAGCCTCTGCTAGCGAGCTAACAACTAATTACAATTTTGAATGCTATATAATAAACCCTTTTTTATCCTAGAATAGGGCAATATCTTACCTAGCTAACGGCTAATGTGTATGTTTTTCAGATATCATTGAGTGGGATATGGAACATGCTATTTCAGATTACAGTATTGACTGGCAAATTTACTAAAGACCCTTTTAGGCCCCGTTCGCATAACCGTCGTTAAATTGAAATTGTCATCGTTGATTTTAAGCAGTCTCCATTTGGTCTGTCAGTAACGGGTCACAGATTTGACTCTGGTTTAACCAACCGAAAGACCTTTCCAGAGTGCAAGCATACTTTGTTTTCTTCTGATATAGATGATAATTTACTGTGGTAATATTTAAAGAAATGTAATATAAAGGTACAGTTCTGCTTTGGATTCTCTTAGATGTCAAATGGAGGTGTATTTTATGTCAAACTATAAAACAAGTGTATTTTCATTGCACAGCACCTTTGGCATCAAGGTGTTACTCACATGGAAAGCAAGAAACTGATGAGGAGTTTGATGCCCGCTGGGTGACCTATTTCAACAAGCCAGACATAGATGCATGGGAATTGAGAAAAGGTAGATGTAATTTATAAAGTTGTCACTGTGGCAATTGGTTAACTTGTGCCAAACATTATTTAGTTAACCATATTGAACTATATTCATGTCCTATGGCAAACTTGTTACTTAAACATATGAATTTTGGTTGTATCAACATTAAATTGAACGTCTGTCTACACAACAAACACAAATTGAGGTCTGATGCACAATGGCAAATATTTTTGAAGCCACAGTACTAATAAATGTTTTGTCCTGACAATGATGGTCTCATTTCCAGGGATGAACACATTGATTGGCTATGATCTGGTACCTGAGCCCAAGATTATTGATTCAGCTCTGCGAGCTTGCCGAAGGTTAAATGACTTGGCTAGTGCCATTCGAATCCTGGAAGCAGTCAAGGTGAGAAGAAGGTTAATGGAATAAACTTGAAGAACATGCTGATGAATACTCGTATATTCTTTTTTTAAATAAAATGTTCTAAAGGATATCTTAAGTTAATGGTCATACAATATTTAAAACAATATAGCGGTAAACAACTATTTTCTATCTAAAAATACATTGTAGAGGAGTAGCATGTTGTATAGAATTGTTTTGAATTCAGATGAAAGCATGTGCACAGGAGCCCTGGCGTGTCAGTGTATGAGAGTGGTCTTACCCCTTATTTCCACCGGGAGCGTCTGTCGCGTTTCTGCTCTGTCACAAAGCTCTTGTCAGTGTAAGTAAGTGAACCACCAAAGCGTCCCAGAAGCAGCTCTCCACTCGGCTCCGCTACAAATGGGCGGCAGTTCTATTTTTGGCGAAAGACGCTCCTGAAAGCGATTAACAGTGCAGGGGATCCAAAAACGGAGACGCGCCCGGTGGAAATCAGACGTTATTGACTTTTGATTGCAATGCCTTCCTCTAGCTACAATTATAACTCTATACTATGACTTTGAATGTAAACATGATGTATTATGCTGTGGGGAAATGTGGGTGGTGTTATTGTGGAAGCCAGAGTACAGTAGTATCTTTTTCTCTTGCTGTTACAGGACAAAGCTGGTCCCCACAAAGCAATCTACCCATATCTGATTCAAGAGTTGAGGCCAACAATAGAAGAACTTGGAATCTCCACACCTGAAGAACTTGGCATTGACAAACTGTAGAGAAGGTATTGACATTTGAAATATTAACGTATTTTTCATATCTGTCACATCAACACTTATTTATCATTTTTTCTTTTTCTTTCAGTTCTAACATGAGTGGATATCTTCAAAACTTGGGAACTTTGCCTCATAATGTGTGATATATTTTATTTGGCCTTCAAAGTTCTTTTGCTTGTAAAATATTAATTCCTATTAAAGGAAATGTTTATATTTTTGTGTTTTAAAATGTTTTAATGTTGTAGTTTGGCTTGAACCCAATCTTTAAAGCTATTGATAATAAATCCATACTCTTTAAGGTTACACAAAAGTGAATGATAATGCACCTAGTGTATTTAAGTATGGCATGCATATCTTTGCCATTCATGATTTGCAACTACAGAGCAGCATTTACACATGAATGTTATCACGTTACTGTAAATTAATTCTAAAATCTGACATTTGTTTTCATTTCAGGGAATATTAAATGCTGCTAAATAAACATGTTTAAATTATATATGGGTTCTAGCTGTGTCTGGCGTATTAGTGCAATATAGCTGAATGCTACTTGGTCAAAATTAGTGAAAGTGACAAAGAGAATATCAATCGTTAACAATGGCCTTTTGTAGTCCGGGAAGTTTTATGTTTTGTAAGTGTACAAGTAATGGAGAAATAGGTTAATGTGGAATTACACACAGGATATCAGGTTGGTAGGATTTGAGGCAAACCATTTGACCTCCGTGATGTATGCACCCTGTACAATGAGTGTGAATATAAACATTCAGATTGTGCAGGCTAAAGAAAAACCTCATAACATAAAATAGGTCTAAGCACAAACGTTTGTGTGCACAACCGTGCATATGATGCGCAAACTGTGAATGTTATACATTTTAAATTATATAGGCCTATGGGACGTCAAATATGCTACAGTTAAACCTTACCATGCCTGGCATGCCATCGTAAAAAAAAGGGGCACAAATATTTATTTTGCTTGCACAAAAAATTGAAATATGTTTAGTCAGATTAGTATGCCAACTTCAAAGTAAATGTGTGTGCACGTTCATGTGATTGACACCGAACTGTTAACAGGCAAGATCGGCATGTAGACCAATCTTGGTTGGTCAGAATCTTTCAGTAAAAACATAGGCCTCGAGACCGTCTGTATCAACACCAGACCAGAGAGCAGATACTTTCACTTGCTGGTGTTGATAACTGACAGATCCGGACAGATCTATTGCATTATATCAGTGGTCTTCAAGTTTTTTCAGGCCAAGGACCCTTTGGCTGATAGAAACACAGCAAAGGGACCTCTCACATAGACTCCATATGGTGTAAAATATGTCCATACATAAAATTAGGCCACTATCTAAGCCATAGAAGCAATTGACTTATAGCACATATTGTATTTTTGTTAATGTATATTTTCTGACATTTACATTTTTTGACTATAAGTTTGGGATCAAATAATTTGGAGGAACCCCTAGGACCGGACCCTTGTTGAAGACCTCTGCGACTACAGCACATTAGGATTTTCTAACTTTAATCCTTCTCGATTTGCAAAATACAACATGCATAAAATATATATTTTCAAATGGTTTGAAATAAAAATGTATTTTTATTTCTGTTGAAATGGTCCGGATGTAGCCTATTAACGGCCCATGTATGGCGATAACAGAAGGGCGTAGCATAAACTGGGCGTAGGCAACACGTGTCTTCGTGCCGGCGGAAGTATCGCCGGCGCCATTTCTCTGCCTACTCGTCCACTCCACTCCAGTGAGGACGTCCATAAGGGTGAGTAGCTTATATCTGATAAATACATTTGATTCCCATTTTAAGTTAGTAGGCTACTATTTCATAATGTTACGTTTTTAAATGTTATTACGTATATATTAGCAACAGTGCAATTGTATTGCTACTATATTACAATACATGGCAAACTAAAAGTCCTCGTGACCCCTAGCACTACCGTACAACCTCGCCGTGTTCGCGTCGTTACCGCTACTTGGTCGTCATTATTTCTATTTCCAACAGGGTGGCCGGGATACTTCCATGGATCTATTATAATAACGACTATTATATATAGATAGAACCTAATCAAATACAATGTACCCGAGTAATGTGACGCAGCTCGCACGGGTTAACCCCTTCTGTGCCCCACTCTTCAAAATACAAAGACTTGAAGATAAACCACATACCGGTAGACGGAGACTGGCAGCTGCTGCAGTTGCTGGTAAGTACATGTGTTTGTATAAATATAAAACATTTGTTTTTTTGTGTTCCGTGATGGCAACTATGTATTCTCTTTACCAGTGACTTCATGTTTTTTCATCTTTTGATTTTAATATAAGAATAGGTTCTTAAAAACTGGCCAAAACTCATACATCTGCACTGCTATGTCTTAATTGCCTCTGCATGGACAGTAACATTGTGTTTCTGTGACTTATTAAGCCTGTTTACAGTACAATCTAATCGCATGGTATTGGTTTGTATTTCTAATAGATTCTGAAGTAAGCTGTGAGTTTGGCTCTTCAAAATATTATGCGTTGTGTGGCTTTGGAGGAATTCTCAGCTGTGGAATAACTCACACAGCTCTTGTGCCACTTGACCTTGTGAAGTGCCGTCTTCAGGTGTGTGGTGGAGCTCTGCTAGTAGCTGTGGTTTTCCAACTTTTTTTTAACCAATTACCATAATTAATTAATTATTCATAGTTTGTGCTCCAACACTATTGGACATGTATTTCTTTAACATTTTTATAAATATTTTAAATCTACACTACCCTACTCTGTTTGAAAACCATGAGCGAACTAATATTACATTAAAAGATTTCTATGTCAAATAATTTCTCATGAATAATCTGGTCTGTCTCTATTGTTTAGGTGGACCCTGCAAAGTACCAGAGCATCTTTAAAGGTTTCTCTGTCACCATAAAAGAGGATGGTGTCCGTGGGCTCGCAAAGGGCTGGGCGCCCACCTTCATTGGCTACTCCATGCAGGGACTATGCAAGTTTGGCTTCTATGAGGTGTTCAAGACCATGTACAGCGACCTTCTCGGGGAGGTAAGTGCTGTATACAGATAAGCAAAAGTAGCTGGTTTATAATGCAATGGACCATGGGTTTGTCAGTGTTTTTGTTTTTTTGGGCCAAGACACTGTCTGGAACCCAACCTTATTCAGGAGATGCTTTGTTGCCATATTCATCTTTATACAGTGTTATACTGCTATGCGATAGGCCCTCAAACTGTGGGACTGACAGCACCCCGGATGGTTGTAAAATGCTTTTTATTTGGGGGTGTTTTAAAGGTATTTTAAATAATCTTAGTTTGTTGTTTAATGTTCTTATTAATCTATGGTTGCTCCAAATATACTGTGATGTGCATACATCTTCAGTGCTATTTACAGTTGTTTATACCATGTTCATGCTGTTGAAAGAATAACTGTTAAATGATAATAAAACAATTTTTTTTTACTTGTCTCTCAAATCCTGTTGGTCTGACCAGGAGAATGCGTACCTGTGGAGGACATCGCTTTACCTGGCAGCCTCTGCCAGTGCAGAGTTCTTCGCGGACATTGCCCTGTCCCCCATGGAGGCATGTAAAGTGCGTATCCAGACCCAGCCTGGCTACGCCAACACCCTGAGAGCGTGCGCCCCCAAGATGTATGCTGAAGAAAGACTCTGGGCGTGAGTGGAGTTTTGCCACTATAGATACACAAAGTAAAGCATTGATTTGTATGCCCTGCTTCATACAAAGCGTGACCTTCAGTGGCTCTGCTGTTGCGTTGCTTTTGATCTGTTGTCAGCATATCTGACTTCTCATTTGGAGCACTTATCAATACATGGCAAATGGAAAAACTGACCAGGCGATGGGCTGCTGCCTTCCGGTGCGAAATTCATGCTTTGCCATACAGAATGTTTCCTGGTTTTGTAGCTCGTATAAATGCTTGTTGAACACACAAACATAGGTTTGTGTGTGCATGTTGTTTTGCCACGAGAAAATGTGTAGACGCAAATTAGTCATTAGCAACACTGTATGAAACTGACTGGTTTGACGTATTTCTGTGACTAGACACCGCAATAACCAAAGTGTCCTCCATTCCAGTCTGCCTCGCTAAGAAAACGACGATAGAAAACGATGTGGGGTCAACCACACACGCGTCCTTGCTGTTGGTTGAGGCTGTGAAATCAGCAGTCAAATTTCAGCTGTGTTTGTCTCAAATATTGGCAGTTGTCAATTTTGTGCTTGTGTGACCATACCCTAATGCATGTAGGTAATTGAACACGCTCCTTAGATCCACCTCTAGGGGGCCCTCCTGTGCTGCTGCAGTTCAGAGGCCCCTAGCAGCTTTCATGGCTGTACAGTTTGAGGTGCTTGAGTCATTGGCGTGTGAGAACAGTCTACCTGCTCCTTAGCCCGCACTGCACTGGCCCCTGACGGGACACGAACCAGTGTAGACACGCTAGGGAGCGGACACTAATTTTCCATGTACTGTATTTATCTTTCTCCCAAAATTTAAATGTAGTTCTAATGTATTTACTGTCTTTAGTTATCGTTGCTGTTATTGTGTAGTTTCTACAAAGGTGTGGTCCCTCTTTGGATGAGGCAAATCCCTTACACTATGATGAAGTTTGCGTGCTTTGAGAGAACGGTGGAGATGCTCTACAAGCATGTTGTGCCCAAGCCCCGCAGCGAGTGCAGCAAGCCTGAGCAGCTCGTTGTCACGTTTGTGGCTGGTTACATCGGTAAGTCTGAGTCTTCAGTTAGAACCGTTACTACACGATTGCAGTCCTATTGGCACTTATCTAATTTTGAGCAAAGCAGTTTGTTACGCTTCGATATATTTCCTATTGGACGTTTTAATAGATTGCACTGTTGCTAATGAACTGTTCTGTCGCTGGCCCAACACAGCTGGTGTGTTCTGCGCCATTGTGTCTCACCCCGCTGACTCGGTGGTGTCTGTGCTCAACAAAGAGAAGGGCAGCACGGCCGTTGGGGTGCTCAAGAAGCTAGGACCGAAGGGTGAGTCAAAACTCTTGCTCAGTAGGAAGAGCACATAAAATAAGATATCATGGGAACTTATGCAAATTCGTGAATTAGTCTTTAGGTCCGCTTAAGTAAATATGAAGTTACAGTACTGTTTGATATTAGGTAATTGCACACGCTCCTTAGATCCACCTCTAGGGGGCTCTCCTGTGCTGCTGCAGCTCAGAGGCCCCTAGCAGCTTTCATGGCTGTACAGTTTGAGGTGCTTGAGTCATTGGCGTGTGAGAACAGTCTACCTGCTCCTTAGCCCGCACTGCACTGGCCCCTGACGGGACATGAACCAGTGTAGAAATGCTAGGGAGCGGACATGATACTCTTTAAGTATATGGTAGGCATTCACTGTATGATATTCATACACTACCAATGTCATAAGTATGCTTGGAGCTCAGTGCTAATATGCATCTTGAATGTTGGCCGCTGTCCATTGTCCAAACCAGGTGTGTGGAAGGGTCTGGTGGCCCGTATCATCATGATCGGCACACTGACCGCCCTGCAGTGGTTTATCTACGATTCTGTGAAGGTGTACTTCTGCCTGCCCCGGCCCCCTCCCCCAGAGATGCCAGAGTCCCTGAAGAAGAAGCTGGGAATTGCTCAATAAGACCAGTGGCTTTAAAAACCCTGTCATCACACACAGCCTTTTTAAACTGTCTACTCTATCACGTGGCTTTCCCCCCACAGCAGTTCTGTGGCCTACCTTCCACTGGTCACGTTGTAGTTTATCCAGCTTCAAGAACGTCTTATCTGAGCGTGCCACCATTCTTGATCTACTTAAAGGATGACAAGCATGCAAAATAATAAATGCCTGTTTGGAGCATAATGTACTGGTGTGTTCATTTAGAAAATTCAGCCTTAAAATATTAGACATCCAAAAAAAACAGAGATGGGGGTATGCATAGTGGTATTAAACACATTACAAATAATCTGTTAAATTTGATTACTGTAGGTCATAAGTGATAGGCTTTTTATTTTTACACCCATTAGCAAAGAGTGAAGTGGTTATGTAGGCAGCCGGTCAAGTTTGGCATCCGATTAAACTGTCCCACCATTTGTGCAGGGACATCTGGGTCACATGCACTTTGCACTACCACTGCAGCTGACTGGATTCTTCAGCCCACCCCCAGGGTAGGGTTAGAGTTAAAGATAGTAGCTGACAAAGGCTACTATGATTATTAACCTTAGGGGTCAACAATCAGCCAAAGAGAAAACATTGCAGCCTCACAAACCAGGTGATTGGACAGGTTGGTTCAATTAGCTTACCCTATGTTTGCTAGGATCAGACATCTCGTTCTTGTAAAGCAGTAATGCAGCTTAATAAAATAAAGGAAGTTAAATGTTACAGCATCTGCTTGCCCACACAAGTATTTAATGTTACAACATGGTGGATTAGACATTCTCATGTACGAGCATGTGCGGCCAGGGGTGTGTCTAGGACATTTTTACTGGGGTGGTACAGGCGTACAGGTACAAGAGATTTGTGGTGGTGGCCACAGAAGAACAAATACTGTACAATGTGCATGCCAATCATTTTTGTTTGGTTATGGTTATAGGTACAAAAAATCGGCTAAAATATAAATGTTATTGTTACATGCTTACATACACATAACTGGTGATGGTCAGTCTCCTATTTTGCATAACCTTTATAGACTAACAATGACAAACAATTTGATGATTTTCTGATCTCGTTTACAAATGTTAAGGTTATTAAGTATCCAAAGACGTAGCTACACACCAACAAAAAATAATTATATTCTATAACCTACCATAGCCTACATTATACAGTCCCTCCAGGATTTCAGCATTTTTGTGATTGTTGCTGCCTTTAACGCCAGATTTCACTGCAGTGTTTCTAAAGAGTAGCAATGTATGTTTCGTGTTATTAGGCAAGTTTTTGCATTGAAGTTGCAGCAGCAATGTTATGTATGTCTGGAGTATGAGGAAAAAAAGTTTGTTTCTAGCCTTTACCTTTCTGGAGATATGATACGAAATATAAACAAATGCCGTTTTCAGATACATGTTGAGAATGCATATTAGAGGAAACTTTGCCATGCAGCCAATGAAGGTGATCACATTTCCGATTTTTGTAGGGGTGGGGGGGGGGGGCACCTGGGGTGGCCAATCACATTTTAGTGGTGGCACCCCTGTGCCACCCCTGTCCACTTCCTGGCCACACCTATGCATGTGCACATACGTCTCATCTCTTTTGTGAATGCAATGTTTGCATCATTACTTCAACCCCAGAAGCTGTTTAATTAGCCAAGTAAACAATAAAGCCCATGTAATGTTTTCTGGGGCTTTACAAAGGTTTTCACTGTTCCTACCATTGTACTTAAACAACTTTGGTTTTATGTAAGACACTACCAGTAATGTAGAATCATGTTTGTGCTGCTATAATGCCTACACCTAGTTAGTGACATAAACCTGGTATGCATTGTCCAGTGCCTATGATGTGATCAAACTGAAGGGCTATACTAACTGGGCCATTGGACTGAGTGTACCTGACCTGGCTGAGAGCTTCATGAAGAACATGAACATTGTTCATTGCTCATTCATGTATAGAGTGGGTCCACTTTTCCAGGTACCTTGCTTGATAAGTAATGACTTGCTCTTGTAATGATCTTGAAATGACAGACATATGCTTGTCAACTGGGCATGCATGGGATAACAGGCGAGGTGTATCTGACTGCCCTGGCATGGCCAGCGTAGTCAACGTGACCTAGACTGACAACGAGGTGGCACAGCTGCAGGAAAGTGCCAACACACTGTGGGACATCCAAAGACCTGAAGGACATCTAGGTGGTCAGCAGGGGGCGACATACCCTCATCTGTTCGCTGCTTCTGACAAGTTGCTCTGCAGGCCATTATCACCTTTTGTCTGCTATAAACTCAAGACACAACGGTCTTAGTTAGAAAGCAATCTCTCCATACTCAGAAGCAGTTGCTTATTTCCACTATGGGGAATTCAAAAATGAAATTAATTTTTTAATTATTAATCTTTTGTAAATATAATTTTAAGAATTCCCTTCTTCAAGAAATCCCATCTTACAGCATGCCACTCACTGTGAATGTATGAACAAATCAAACCGTTGCAATTTCAAAACAAGCTGTTTTAATTTATGCATGTAGGCATCATTGGTAGATAATTAACAATCACTTAAATATAAAAAACACTTTATTTTAAGTTTGTCTTTACAAAAGTTACAGAGAAAGCATTTCTCTGAAAGGGCTCTGCTTTCTTCAAATAGGCATGACTCAAAAAAAAAAAAGACATGTTTTCAAAGACATTGCAGTTTCATGCCACTGCAATGACACCAGCATGATCTGGACTGTATAAAGGCTTCTGGCCAACTGTGGCACATCTGTTCAGGTCAGTTAGAGTATAAGCTGTTGTTTTCAACAACCATATATTTCAGTTACACATCTTTCAGCAACAAAAATACTTTCCTGCCGGCACAACTTAAAAAGTGGCTGCTGTAACAAGCTGACTCTTCTTAAAGAAGAATACAAATATTCCAGTGGTTGGTCTGAACACGTCCATTGTTAGTAGTGGATAAATAGGGCAAATGGTACAAAAGAGTGAGGCCTGCTTTTGGCTTAGAAAAGTAAAGTCCCATTGTAACAATATCCAAAAGGCAATAAAATATAAAACTAATTTATTTTAAACTTCAAGATTTCAGTCAAATTTATGAAGGAATATTTTCATTTTAAAGCTATTTGGATTCACAGATCGAATATATAAGGGTACGTATTGAACAAAAAATTGATTCAAAAACAATGAATAAATGTTTTCTCCTGCGGATTGAAATTGTTAGTTGTTATACCATATTGTTGCTCTCTCCAACTTTGTCCACCAACTGAAAAGAAATAAAGAACTTGTTGTAGTAAGAGTAGCAGCAAATGGTCACACTATTGTACACAATGCTATACTCCAGTCACAGTAATCCAACATTCAGTGAAAGGCTGTACAGTGGATTTATCATGGTCATTTTAGGCAACTGGTGGCTAGTGAAGTGTGGTGAAAGTGTGACAACTGAATAAGCAGTTTGTCATCTTTTCTTCACTGGTCATACTTACACTACTTATCCACGGTAGATTGAGTAACGAACCAAGAATAGGCACCCTCCGGATGAAAGCTACTGCAACTGGGAAAAAACCCCTGTTAGAGAGAGAGAGAGAGAGAGAGAGAGAGAGAGAGAGAGAGATATTAGACCACTTGTCAACAGTACCTGAGGATGATGTAATGCATTGTATTCATGCCACAAGGCCTGACCTGAATAGGAGAAAGAATCCATAGATCTCAAGGACTACTCCAATGATTGGCCAGCCAATCAAAACTACAACTACTCCTCCCAGGAAGAAGCTTGTGGCTTTTACTTTATGTCTCTGGAAGAAGAACCTGAATGTGCGCTCCAGACCTATGACGAAGGCCAGCCCTGCCACAAACAAAATCTACAAAAAATAGTAATAGAATAAAAATGACCACATATTGTTAAAACGGCACAAATCGACGTCCATATTGGCACAGTGTTATTATTTTAAATTACTTAGTCATAACTGATTCAGAGTCACGTAAATATAGGTTATTACAGATCAACTCACATTTCCAATGGCAAGAAGAGCTTTATCAAAGAACAGCATCATCCCAAAGAAGAGAAAAAATACCCCGAAACCAGTCAGTCCCATTCCTATTTCTGTGGATTCATGAAAAGGGAAGAAAAATGTTACCGTATGCCTTGTTGTAGCTTATACCAATAACTTGTTTTTCGTTTAGGTTCATTTTAAAGTTACATTAAAGCAAATTACCCAACCTTATTATTCTAACGCCATATGCTAGGCTAGCTACTGTATACGTAATATGTGATGCTGCTAAAACGATTACATAGATAAAGAGAACTAGCTTACTTTGAGAGTCCGTCAAAGAAATCATTTTTGCAGGTTTTCAAGAACTGACAAATAAGACAAATCTCGGTTTAAATCAATACAGACACTTTGAATTGGCGATTGCCAACTAAACAGCAGCAGCAGGATACAGTAATAAACAAGTAGCTAACGGCGCCACGTCTTCCGGTGTCGTGCCGTAATTGTTCCTCTGTTCTATAATGCATATTAACATATTATATTATATAGTAGTATATTGTTCTTTCTCAATGAGACCAATGTTGCAATGAAACATATTAATATGGTCTGCGATGGAATAACTATCACAGGCCACGATGACCCAGTGTTAGATGTGGCTGAACCCCACTGAAGGCAACGGGACGACTTATTCGTCACGACACCTGTTCCACGTCATACGCACCGGCAAAACACCGCCGGTGTTTTTGGGAGTCACTACTGCGCTAAATGCACAGTTATAGCAATAACAATAATTATAAATGACATGTGAATTATTAGTTGTAGTTATGAATTGGACTAGATGTTCTAGTTAACTAGATTGTTTCTCTGTTTCAGAGACTGTGGGTTTTTTAACTTGTGTGAGTCCGTTGATTTCTTTCTCCCACGCAATCTGTACCACCATGAACCAAGTTTGCGGAAGCCTCCACTGTTCGATAAAATAGGGGTTAGGGTTGGAGAAAACACACGTTTTATGCTGGAATGTCGTATGTTTTCTAATATGCATGATTTTGTAATTAACTGTAAAGCAAACAAAAAAGTCCAGCTGTAACGCTGACTTGTACTAACAAAGTAACCGAGGTGAAATCAGTTTCCTATTCAAGATTCAACAGACATTCACATTCGTACCTCCGTCCAGGCTCCCTTCCACATTCAGGCACCGTGGTAAAAGAGTTGGCATGTGAATAAGGAAATGTCAGAAGGCATTTACAAATTGTAGTAATAGGAAGAGTGACATTTTCCTAATTTTCGAATATGAATGTTTGTTGAATCTTGAATAGGAAACTGATTTCACCTCGGTAACAAACCCGGAAAAGTATGGGTACTCCTTTCGCCATTCTTCTTGTTTTTGTTGGATGCTGTAGCAATGTTGTATTTCTGGAACTGCTTGTAAGGTAAGTGAACATTACCGTAACGATTTTATTTCAACACATTAATAACGTGATACATGTTATTGCCGATTTCACTTGTTTACGGGTAAATTAGTCTAGTAATACTATTGTTACATAGCCCACTAGGCAAAATATATAATAAGGTGTTGGCATAGGTGTAGACTGGCTGTACTGAAACATCTGAAATGTATTGTCCTGTTTGGTTCAAACCTCGTGTGATGTTATGATCCTCAGAGAATATCCAGGATGCGGCAACATTGTGACCTTTGCTCAGTTTGCATTCATTGCATTAGAGGGGTTCATCTTCGAGACACATTTTGGGAGAAGGAAACCTGCAATCCCTATACGGTACGGTATATTAATGCCATAATGCTAATCTAAACTTCCATTAAACAACCAAAACAGAAAGCAGTTACTCTACATCATCCTGTTTCATCTATTTTCCAGAAATTATGTGATCATGGTGACAATGTTCTTCGCAGTTAGTGTTATAAACAACTATGCGCTAAACTTCAACATTTCTATGCCATTGCACATGATCTTCAGATCTGTAAGTGTACAGTGTTTTACACCACCCCAGTCTACTCTTCACTGCTAGCAACATCTATGCCGTAGCCTCATGTCTGTTGACTACTGTCTTGCATGCATGTATTCACAGGGATCATTAATTGCCAATATGATCCTGGGTATAATCATACTGAAGAAAAGGTACACGTGCTTTCTCTCACTCCACATCCTCAATCAGTTTCTCACTTGACATTTAATGATACTTCTGTGTAAAACGCCTCTTGCATACTTCATAGCTTTACTTTTTAGTACCTCTATCAAGTGTAGCATAGAAATGCACTTTTCAAGTGTCCTCTTTTTTAAATGGTATTCTGTCCTTACAGGTATTCTGTGAGTAAATACTTGTCGATAATACTAGTTTCAGCGGGTATCTTCATATGCACCATTATGTCTGCAAAGCAAGTGGTGAGTGCTCCACTGCTGATGTTGTGTAACACAGTCCATCTGCATACTGTGGATGACAACAGCACATTGTTTTAATATGTAATGGTCTGCTGCAATCCTATGTAACTGGTCATTGTTGTCATTACAGAATCTAGCTAATGAAGGCTCTGAAGAGGAAAGTATCTATGCCTTTATGCGCTGGCTTTTGGGTGAGTGAACTTAAATGGCCCATCCCATAGTACAAGGATTCACTTTCACTTCTTGTGTTGGTTTCTCAACTGTCACACAGATTGACTTTGGATCAGGAGATAGCTACCACAATATTCCATATATTCTGCTATACAACTATGATATTTGTTTCTCCGGCATGTTATCAGCAATATAACAACAATGTCATAATCATTTAGTGGGTTCCCCATTCTTGCAGGAATTGCCATGTTGACATTTGCTTTGGTAATGTCTGCAAGAATGGGAATTTTTCAAGAGACATTATACAAGCAGTATGGCAAACACTCCAAAGAGGCCCTCTTCTATAATGTAAGTGTTGTTGTTGTTTAACCATTTTATAAACCAAGGATGTGCAGCTTGCAAAAGTCATTGATTCACAGCAGACTGAATGACTGTACTCAAACATTTTTTTAGGCAGTTTTGTCTTTGTTCTTAAACAACACTTTTAATTTATTTTCCAGCACTGCCTGCCTCTTCCTGGGTTCCTACTGCTCTCCACAAACATCTATAACCACTGTATATATTTCAGTAAAAGCAGTGAGTTAATGTTTTATATAATTTGTATATAAATCTATTATAAATTATAGAGCTATTTATTTCTACAAGCACTGTTAATGTTTTATATAATTTGTATATAAATCTATTATAAATTATAGAGCTATTTATTTCTACAAGCAGTTAGTTAATGTTTTATATAATTTGTATATAAATCTATTATAAATTATAGAGCTATTTTTTCTACAAGAGTTTTCAGCGATCACAGTTATAGGATGTAATGCATTATTTCAGTTAATATCAAAGCTTTTCTAAAAATATTCTTACCATGGTAAATCACAATCTCCCCTTGTAGCTCCTGTGGAGATTCCTGTGATTGGTGTAACACTGCCAATATTGTGGATCTACTTACTCATGAATGTCATCACACAGTATCCTAACCAAATTCACCACATACGTCTCTCACTTGCTTATCTAGCCTGAATGCTTTCCAAATATGCACTATTCAGTATAGTACTATATGTATAAAGTAAATGCTATTGCTATGAGTCTCACATTTCCTTACAGTATTACTTAGTATAAATCCACATTTTTAGGTTTGATTGCAGCTTTGCAGTGCACAAACAAGCGCGTGCCATTCACACTGTGTATTTTTAATAGTTTATTTATTTACAGTGGTGAATGCTGCAGCAGGATTCAATCCGAGGTAGGGTAGGTGGTTTAAAAGGTGGCATGGAGTGCCGGTACTCAACAATGTGACCATCTTTAGACACCGTCTAATATAAAATGTGTTGTAGTGTAATTTTATTAATGCATTTCTTTGCATCAAGATTAATTTCCTGATGTCCTGTTTTTGACTTTAACCAGCCTCCGTAGATATGTGTGCATCCGTGGTGTCTTCATCCTGACAACAGAGTGTGCCTCGCTGACTGTGACATTGGTGGTGACCTTGAGGAAATTCCTCAGCCTAATCATCTCTATCCTGTATTTCCAAAACCCCTTTACGGGCTGGCATTGGGTGGGCACCGCTGTGGTCTTCTTAGGCACCCTTCTCTACACAGAAGTGTGGACCAGCGTTCAAACAGCCTTATCTAGGCCAGATGTCAAGGAGAAGAAGGCACAATGATGACATGATACATGGACCGTTACCTTTGTATTGATTATTAACTTGGTGGCAGTGTTGGTGCAAACTAGTCATGTTTTATTCCTTTTATATTTTCTATTCATTTTCTGAAGAAAGTCTACTTTTACTTCTACTTGGATTGCCTAATGTTTACAGTATACATATTTGTCAGTGTGCACTATACTGTAGTGTAGATGTCCCACCTATGTGCGTTGGAACTATTTTCAGAATATCATACATTGATTTTTGTTTTTGTTCAGAACAACAGATTCAAAGAAAATCTACACATTATTTAATTGATAGAAAACCCATGTGCTGTAGCTAGCCTACACACTAGAACTATCACATAATGTCATGCTGGTGTTATCAATGTGTGTAGGCTATTCAAATCTCTACCTCTTGAAATAAAAGTTGTTAGAGAAGCTTGTGGAGTCCTGAAAATATTGAAGTATATAACTATAGCATACCAATACTTTTTTTTAGTAATGTCGTTTGGCGATTAAGTTGGTTTTGAGATATTTTGGTGAAAGAAAATATCTATTTTTAAGAAAACTGTTCCTGCATATTGACCAATCAGGAGAGTGGTTGTTTGAATCTCTTTTACTCTCACCCAATGTCCATTGTTGTTATTGCTGTAGCAGACGTGGGCTGGGCATGGCAATATTTAATATTTCACGTGTGGCAGAGGCCACCCCATAGCTGCACGGGCCGTATGAGAACCACTTTGTACAAAACCCATTTCTGTCAGAAAACCCTCATCATTTTGCATATTTCTTGGAAAAATGGGAGGTAACAGCCCAAGCCACTCGCATGAAGACGACAGTGCAGGAATTGGAATTACTTTTGTGAAGGGCATTAAGGTGAGTGTGCATTGAAAAAATGTTTTAAGTCATCAAACGTCATCAAATTCAAATAATGTTAACGTGGGTCCCCCCTTTCAGCCCCTCCCCTCACTCAGCTCCTTGACGCATTTTTTTAAAGTTGTTTAGTGGGTGGAGTCAGGCTCAGAGCTGGGGTGCATAATGCATTTACACTTATATATTTTATTGAGGCTGTAATACTATGTTAACATGATGGTCATTCCCTCCAGGCTGTTGGTAGCCTGGTGTAACAGTAACCAGACCATATTTCACTAGGGTCTGGCCACGCTCCATATGGGAAGCGTTAGTCATTGCCTCCTACTGGCATTGATATGTCACAAGAGACAAACTTTCTGTACTTTTTTTTTATTTTATTGACAAATGTTTACTGTACATCATCTAAATAAAGGTCTATTTGTTTACAGTTGTCAGACAGAGTCATCAACCGAATGAGAGAGTCTCCAATGGTAGGCAAGCCTTCCATCATCACACGCCATCCCTCGTCTGAGCCAGTAGCCCCCTGTGCTGAACATCTCTTACCTCTTCTTCTGACCCCTCCTCATATCCCAACTCCACCTCCCCAAGAACCAGCTACTTCTCCCCCAGCTGCCCCTTCAGCAATACACCACGCTCCACCATCTTTAACTGGGCCTGTTCAATTCGACTCCCCTCCCCGAGTTACGTTTCATTCCCCTCCTCCAGTCACTATGGAGCCCAATACCTTTTCTCAACCTGTAGAGCCACCAACAACAGACCATGTCGTCTCAGCTACACCTCAGCCTCCAACCACTGAACCTGAAATGTCTCCTGTAGCTTTCTCTGCCTCTTCAGACCCCGTTTCACCCCCGGAATCATCTGCATCTCCTCCTGCAGAGTCAGCAGCTGAGCCTCCCTTGCTGCCCTCACTACCTGATGTTCAACCCCCTGTGGAAGCTCTTGACCAGGTCCATGTAGATCCAGAAGTAATTTCTGCGCCCCTGGTGGTGGAAAAACGCGTCGAGCCTATTGACCCAACTGTGGAACCCATCGCTCCGTTTGAATTTCCCTCAGACGTTCTGGAGTCTCCAGTTGCTTCCAGTCAAGCATTGGTCCCACCAGTGCCTGTTGAACATATGGGCCCGTCCTCCTCCCTTCCCACCGCCCTGGTTGGCCTGTTAGTGGAGACTCCTCCTCCAGTGGAGACTACTTCCTTAGATTGTACACCGGCCGATCCAGTCTTCATACCGACCCTCGTTGGCACTGTGCCAGGACCATCACCAACTACTTCAGACCCATATTCCCTCCATGTTCCTCCACCCGCCGAAACGACACCTTCCTCAAAAACACCACCGCCTCCCCCTAAACCCCCTGCCCCTGCCCATTCCAGCCCACCTGAACCAGGGGCTCTACCACCATGTCGCTCCGTGGCATTGACTTTCCTTCCAGCAGAATCAGGTGTAAGCCAACCCCCGCTTACGCCCATAGAGCCCCCTACACCCACTCCACCCCCACCAGTAAAGGAGCCAGGCTCAGCTGCTGAATCGTCCCCACGTCCGGTCGATGGTGTGAGCTCCCCACGCCCACCCGCACCAGGTATGTGTTTCTGTATGTGTGTGTGTGTGTGTGAGAGAGAGATGGCACCCATTTCTTTCTGAAGGAACATTTTGAAGCTATAGTGTCTCTGTTATGTTAACCAATATAACAGTTAACCCCCTTGCTATTTATTGGGTGACGGTGATCATGTGATCGCTGAGTCAACCAAGTCATGACCTAAGCAATGTTTTGGGCCAAAAAAAGGATACATGTTTTTGACATAACACCCACATGAGAGTCAACTTGCTTCGTAGATACTTGTCAGTTTGGCCCCAATAGCGTTAACATTGGCATTGCTGCATATACTCCACTAGATGAGCAGTCTAAACACTGATGCTGTTTTCACTAAAATACAAATGTAGGCCTACTCATTAACATATGACAGGCTGTCTATTCTTATTCTCTGTGTGGGAATCTGTAAAAATAGAAAATATAATTGTGGTCTCCCTCTCTCTTATTGGAAGTTGTGATTAGCTAAAAACCAGGGCTTCCTGTTATTGCACATAAATGCATCAGTCGAATACTCCCAACGATGCCAGCCTGCCAGCACGTAAACACACACTGCTGTTCATATATCCTCTCTCACTCCAGAGGTGGATGAGGAGGAGCTGAGGAGGAAGATCAAAGAGATGCTGCAGAGACGTTTGGAGCAAGAGATCAGCCAAGAGATCAGCCAGAAGAAACAACACCTCAGAAATCACAAAGGCTTAATGTGTGTGTGTAATTCAGCCACATGGGGGTATGGGGACCAATGACTGGTACTCGTAATCACGTAGGCACTTGTGTCGTGTGGCTCTGCATTCTCATTCAAACACAACAGTGGTTAAGCTTTTCCCCAAATGTATAACTGAGGGATTTCCTGGACATTGAAGGCAAACCACTAAATTCTGCTCAGATGCATCATTACGGAGAAGTTCTGCAGCTGACCAGCATTCCACAGGCCACAACCATTTATATAGTTCTATGGCCACAACTCACAACCTGAGCAACTCTATGGAAAGATGATATGTCGTACTGCATGAAACAAATGGTAGTCACACCAGTGCCTTATTAAAGGCAGGGTTAGTTCATCTCTAGAACGCTTGCTAACTTCCAGTTAATATCAAAACATACTCCCTAAGAAGCTCCGCCCCAAACACTGAAACGCATTGCGAAGCCTAGGGCATTGTTGTGAGCGGTGCTCTCCACTTTGTTTGTGTTCTTATTTACTGTCTACACGGCTGTGTAGAAGTACCAGAACAGTAAACTAGCGGAATGCAAGGAGATGGGTGAATTTGACAAAGTAGATGATCTTAACCATTTCAGACTATACCTTTTATAATGTCTTTGTTCAAGGTAACAGTGCACATTTTAGAGTGGCCAGTCCAAGGATAACCTGTGGAATAATCATACTGTTAAATCACCGTCTTGATTTGCAACACCTGTCTGGTGGATAGATTATCTTTGCAAAAATTAAGCACTTACTAACACAGATTTGAATAAAATCTAACGCTTGATAGAAATAAACCTTTTGTGTGCATAAATTACGTCTTACGTAGCTGTTTAACTAAAAATTTGAGCAGAAATAAGTGTGCTATTTTTGTTCATTGTACTTTGTCATGTAATGATACTAGACTGTACACACTATGCCTTTAAACAGAAACACTATTCGTTTCAGCAGCAGTCCATGTGTGACTGGTGTTTTGTTTGGGTGTGCATTTCCAGGCTGGAGGAGTCTCTAGCGCTGGAGAAGGCAGTCTACACAGAAACCCTGAGAGATGCCGTGGTGGCAGAGCGCATGAAGACAGAGGACGAGAGACTTATGGCCCAGCTCTATGTATGTACACAAAGGTTAGCGTACGGTCACAGATGCGCCAATGCAAAACTGATAGACCGTCGCCTTCCCAGGCAAAATTCACATGGTGTCGTGCTGAATGTGTGCAGTGCAGGATGGCCCCACACAGAAGTTTGTAGTCTGTATATGTGATTCTTGGACACATAACATGAGCGGTTTTGACAAGAGAGGTTGTTGTTTTGCTACAGGAAATTGTATATGGGCAGCATGTAGTCATCATTAGAAACAATGTACAAGGCTGTCTGGTTAGACATAGTTCTATGGTTAGACAGACCACAATAACCAAAGTCTCCTCCATGACATCCTGGCTCGCTAAGAAAAATACAGCCAATTGAAGCCCAGTAGGGTTAACCACATACTGTATACGTCTTTTCCGTTAGTTGAGGCTGCAAATCAGTCAAAATGAACCTGTGTTGAAGTGAAGATGCAGTGTTGCTTCACCACAGTATGACAAAGCAACTTTTGCTGTTTGGCAGTTGGTATGTGAGATAAATTTGAATGTAAGTTGTTACATAATAATCAGCGTGTGGAGGTGATAGACACACGCAATAAGTTTTATGGTTATTTGGCCATTGTTTATCTGCATGGCTACATGAAAGTAACCTGACACCCCAGATATCTGTGTCTGCTAAGACACATCCATCTGGGGAGCCATCCATTGAATGTTTTTCAAGAGCGCATGCTCTTTCCAAAAAATACTTTGCATGTGATTGGATGATCCTGTGAACCAGCAGTCTGTTGTTATCCACTCTTGCAGTAGAAATGTCAAGAGGAAGAACGGAAACATATTTTCAGTTGAGAAAATCCTTTGTGACTCGAGTTGTTTTCAAGTTGCCTAAGTCACGCCTAAACCACGCCAGTAGCTAAACTACAACACTGATTGGCAACAAACCAGGTTTACCAGCCTAAAACGCCTCGCTTTCCAAGCTCTCCAGACTGATTCTCACGGTGAAATGAAACTGAGTCTCGTGAGATCAGGATGGTCTCGATAGGCTAACATGATATATAGTTAAGGCTGCTTACTGGTAACTGCAGAGCATGAGTGATTGAGTTCCAAGCTTTTAAAGCAGGATGGGGGCAGGATGGTCTAGTGGTCTGGGTGTTGGGCTCCCAGCCGAAATTGTATTATTTGTATTACTTCCAATTTCTTACGCCACTTCTGTCTCTTTCTTGCCCTGTTGTGTTATGCCAGTGGATGGAGTATAAGGTAAGACAGGAGAACTTCATCAATGCATGACCTACTCAGTCAGTTTCATTCACTCTCTTCTACGCAGCTACAGTTTATTGTAATTATGTAGAAATGTATTTTATGTACTGTATGACAATTGTATACATTACATATAGCATATCATTCAGATCATCAATCATATTAAAGGATTTTGATATGCACACACATCTCAGACCAAAATAAATGCTTTGTGGAATACGTGTGCCAGTGCGCGCACACACACACACCTTCCCATCCCCTCCCCCCGGACACAATTACTCCACTTCATGCATCTGGCATAGAACACTGGTGTTTTGTCAAGTTGTGCGCTGTTTGTCAAACGATTAGACCTATTATAACGCAAATTGATAGTTAATTTTAGATTACATTATAGCAGCATTTCTTGCTATTAATGTACACCGTAAACATGTATTATCAGTTCGGTATAGGATAGGAGCATGCACGCCGTTTTATGTCCCACACAATTACACAGTTTAATGTGTCATAAAACATAGCAGTTTTAGTTTTTGATTTCATAAAGGCCTATATTATTTGTAAAATAGAATGCAATTCAGCTATTATCATTTGGCAAAATAATAGGCCCTATCATAAAGCCTAAAATAATGTATTTACATTGTCCATCCCTCAATAATGAAGAATTGGGCCATTTGTGAAATCATATCTTAATAGAGATCATCTACCGGTAATGCAGTTTCAATATGCGAACACGGGGGACGGGCATTGCCGAATGCGCCCCTTTTTATGTGAACACGTATGAACTCAAATTAAGTTAACACTTAACTGACATCTTCATCACAGTCGCAGTACCGTTTAACACCAGGCAGTTTGTCAAACTGAATTTCCTTGATAACCCCGAGTTGACTCTTTGTAGGTTGAACTCTATTCGTAGGATAGGCCACTGATCCTCTCTGGAGTTATATATAAAACATGCTTTTTATTCTCTCCTAAGGCCCATAAACTGGATGCTAAGGAAAGGCTATTGCAGAATCAAGATATTCTCTTCAGGGAACATATTAAAAAACTTCAAGCAAAGGTTTGTGATAATTTCCCCTATATATTGTTTTGAAAGGTTTCACTACAGTTTTGGTAAATTTGCCTGATTATCATCATTCTAGACCTTCTAGCTAGCATTGTCACAGTGCTACTGGGGAGACGTAACCTTTCTTCCTGTCTAAGGCTGCATTAGAATATTCAGTATGGACTAACCTTCAAGAACCTACTACACAACCCGTTAATGTAGTACATGCAATGGGTTGGCTATGCTAGCAAATAGTAGGGACACAATATGGATATACTTGGCCTTGGACGTTAGATGACGTCTGAACATATGAAATCTGAATGTAGTGAAAATCTGTACATCTGCACAAGACTGATGATAATATTAAACCAAGTTGCTTTTTATCAGTACATCAAGATGAGAGACTGACTCAAGACAGCTCTGCGGCTAATTTCCACCAAACGACCTGACATGTCAGGAGCCTGCCACAACTCTGGAAATCGCTAAGCAACAGTGCAATTTCTGTGAAAGTAATTTTGGTGTAAAGGCCGACATAGCTGCACACTGGCAGAATTAACTGGGAGGTAAGAAGTGTGTGAACTATGATTTTCTGTTAGCAGACTAAAACAGGAATAACGTTTACCCTTCATCAGTGGCACTTTGTGGTCAATGTGAAGTATACTCTTTGATCTGGCTATTGAGCGGCACAACTGAACCTTTGACAGCAAATGTATAGCATCTGTTTCCAGCCTGAGAAGCAGTTTGGTCAGCCAGTGTACAAGAAGAACACCTACTGCTGTACACTGGCTATCCGCTGGTTAAATTGTAAATGGACTGCATTTGTGTAGCGCTTTTATCGAAAGCGCTTCACATTATTTGTCTCACAATCACCCATTCACACATACGTTCATACAACGATGGCAATGTCAGCCATGCAAGGAAGACACCTGACCACCGGGAGCAGTTAGGGTTAGGTGTCTTGCTCAAGGACACCTCCACACTTGGTGAGGAGTTAGCGGGGTTCGAACCAGGGAGTTCTTGATAACCTATCACCCCGCTCTACCACTGTGCCACTTGCGGCCCACTAAATGGTGGTGTGGTAGTGTGGGACATTCTCTAAATGGATACTGTATACATAATGGTCTGTTTTCTCCTGACAGAGTGCTCAGTTCCACAGAGTCTCCATGGAGAACTTCCAGAAGGGTAAAGAAGATGCACACAAACGATTTGCGTGAGTTGCGAGTTGCTGTATTTGCAGAGACCAATAATTAAACTTGGTTTGCTCAGCGTAATGCACAAATATCGACATTAATAGGGTTGTAGGCATAATTCCCCACGATGTCGAGGAGCCTGAACACGGTGTAGTCAAGGGACCGACCCTGCTGAATAGTATGAATGTCCCGTGGTCGGTAACCCTCCAGCAAGGCAGTTTGATAAAATACCAGAATGTGTTCCTCCAGACGTCCAAGTATCAAGCCAGCAGCGTGTGGGGACCTGCAGAGACAGACACTGAGATGTTACAGGGAGAACACAGGCAGAGCCCTGTACTGCTCTGCCATCACCTCTGCCTACATGCAGTGTGTAGACGACGCTAAGAAGGTACGGCCCATTCTGGTTATGTGTTCTTTTGTTCGTCTTCCTTTGTCCCCACTCCCTCTGATGTGTTACCAGCCACTTGTGAGACTTAACTGATCCGATATTAACCAAACCCCATCCCCTCTGTCTCCAGAATAAGTTAAGCAACAGAGGTTAATGGTGAGCTGGAACAGGAGCTAGGCGGCATAATCAGCTGTTCAGATGCCAAGACCAGGCCATTTCCACAGTTCACACTACTGTTTTATCATGACGCTGGTACAATGCTTTTTACTGAGCTTTAGCTCAGGGTGGGAATCTCTTTTACAGAAGTATCAATATCAGAAGCTGTAGTATAACTGGGTCACTACTGAGCATCTCTCCATGGCTTTTGGGATTAATAGAAAAGTGTGCCAACACTACTGTACATTTCAATACTATTGTAAACTACAGGACAACACACTGTTTACAGTTATACAATATCTAAAGAAGGAAGGTGAATATTTTTTTTTGGCTCTTGAAAAATATACGCTTGCTTTACTGTGTTGTTGAGTTTATGTGCCATGAAGACTATTAAGATTAATTTTGACTGAATTGTATGACCCCCATGTAATATGCATTTACTGTTCTGTAGGCCACTGTTAATTTTGTCTGTATGTGAAATGCATTAAATCCTTAAACTGTCCAAATTGACTTTAATTCAAGAGCATTACTGTAGCATTGATGTATGGTAGCATGTAGCCTACAGCAATTGCCTCTGTACTGCCCTCATGTGGGCATAATCAGAATTAAGGTTTGATGTGTGGGATTGTTGTATCATAAAATACAATATTTTGCTTAAATTTCGTCATATTTTCCTAACTAATAACTGAATAAAATGTTTTGCTTAAAACTGTAATTTAAGTGCCTGCCATCCTTAAACAAAATTATGTATACAATACTATTAGTATACCATGCCCTCAGTTTATGACTGGTTCATTTAAAAACAAATTGTAGCCCACCCACTGAGTAAAAGAACATGTACATAGTTATATACCATATACACAAAGTTGAAATACTATCTTTATAATGTAACAAAATACATTTGAATCAAAGTTATCTTAAGTGTTTCAAGGTCTTGTTCCCTTTATGTGTTACCCGTCCCTTTTTATGCTTCCATCCCATACTGGTGCAAACGCAGGTGTGTCTGTACAGTATGTCACTGCTGAATCATTGAGAATTGTCTGATGATTGCTGTCCTTGCCTGGGTTTGATAAGGAACAGGTGTTATTTTCAGTATAGTATCAACTGCAGTGTCTAGTCTCATGGAGTTAGACTCCCGTCATTTGCCTGCTTGAAGATGGTTGGAGAGCAATGTTGTCCGTTTTGGGGTTAAGGACCTTATCAAGAACTCTCATTAGCAACAAGTCTTTTGTATCTCTGTATATGCCGGGTATCCACTACACGATTTCAGGCCGATTTTGACCCGATTTGGTCGTGACCGACGCATTTTCAGCGTCGGGACAGAATGTGGCTCGTCTGGAGCGACGACAGGCGTCCTAACTCATTACTAACCCTAACCCTAGCAATATCATGAAATCTTTGTGAATTACTGTCTATACAACGAATTATACACCATTCAATATATTGACATTGGCTATTTTATTTTGAAGGCTCACTCATTACGTGACGATAATGACGTCATCGATAGTGTTGCTGAAAGAACACAAGTTCGTTACTCCGTGTAGTGTGACATATTCTAAGATAGGCTACGAGCCGTCTGAGACGCCTGACGACGTCCCGACGAAAAGACTAGCATGTTAGATTTTTTTTTAATTTCTCGCCTAGTTTGACATCCCCTACGAGGTGCTCCGACATATTCCTTCACGTTAACCAATAGAATGAATGCGTATGCTACTAAATAAACTTTTACCAACTTTATAGTTCGGTACCGCTGCAGATTAGTCTATTGACAGCCAGGGTATGAGCGGATCTGCACCACTGCTTCAGAGCTGTTCCATTGTGTGTGCGTGCGTGCGTGCGTGCGTGTGTGTGTGTGTGTGTGTGCTTGAGAGAGCAAGGATCGGAGAATCCCGGCTTGCACGCAGTGATTCAGTCGATATTTATAAATTGCTTGGACCGCTGCGAGGCCTTGTTTTTTTAACAAATTCCTAACAGTTGGAGAGGTTCAAGCCAAAGCTGCTTCAAAGTTTTCATTTCTTTCTTTCTTTCTTGCTTTCTTTCTTGCTTTCTTTCTTTCTTTCTTTTTTTCTGAGCATAAAATCCCCAGCATCACCCGCAGCGCTTGTGTATCCATGATTGACAAATACATGACCGAGCGCCGCTGTGAACTATGATTGACAACTTCTTGACCCCTCCTCCCAGATGACACATGATCTCTCGCCAGGTCGTGAACGACAGCATACTGTGATCGGTCGGTGTCATACGTGTAGTGTTGCCTGTCTCCCTGCCACGACACGTCAAGAATTTATCGCACAATGTTCGACTAATCTGACATGGTAACAATAGTGAGAGAAAAAAGTGGATACCTGGCATAATGTATTGCTATTATGTCACTGCTCACTGACTTGACTTTATTATATATATGTTTACCAAACTGGTCATTAATTTCTTTAATAATCCCCACTCATTCACCCATCCAGCCAAATAAAATATTACAGACTTGTGACAGCTTTCTGTTTAATATCACACCTGCCACCACGATATTGAAAAATCCCACATATTTGCTATCATTGCCAGACAGCAAGTATTAAAAGTGGCTTAATAAGCACAAACATAGAATCCCTGTGATAACAGGACGTTTTGTGCTGTTTATCCACTACTGCCAGTCTATCAGAACACAACCGTGTTCAGTATGTACAGTATGTGATTATGCGGTTGGAAGTGTGCATTTGTGTGTTGTGTGTGTGCTGACACAAGAATGCTCAGTATAACTTTAAACCCCTTTTGTAAGAAATGTCTGAAATGTATAAACACATAATTTCTATCACAAATAGTCATGACTTTACAATAATATGTTCTAAGAAAATGTGACTATATCAATGTTTATCTATTATCTATGTTTATACAATACACAGCTTTGCTGAATATGCACATGATTGAGTATTGCACCACACGTGACATTTGTATTGTAGCAGCTTGCTTTTGAAAATGTCACCACATTCTATGAGACTGCAGTGCCCTGGGTGGTCCGTGTATATGTTTACTCTTGTTGCAAACAAACATTGCGTGTTAAATGTCTTGTTGTGCTTGGATGTTGTACATTCTTATTTCTCAGAGGTGCAGTACGTTCTGTTATTGTAACCAGTCCCACCCCAATCGACACCTGAAGTTAATTATCTGTAGTTGTAGTGATAAACCTTTCTGTTAATTATTATTCATGATTCATATTGGTTCTATGTGCCTTGTCAATGCAATGTCATTAATACATGCATTTATATTGTACAAATGTATTCCTTCATATTGCTTAACAGACTGCTATAGTGGTGGATACTGTAATGATATTATATTACTTCTGAAATCCTGATTTTTGAAGATACTGTACACAGTTCTGTAGGCAAACTGTGTGAACATGTGTTTTCATCTGCACCATTTACTGCTGGAAGGCATTCAGTTAGGTGTTATTCAATGCTATTCTAGTCTAGTGCAAGTGCTATAGTCTAGTGATTGTTACCAAGGTCACATCTGAAACCTGCCTCCTCTTGGGTGGGAATATTACACAATGCTACTGTTCGTTGCTGCTGCCCTGCACTCAGCACCCCTTAAGGGGACCGGGACGCCAATACATTTTTTACGTCATTGCATATAGTTAGGCTAATATTTATATACACATTTGTTGATGTCTCAAACTACATATAGGAAGGAAGAAAGGGAATGCATAGAACTGACCACAAGATGATTGAACGACTCTGTGACACAAAAACAATGTGTGCTTTTGCTGCTGGGAAGCAATACAAAATGTATGGGTCTTGTTCAGACCAATTGTATTGAATAAGTGTTATTTTAATTTGCACCATGGAACAAACTACTCATCCATTTTTAACCTCTGACTATTTTAGTAGACCAGGAGAAGTGCAGGTGAATATTATAATATTTCAATATTGATGATTCACTGTGGCTTCTGTTGCTACTATGTTGCACAGTGCTCACAAGCTACAGAATGAGTGATCATCTGTTAGCCAGCGAGGTCATGTCAGTAAAATGTCTCTCTATTACAAAGCCAATGTAGCTTTCTGTGTGCTGGTTGTCTGGGTAACGCGTGGGAAGAGCAGAGTAAACAAGGAGTGTTCCTCCTCAGTAGACCGGTGTTTCAAGTGACAAACTAAAGACACCATTTTAATGGTATAACACAACAGCTAAACGACCATACTTATAATTATCAATCACATTAAATTATGAATGTATTTAGACTGTAACTGCACCCCAGCTCTGAGCCTGACTCCCCCAGAGACATTATAGACTTTTACTCCACCCACTACAACTACTTTGAAAAACTTTGTGTCAAGGATCTGAGTAAGGGGAGTGGAGGGGCTAAGAGGGGGACCCCCATTAACATTAACGTTCATTTTGAATTTGATGACATATGAACATACCGATGAAAACGAGCCAGGTCCTGGAGTGATTTTTTTAACGGATATGACGTGTAGCCTTGTTCTGTTTTTAGCACATAAAATGCAGATGCACAAAAACGGGAATGTTGAATGAATGTATATCATGGGCGTTTTTAGACATTTTTTAGGGATGCACCTCACCCTTGAGCATCCCAAAAATAATTTTCAGCACCACAAAAAAAAAAAAAAAAGTAAAATCAAATGTTTACGAATCTTTAAGCAATATCTCGGCCCTTTAACGTTACATTTTGCGAACTTACACACATGTTAATATTTCGGGGGAGAATTTGAAAGCAATACAGAATGCTTGAGACTCTTATAGGCTATTCTATTCTATGTTTAAAGGTCACCTCTTCCAAAATTTTGGAATTATCTTTAGAGACATTTCCACCAGAAATTGGTGCATAAAAGGCACAAATTGGTGCATAGAAATTTAGTAGTAGTAAATGCAGTAAATGGAAGGGTTTGATGCTAAAAATGTCCCCTTAACCCCTTAACGTATGTCCCTCACCTATGTATGTTTACAGTAGACAGGACTCATTCCATTGCAAATGGAAACATAGACAAATATGAATTACTGTTTATTATTGATTATTAGGCCTACAGTGACATTTGTGATTTAGACGTCTTTGTGTGTAGGCCTAGATCACATTCTGAATAGGGGCTGAGCACCCCTAACGGTCTGATCCTAGAATCTCCCCTGATGTATATCAAGTATGACAATATTTTAAAAGACTGAGCCGACACCGCAGAGCACAGATGGTGAGGATATTGGTGGCGTACAGGGTGGCTGGTGGCTGATCATGGTGCTGCGGACATCCAGAGATACATTCCATGCACATGGAGGAGGCTGTTGGGAAAGGGAGAGGGCCGAGGTGGCGTGCGCCGGGCGCGTGTATAGATACCGTAGGCTATAGGAGATGAGAGAGAAGAGTGGCCCTGTAGCCGGAACTACCATGGTGATCTGGGTGTAAGGTCATGAGGTGAGAGGTTCGTCTGCCTCAACTCACACAGCCATGCCTTTGGCATTTCCAAAGATGGGGTAGATATACGGGGAAGGGAGGGAGGGAGGGGGCAAACTGTAGTGCGGTCAAATGACTCACTCGCGATGGTTAGTGACAAGCACGTGCTACCTGTGGAGGGAGGCAAAGCAGATGCATTTAATGTGTGTGTGTGTGTGTGTGCGTGTGCGCGCGTGTGTGTGTGTGTGTCAGCGACCGACTGACCGTGCCTCTGGACAAAGAGACCAATTATTAAATTTCCTGTCACGCAAATGGAACGCTATGAGATTCCTGTTCCGCGAACTGTGCCCGCTCACCTGCCACCACGCGTACGGATCCTATTTCATCCTCTGCCCTCCGCAGGGGAATTTCCTGGTTTGCTGCAATTGTGTCAACAGTGATTCTCTCTGGTAATATAAGTCTACGTATTTGACATTTAACTTAGGTCAAATTGTTTGTTTGCTCATCTCTTTGTTAAACAACTGAGCTATTTTGGGTTTGTTGGGGAAAAATACTTCAGAAGAAGAATGCTGTGTCATGTTGTGTATGTGTGTGTGTGCGATTGTGCGTGTGCGTGATGTGCGTGTGTGTCTGTGTGAGTGACTGGGTGAGTAAGTGAAGGATCTTGAGCGAATTACAGATTATGTGTGGAGCCCTGTTGACTCAGAGCAATGACTGGAAAAGGAAAGGACGAACAAGTCACACTTACTGTAAAGAGGAGAGAGAGAGAAAGAGAGATGGGGGGGCTGTGCTCTCTCTTTTACACATCCATCTCACAGCTCCTCTGGTCTCAGCAGGTTCATGCTTGCGAGGGCTCAGATCACATAAGGCAGTCGCCGAGGGATGGAAGCACGGACAACAGTGCTCGAAACAACGTCAGAGATGTAATCGATTACAGTAGGTGCACGTCTATCGTATGGTAGGTGGCCGCCAGCACAGTGTCATGTCTGTCTTTGAACGTTAGCCCACTGCTTTTGACACCATCATTTGCAAATGTACAAGTGTGGTTTTGTATAATTTCCATAGTTTAGTATAGGCAAATTGGTGAAGTGTAATACATTTAACTTGCAGGTTAACCTTACTAGTCACTTGATAACATTGTTTCTTATATAACCTCATTGTAGTTGCAATTTTGGTGTGATTAGTTCTTCTATCATTTTATTATTATTGTTTATACACCAATGTATTATAAGGAAACATGTATACTGTTCAGCATATTGTCATATATGTATAGCCAGGCTGACAATATATTATGTCGTCTCTGTGAAGCACAATTATGTCATGATGCAGCCACTGAGAAAGTCTGGCCAAAAACATCAACAAACTCTTGTTATTTTGAGATCGGTGGTAGGAAGAAGGGATCTATACACTTCCACATTAACCGCAAGGGGAAGTCCACTGTAAGAAGGTTTCATCCATATGATCTCATACTGTTAAACGATGAAACATGTTCTGAATATTCCTTCTTTTCTGAGGAAATAGTCTCTCTCTCTCTCTCTCTCTCTCTCTCTCTCTCTCTCTCTCTCTCTCTCTCTCTCTCTCTCTATCTCTATCTATCTATCTATCTATCTATCTCTCTTTCAAACACAAATTATATGTGACAATGCTTGATGTGTGGAGTGTTATTCCCTTCAACATAATGTTAGCTGTTAGCTTGGGTTTCCATGAAGATATGTTTGAGAGCATTTTCTCTTGAACAGATATGTGATCTTAAAGCATTTACTTTCATTATAGCCTGCGCTCTCTGGAATGTTTCATATGTATATAATTACATTTAGCTCATTTAGCAGATGCTTTTATTCAAAGAGACTTACAGTTACAAGTTACAGTGCAGTTAGGAGCAGATTAGGCATCTTTCGTCATGGGAGTCTAGCATGAGGGCCTATCCTGCCCTGTACACAGCATGTGTGTGCCAGGTAAACACACCTGACTCCTGTCCTACTTCAAAGGGATATAAATAGCCAAGAGTGTGAAAACCTCAAATAATTTAAATCCTAAGTATGTTGTAGATTCACTGTTGTTGTTTTTTTGTTGTTTTTTTGCAGGCATTGATCCAGGGCAGAGAGAGATATTCACTAAAGAATCAAAGTCTGGCATATTTCTCATAGTTGGTGTAGTTAACTGTCCTGGCTGCTGATCATTTCTATGTAATAGCCATTTTGTTTACTTTAGAGAAGACTCTTTTCCCTTTTTGCATGCGTGTGCATGTCCACATGTCAAATTAGCTCTGTGGAAATGCATCATACATGCGCCCATAAATCGGTAATCTTGTACTATTGTTTACTTCTGCAGCTGGTTCATAGAAAATGGTGGAAAAAGGACTTGTGTTTTTATGATGAATCTGTCACAATGGTGTCCTATGATTGCTTTTAGAGAGCACAGTTGGTGCCATGGCGCTGCGCTTTGACATCCAATCTCAAATGCTGACATGGAAGAGATGTTGGATGAGCTAAAGGCTACATTTCAATGTTCTAGTTCAAGAGGGTTGCGGATGGGTTTCTGTGGCCTGGCACGCTGCCTGGAGCCTTACAAGGTTTCTACCCAATATGATCCTTTAGACTCTCGCTTAACACCCTAGTAAGAGTCCATTTCACTCAAATGAACCCAAGTACAAAAGTCACATGTGACATGGCAACGGCTTTTTGTGTTTAAATAATGAAATAATGATGTATTGAACATTGAGAGTTAATCATGTTGTCTACTCTTTACGTAACATTCTAGCCGCAAGATAATTATCTGTCTAATCACTTTCCTCTCTTCCATCGTCTATCCCTTTCCCTCCATCTTCCTGTCATTGTATCATGAACACACGTGCACCCATGGCATGGGGCATTCTTGGGGCAATCGCTTCCGCTGTAAAGGTAAGTGCTCGGCTTGCCCCATGTATGAACTCACTGCAGCACACGAACAAGCACGAACTCAAGTGTGAACCTGGTCCTACAGAGGAACATTACCTTCAAGATGATCTATGATAAAACACACACAGATGCTGCACCGTTGTCAGAAGCTTAGGTGTACCATACATTACTATCTTCATCTTCATCCCGAGAGGTCTCCACTGTCAGTCTGGGCCATGTAGACGGCACTCATTCTCAGGCTTGGCAAGAAACAGTTCCAGTATCACATTGTCTTTTTTTTGATTAGGCAAGACAAGCCAATCAGCATTACAGTGTCAGTCTGGGCTGCTGTGCTTTTGTTTCCACTATCCCTGTGCATAGCATTTGACCTCCTCCCAGCACATTTCTCTCAGTACATTCCAAAACATAATTGATCTGTTATAAATTTCAGCAAACAATGTGTATCACAGTCTTCCATGTATTTGCGTAAAACATTGTGCTCAACAGACAGAGGGCTTGCTGAGAAGAGGACTGCACTCAGAAACTGATTTCATCAGGTGGATTAGATGTTTGTACCCAGTGTCTAGCACCATATGAAATCAGTGTTCTGGGAGGTGGAATATCAACATGTACATTCTGTATATGAAAAAGGTTATATAAAAGTATGTGTTTGCGGCATGTTATACTCACTTGACATGTCTGTATTACTGTTATGGACACTACCTGACAAATACCTGAATGGTGCGTATTGGTGTTCCATATATAACGCTCTAAGGCCTTTGTTAATGCAGTTATTTTAGGATGAGTTATGCCCATTTATAAACAGATTACTAATCTCTGGAGTAATGCTTCACTAAAACATCATGTTATGTGACATTTGTAGAAATTCTAAATATATTGTGTGTTTAATATGTAGCCAATAAAAAATTAATAACATCAATTTGAATACTTGTGTTCATCCAAACTTTTTCTCAATATCTCTGATGAAAACAATCTGCGGATTCACACGGATTTGTTCTACAGAGCTGCCATGCCCTCTTTTATGAATTTATGAAGACAACCATCTGACAGCTACCCTGACAAAAGTGAAATGGATATTCTTATTAAGATGATGCTGTAAGATTTAAAAGTTTATGATGACTATTTTTGACTGATGCTCTCCTCCTAGACCAATGGATATAATGGTGATGGTAAACTATAATAAACCACTCGGACATAATCTTTCATTTTATGAAAATTAAGTAGTTATAGGGCTTTATATTACCAGCTTGTCATGGAACGAGCTCGAGCTCAAAGTGCTTATTCAGAGTCAATTGGAATTTCAGTTCAGCAGATGTATTGAAGTTACAAGCAGGCATATTTGTGTAATATGGAAATACATTTTTGCCACACGTCATTGAAAGCAAATAAGGATGTTGTGTTCTTTGTATGATATCATTTTCTTATCAACATTGACATTAGTTTTAGAATAACATGATTTTAAGTAAATGCGTGTCTTGTTTATAGTTAATATATAGCTGCTTTTATGAATATTTGATAATGTATCACATTATCTTTCTCACTCAGAAATTCTAATGTATATTTTGTTCACATGTGTATATAAATAACAATAATAACAACAACAATAATACACATATAAAATGCTATATACAATTAGCATTATCAAGTATAAAAAAATAGATTGAAGTAGGTCTATATTGGGGAAAGAATGGTCAGAGAGAATTTGATTTAACATTATAAAATCTTTGGTGGTTTTGTTGAAGTCTCTTTCCTATAACTCCTCCCATTTCATTGTATCGTAGCTACAAACCTACTGAGCCGTTTCCCTATTGGTCCTTTTTCAAGAATCTGCCATATTCAAACATCCGTCACTGAACGTCTATATTTTTTGTATCCTTGTATCTTATATTTCCCGTTTTGTATCTTTTGTTTCACGAATCAAGTTAGACTTTTTTGTTTTTTTTCAATTCTGTCTTTTATACGCAAGTACCTTTAACGCGATCTACAACAACATGGAGGAAACGGGGGACGTCATTTGGCGCACGACAGAGAACAAAAAGCTTAAGCTTCGCAGAGTGTCCTCGAGGACTTCAACAATCAGCATTAACAGTGCTGCAGAGCCGTCCCCCGAAATACGAAGGAACATCAAAAAGTAAACTCGACACACCATCTCACTTGAACAAATGTATCTCTTCGTTTGTATTTCATAGTATTGAACATTTTGAAGTGAAACTAGGGTGCCATTGGTTTGGCTGACAGTGGCTGGCACACAGTGGTCTTTCAGCTACTATCATTGTTACTTGGTACATACGGTACACTTCCTTACTGTTACTTTTAGCCTTGGCCACAGCCCTAGTTAGGATAAGAAATAATAGTAGCCTATTATATATTTAATATAAGCTTAAAAAACTTTGTATATTTTTTCCTATTTGCCAGTATTAACAATAACAATGATAGCCTAATAATAATAACAACAAAAGTGTTTATGTGAAATATGCACGAATTAAAAGCAGGGAGAAGCTTTCATATCATCATTGTTCACACAATTGTAAATTAGTTGGGGATAGGCCAGGTTAAATAAAGGCAATGTATTCTGACTCTCCACTATAATAGGTCCCTTGTTCTTAATGTGCAGTATATTTGATTAATTATATCATTAGTCCTCCTCCATAACCATTGCTTTACTCTTTGTAACTTGTAGACCTCCACTGCAGAGAGGCAGCTCTTTTACCTTTCTTACTCCAGGAACGCCATGGGACTTCAGTCTAGTGAGTCACCATCAACAATACAATCAATGTGTCAACCAACAATGTGTTCTGCTTTAAAGGTGTAGTCAGCGAATTTACCATGATACTCTTTTAGTTGAATTAAATGAAACTCACGGTCCGCTAGCTGTAAATTCTGTGTGCGAGCTGAAAAAAGTGAATCTGGTGTTTCTACACACTGCCCCGGTTCTGCAAATGGAACATAAACAAAGTGGTGTAGACCACACAACACTCCAGTTAATTTCCATGCAGGGGGCGGAGCTGCTGAGGGCGTTTTTGTTTTGATCAATTTAAAATATCAAAAGTCTTTCTCCAAAATGACTGGCTGCACCTTTAATCTAGTCTAGCTCATGCACAGTATTTTTTTGCTTAATTAATTAGTGGCGTAATTTGCAGATGCATTCACAATTGGTGCATTTGATAATACAACAACAGTTCTCCTGGAATTATTCTATAATATTTTAATATTGGTTATTAATAGTTAGTATTAAACATCTGTTCAATGCTTGCATTATTTAATGTAACCTATTGGTATTCCATCACAGAAGAGAAAGCGCAAAGACAAGGAGGATGACACAGTCAGCTTGTCTAGTTTTGACCTTAAGGTGAGAGCAAAGCCACTGTCTGAACACACCTTTAAATGTGTCCTGACAAGATATTTGATTTCAGCTCCATGACTCAGGCACTAGTAGTAGACTGAGCCGTTATGAGTCCTGGATAATCCCACCGTCTATAGACTGACCTGGCCAGGCCTGTTTGTGTGGGCAAAGGGAATGCTTAGGGGTAGATGGGGTTGTTTGCATGCACTCACTTGCATGCAGTATTTCAGGATCATCTAATGAGTTGATGACATTTATTTCTATACATTTATTTATATCTTCAGGAGCCCTGCAACAAGCGAGTTCGATCACTGTCTAAGGTATCTTCCTTGGCCAGTTTAATATCTCCCTCCAAGAATGGGGCAGTTCGCCGATTCGGACAGACCATTCAGGTTCCTTTCTTAAACATTTCCCTTGTCATTGAGTGTATATGCTGTATTTGTTGTGCAGTATTTTACAACATAAACACCTGCCATATTGCTACTGTGTGTTTACTATTAAATTATGTTCCCTAGTCTATATCTCTGCGTGCTGACAGCAAGTCCCCTGGGATGTCCCTCAGAGGCAGCAGCAAGGCAGCAGGCCCAACCCCCACTAAACGAAGAAACAGCACACTGTGGTCAGAGACGATGGATGTCCATCAGAAGAACACATTCTCCAGCAAAGAGATTAAGCGACAAGAGGTACAGTAGTGTGTTTGTTCTAATCATGGCTGCAGAGAGACGACAGCAACTGAAATGATACATGTCATTTTATTTATGGTGTTAACTATCTCTGCCTCTCTGCAGGCTATTCATGAGCTGTACAGAGGAGAGAAGGATCTAATTGAAGACCTTCAGATTGCAAGGAAGGTCAGAATATAGACTTTCAGATTACATATAACTAAAATATTTAAAGTTGGTCAATGCTCCTCACATGTTGCCTCCTTGCATGCATTCAGGCATACCATGATGCTATGCTAAAGCTGGGCATTATGACTAAAGAGGAATTGGCTCATATTTTTGGGGATCTGGACGCATACATTCCTTTGCATGAGGGTAAGTGGTTACTGCTCATTTAAAACCACACAGTTGTTTTCTGTTTCCATTGATTTGCTGCGGTTGTGGATAACTGGTTGTCATGAACGTGCAGAATTACTGGTGAAGCTGACCGAGGCCACCGGTCCCGATGGGACAGTAGGTCAGATTGGACAGATTGTGATAAACTGGGTATGTATTGTGTTCTCAGTGCTGTTTTTTGTTTCTGCTTTGCCATTTGTTTCATTCTGTTATGACCTGCTTAATAGTTCAGTTACATATGGTGTTGAGACTTGATTATTGAAGTGAAGACAAAATCTTGTTATTCTAATTCAAATTGAAATATTAAGGGAGCAATTACTGTGGCTTTCCCAGCTCCCTGGCCTGAATGCATACAAGGACTACTGTAGTAACCAGCTTGCAGCCAAAGCTCTGCTAGATCAGAAAAAGCAGGACAAGCGTGTCCAGGACTTCCTTCAGCGCTGCCAGGAGTCCCCTTTCAGCAGGAAGCTGGACCTGTGGAGCTTCCTGGACATCCCGCGTTCCCGCCTGGTGAAATATCCGCTGCTCCTTAGAGAGATCCTCCGACACAGCCTACCTGAGCACCCAGATGTGGCCAATCTAGAGAAAGCAGTATGTCACTTTTTTTTATTAATAATATAAGTAGACATCTTCATTAATTGTATTACTATTTGTTTTTTTTTTGTTTGTTATAGTTATACTATACATTTCCCACTGATATAGCACGTGTGATTCATTCATCAGCAGGCTATACAATAAACCAAAACTACGTTAATTACATTGTTTGTAACTTTTGTGTTTCAAAGAAAGATCCTTCCTGAGAAAAATATAGGGAGTAGTGAGTTTTAAGCATCTTTCCTAGCCTGGCTCTGCCCAACTATTGCGCCCCGCTCACTTTTCTCTGAGATTATACAGTAGTACACAGCCACCCTGCTGCTAGGCTGACCAATCAGTTTGGCTACGTGTGATGACGATTGGTTAAAGGTTGTCCAATAGTTTAGAATTAACCAGAGGTTGACGCCCAGTTGGAGGAAACAACTGTTAATACTTCCCAATGGAGTGCATCCACACCCTATTCATTAAGTACATTTTTGGTCGTTACACCAGGCCTGTTGTCCTAGATTACATATTACAAATTACAAACCTGGTGCAGTGCAGTGACACAAAGGCAGTTTGAGCTACTTGTGAAGTAATACCTTAGGTAGGCGGTGGTACTGGTACTTGGGGAGTATTTATTACAAAAAGAAGCAGGCTAAATCAGAACTGGGGCAGGTCAAAGGTACAGAACCACAGGCAGGCTTAAGGCAGGCATAGTGTGACGCACAAATAAGCTTCTGTAAGGATATCTAAACTGTTAAGCACAATCCTTAGTCCCCGGGTGAAGATG
>JAODUK010000016.1:244057-255258 GCA_027564635.1 Typhlichthys eigenmanni
TTGGAAAATTCCCTCCTCTCTCTTTCTCCCTTTGGCAGTGCATCGCCCAATCGCCCTAATGAACAAACCGTCCCTGTAAACATTGTAATTAAAATCAGTCTCTAGAACAACATCAACAGACTACAAACATTTATTGTTATTTAAACCAATAAATAATAATTGTAATTAAATGATTACATGAATTAATTGCTTTTACCAAATTCTTCAACAGATTCTGGAAGTCCAGGAATGTTCCAGTCCTGCTCTCACCCAAAGAACCAGAGGCTGAATGGTCAGGTTAATGATGGACAGGAGTTCTGGGCTGCTGGGACACACCCACACACCTCGCCTAAGCTCCACCCACCCGTGTATTTTGCAGTCACATATCGCGATCTGGTGATCGATCAGTCTTCATATACTGGAGCTTACAACAGAGGTAGACCCCCTTCTTGGTGCCCACAGATGAACCCATGGAAGGTAGGCCATTGAATGCAATGAAACATCTCAAATAAGTCACAGACTCAGTAATGAACCATGGGTGAAACAGCCCATGCAGCCAATTTCAAAATAAAAGCACATTGTACAAATAATGTTTTAGTCATTGTAATCCTGCAGTATAATTAACTAAAATAAATGTGCGTTAATTCCTGTGGGGAAAAAAAAAAAAAAAAACGGTTTTAAATTTGAACAAAAGTTCTACCATCATAGGCCACAGGAGTGCAATTACTGATTTGCTATGTTAAACAAAAGGACATTGGTTAAACCAATGTTATTACCGTTGTGATTACAGAGCTCCTTCAGATGCATCAGCGGATGTAAACATGAAACCTTGCCAAGCCATAAACCCAGTTTCTATCCTCCCATGCCCCCATTCTTTACGGCTGAGTCAAAACACAACATAAATCACACACACGGCTGTTTGTCTATTGTCAAAGCGGGTACGTCATTTATTTATTGGACAATTACAATTTTTCGACCCTACACAAGGACTTGATACATCACTGAGCAGTCAGTTGGTGTCATCTCTTGGTATCCTCCCGTGCTTGTGGTGAAGGCCAGCGTACTTATTTACAATGCACCAACATTTTTCCTCCTGAACCCCGCCCCCCACACACACACCCCTTTTCTACTTTGATGCACAAGTAAGCATTACATCTTTTATGTTAGGGAAACGTGAGGCTATTGTGAAGATACCCGAATGACTGTAACCCATTGAGGATACTTGTTTCATAAGATGGGGAGAGGTGAGAGGCGCGTGTGCGTGTTGTCTCTCTGTGTGTGTGTGTGTGTGTGTGTGTGTGTGTGTGTAACATTTTTAGAGGAGGCAGGAACATAAAACATCCCCACATTAGGTGGATGGCTTATACACTTCAAAGCATGGTTGCTTTATATTTTTAATTCCTGCAGGAGTCCTTTCATGTGTTAAACATGTATCTGGTTTGTGTGTTTGTGGGGAGGGGGTGGGGGTGTTTCGGGATGCGGGGAAAGATGTACCTTGGGGTATCTTGCCCCGTCTCAACACCTGCAGAGGAAAAATGCTAATTAGTGTGTGTGTGTGTGTTTGACGTCGTAACAAATGATGCCGTGTGAATATATATATTAACACTACAAAACAGTGCTAAGTATAAATAGAACTGGATTATTTAATTGTGTCCTGTCAATGTTAGACAAACACCCTCAAATGCTTATTACCACATTACAGTATTGGTTATTGTGGTTCCTTATCTGCCCACATTGAGAGAACTGTTACATGACTGAACGCTACTACCTTTTTTTCTCCCTGCTGTGTTTTATTTAGAATGATGCCAGTACTGTAAAACATCCCCTTTTGGACAAGGTATTTCCCTGTGCAATATTGTAAATCTAGCCCTGTGATACCATCTGCGATATCAGTGAGCTTCTGTCAAACCAGCAGTGGTTCTGACCAATCACCATCATACTGGCAGCTATGGGCGTAGTTTAGACATTACGTTAATCGACGATGATGGACAATCACCGTCAGTTCATCCAATCACCTGCCAAGTATTTTTTGAAAGTTCCTGCTGGTTTCAATGGAGAGCTTCTCAGATGGTTCTGTGTTTCAAACCATCTGGTCCATCAGGTTATTGTAAACCAGCATTATAGCCCTGAGCTGTATTAGCGGTTTGCCTACATTCACCATAATATTGGTTAAGATCCTGGACTATCTTCTGCCCTTCTGTGCTCTCTGGTATCTGCTGGCTTGGCACACATCTGGATAATGACAGAAAGAGACTAAATGGAATCAAAGATAATAAAAAAAATTAAGCTATAGCATAATCTTTGTGATTAGCGCGGGCAATTTGTTACAGTAAAATACATGATACTACTACTTGTATGTATACTGTATATACCTTTGGTATTTATGGTATGTTTTTGAAGTAAATAATTCACTTTAGAGCTCTGGGAATCTCAAAAGATTAAAATGCCATAAACTCCTAACTAACCCAAAATGTGTAATAGTGTTGTAAAAACACTCCATAGGAAAAGATCATTTTCTTGGTCAGAGTTTCAGGCACTTTTGTCCATAATCCAATTCCTCATCGCAGACTACTTGCAGTATGTCTTTGTTCTTCAGAATACAGGGAAAACATATATTATATATATTTATATGATATTGTGAACTAGCTGTTCTTGTTTAGTGTCGATTCAACATTAGCTACATGATGATGAGTTTTGCTATTTTAGGGTTCATTTAAACAACATAAAAGATTTAAGGAATGTGCATTACAATGTAAGTCTACTTCCTAGAACAGGAATACATTCAATTTACATGATTCTTTCTGTTTCATACTTCCTAAGGCACAGGGGAACAGAAGACAAGGCCACCTGTGCCACTCTAAATCACGTAATCACAAGGTTACACTCGCACACATTGGCTGGGACTACTGTAGTCCCTCGTGCAAGGCCTGTCATACTGAAATGTGAACCGCATTCACATTTCAGTATGACAGGAGGAAAGAGAAACAGAAAATAGGCACTGGGAATTGATCAATCTATCAATTTATTAAGGAAATTTACTGTAACAGTGATGATTAAATATTACTTACATTAAAGTAAATAGGCTATTGTTCACACAGGCATCCATAATGTGTGGTATATAGCCTTTCTTTCTTAATGATGTAAGCTGCTTAATGAAAAAATGGCTAATAATAATAATGATAATAATAATAATAATAATAACAAGATAAGGGCCACCAAGGTAGCTATTCACTGCAGCAGTAGGGACCTCCGTGAGAGCACAAAGACTTTGTGATGGGTTAGACTGGCTGTGACACTCCTGGGAAGGCTGGGAACAAATGCCCTGGACTAAGTTTTAAGACGTTTGTCTGAATGCCTGTTGTTGGTGTGTTATTAATATTTATATACATATATATATTTACACTTATGTGCATGACGTTGCCTACAGTAACGAACATCATCAGCTCTCTTTTACCAAAATCTTCACTGTCAGTTACTCTTATGCAATGAAACACAAATATAACATTACATTAAAAACATGTCTCTCTAAGTACTTTAATTGAGGCTTGAAGAGATCAAGATTGATTACGAGATTATAAATATTGTTTGTGGAATATACTTTCTGTTGGCATGTATTATACTGTATGTAATAATATTATTTATATACTGTATATATATATATATATACCAGCCACCCATAACATCTGCCATACTTAAAAAATACAGAAGTTAACATCAGGCAATAAAGCCATCAGTACAGTCCAGAGACATGAAAAGAGAGAGTTACGCCAACGGAAGTTCGAAATTCACACGGTAACATGGTTCATGGAGAGGCATAACCTATGGCAAAAAAGTTCCAGGAAGTGCTTGGTGGGCAATTTGAATATATATATACAGATATATAACTTAATTTTATGGTAATCGGTAGTTAATTAATGCACCGATTTACATTTAAAATCGAATTTATAGGGTACTTCTAGTATTTAGGCTAACTTCAGGAAACTATTTTGAGGCTCCACGATAGGAGTGAATGTAGATGGCACGACTATCTCTTTACATGGCTCTGGTACAGCATGATTATAATGCGCCGTCAGTGACCGTCAGTTAAAGGCATGTAAAATACTGCAGTGCTCAGTAGCATGCAAAGGAACTGTAGTGGTCTTAAAAGGATAGTTCTGAATACACCTTTGATCTGTTCTAATCTTTAACCCTATTGGCCAGTGAGCCCCTGGGCTATAGGACTGCTAGGACACTCGGCCTCTGCCGGTGATTCTGGTTCTGGGTGGGCTCAATCCATCCACGCAAGCAGCAAGCCAGCTGTTCCAACCTGGGCATTCAGGGGTGATATACTCTACACTCCATAGCCTTTATCAGATGAATGCAGTGTCTGGAGCAGGTGTCTGTGCCAAAATTCCATTCCCATTTAAACTCCCCAACCCATACCAGGGACCTAATCCTATTAGGACTAATTGAGTGAAGTCGGCAGTCTCCTTCAGTTAAACTAGGTTCAGGCCCTAATAGGATTGAAAGGAGGGAACAGGGGCAATACGTTTAAGCGGTGGAATGTCGGTGTGCGTGGCTGTGTGCGTTGGCATCGGCACATGCCTTACTGGTGGGGAAGAGGGGGTGGTGGGGGAATGGGGGCTGCAGGCCTCTCTAGAGGCAAGATGGCACCCTGGGGAGAGAGGATGCTCCGGTATGTTTGTGTGTGACAAGGAGTTTAGTATTTTTTTTCCTGATAAACCATAGGAATGATTTGCTAACTAAAGTGGCATCAGTAAGACAGGTGCATTGTGATAAGGCTATAGTTGCATTCAATTAAAATCTATCAAATACAGACATTTTTGACTAAGTACATTTTTAACTACGTTTAATTAATCATTAATCACACCACCATCAACCCCCCACCCCCGTTCACCAAATATAAACAGAAATTGGAAGAAAAAAAGAATTGAGGGGAAGAAATGTAGATGACAAACAAATTAATCTTAATATTCACCTTCTTCAGCAAGGCCTGCGGTTGCACTGGGGAGTTAATAGGCTTCATGGGACGCATAGTGTTATCGGTAGTAAATTTTGGTACATGACATGTCTGCAGTCACGCTTCAGATGGGACACACGATAAACTGCTCAATGCACAATAAAAGCAATACAAGCATTAGCTTCTGTCTGTTCTGCTGATCATGTTGAACACAGGATTCCTTCATTGCTGTGACCCTGCTAGACCTCTGGACTCTCTTCATCTCTGGTCACGTGCAGAATATGTTACATGTTAACGGTTTACATGCATTTATATATATATATATAATGTTTATATATTTCTACTAACCTGTGACATATTATTTATAGTTAAATTAATTCAGTAATAGCAATCGTGCATGTAAGCAGGACCAAATATATTACATATTTTAATATATTGTAGTTTAACAATATGTTGGAAATCATCAGAAATCTTATTAATTATTAAAATGAATCTTTTCCTTTATTCATATTATGTGTCATCAGAACGTGGTCTAATGCTGTAAGTTTGGAACAGCAATATGTAATTAATTATTTACGTTTTCTGTTTACACATTCTTTTAGAAGACCTTATCTCTCTGCTCAGATGAATCCTCCCGCTTCAGGCTATATACCCACCTAAAAGCCCTAGCTCTTTCCACAAATACTAAACTCACCTCACATACAGAGAGAAGCATCTCAGTAAGATATAGGCACCCATGGCTATACCTGTATTCTAATCAGTGTAAAGCATTAGCAACAGCCTGTTTTCTATAGCCTTGGGGAATACACTTTAACCTCTTGCACAACTTGACTGACTATATACACAGCAGAATGAATAGGTATTTTGATCACAAAATGTAGTTTAACAAGCATACCAAACTCACCAAAAGAGTAGAAAATATATGGGAACAAAATTAAATATTGAAAAGTGCTGTTTCTTCCTGGATGGTCAGGTTTGCAACACGAGTGGACAGTTTATCAATATCAATAACAGGACACTACAGAGATGGACAGCCAATATAAGCCATAATGTTTACTGTAGCCATAACATTACCGAGTTGAGGCCTGCATTAATACAGTCTGTTATTTACTTGGTAGAACCCCAGGGTCTAGACTACAGTGCATACCACCTTCACTTATCAGGAATGACCACAGCATGTGTGAAATCACTTGATGTGGAAATGTTCCAGACACCTGAATGCAAACACCACCCAACCTAGGCACATTTTTATTGGTATTTCTGTGTGAAATGGGCACACACACACACACAGAGAGAGAGACAGAGACAGAGAGACAGAGAGATGAGCAGAGTGGGGGGGAGAATAAATTTAAGAATTATATGATTTGGTGTAATTCAAGGTGGCTGGGCACAGTGAGAAGGCGTGTCAGTGTTGGGCGAATCCTTGGCCGTCCTCAAAGAGCGACGGCTTGCACAATTAGCCACGCGACCTCTCACCCCGCTCAGAATAATTGATGAATAACAGAGGGGATAAAGACAAAAGGCGCTGAGCGGTTTGCTTGAGTGGCGAGGGAGGATAACACATCAAAGAATGCCGTTAATTGGCCCTCTGGCTTTCATTCTTTGCCCTATTTCTTTCAATTCATTGACTCAAAATAATGGGTTCAGGTTCATTATCAACAGGTCGTGAGGGTTGGGGAGTGCCAACATTCAGGATGCATGTGAGAGTACATATACGGGTGTGCGCGTGTGTGTGCATGTACGGGTGGAGAGAAATGTGTCTGTGTGTGCGTGCTTGTGTTTAGCTGCAGTAATGGTTCAGTGTTAGCCTGCACGGGCCCTCAAAGACCTAAGGATACCAGCGCCTCACAGGAGACTGGTCCTGTAGCTACCCTGCACAGAGAGTCAAACGGTGACAGTTGGTTGTCGTTTCTCAAGGTTAAAGTGCGTCTTTTATCCAGCGAGCCAGAGTACATCGGGCTAGTGTCATCACAATGTTGGAATATAACTGGTATGGACAGGTAAGTCAAACAAACTCACCTGTTGCAAGTTATCAGACCTCTATCAGACAGACACTAGCATGCTTTGTGCCGCTGGTCTTAACAACTTTTAGACCAACCATGACCACATTTAGACGTGGCTATGTCAAATTAGCATTTCATAGCATAGCATTTCATAGTTTTTTTGATTTACAATAGAAACATGTCTTATAGGCAGTGTAACATCAAATCATATCCTTTACAAACTCTTGAAGTGTTAACTATATTTCCATTAGATTTAATCAAATTCTTAAGCAATAGGATTTGGATTTGAGCGTACAGTGAATTAATGAATGCATAGACATTGTAACAGATATGCGCATGACCAACATGATTAATATGTTGATTAATGCTAAAAATACTTGAAATAATTGGTGAAAATGAAATTAATGAACATTTCTTAACGATTTCCTGATAAAACATGAATATACAGGCCCCTTAAAAGGTCAGGTGCAGGAACCTGAACACCAGCAGTTCATGGGACAGCAAAGTGTGAATGTCTGTCACGAAATGAGTGGGGGTGGCAGAAACCAAACACAGGTTGGAGATATATGAACATGTATTTTAATTAGAACAAAAGATAGCACTCACCACAACAGGAAATAATAACCGACCGAGACAGGGAGAAACACAGGGCTATATATACACACTACCTAATTAGGGGAATGGGCACCAGGTGTGTGTAATGACAAGACAAAAGAGTGAAGGGACACCCCAGGAAGTATGGCAGGGCCATCAAGCCATGACAATGTCTCTGAATCTATTGACTGTGGCTATATATTAGTTAACAGAGAATACCTTGTATATAATAAGTTGTGAATGTGTTTGTTCTGATGGGAACTCCCGTAGGATATTAATTAAAGTGAATGTGATAAATATATAGTTATTATGGTAACATTATGGTAACTTTACTAATATTATGTCTGTTAGTGTTTGTTTTTTCTCAGAATAAACGCAGTGCTTATAGGGAATGCAAATATATGGAATTACCTTGATGATAACATGTCATACATTGTTTATTTGTAAGTTGAGAGTGATACTGGTAGCCTAATTATATACAGAGCCTATTGTGTTGAATAATTAGCATTGAGCCTATAACCTGAATTAAATAAAACCATAAATGGTCAAACTCACCTTACTTCTGGCGTAGATTTTGCACGGATCAATTGTCTCTCAACTGCCGACATTGCTCTTTTCCCCAGTTCATATTGCTTAAAGGCGACACTGGCATAAAATTAGCCACAACTAAATTAGACATACCCCAAACAAACTAGATATATACCGAACACTGCGGTTACTATTTCTGCATGACCTATCCTGGCATGTGTAGGAATGTAGCAACAAAACATTCCAGACATGCACACTGACAGTCACCTTTAATTCCTTTCCATAGCCCACCCCCCTTCTTTCCTTCACACACACACACACACACACACCACACCCCCCTCTCTTCTATTTTGTTTACTCACATCTACTGGAGGCCAAGGTTTCGAGGAAAACGTCCAGATCATGTGAAGTTACCCCTTTACACACCATGGAAAAGGGGTATACGCAATTGCCGCATCTAAGGGTGTTTGGTACACGTGATCCTGTGGTAAATGCTCCCTGCAACCTGAAATATCTCAGCTGTTCTCATGGGTGAATTTACAATTAAGCTTCCCCTTTCTACTTCTTCCCCCTGTATTTCCTCTGTGGGTGTTTTAATTGTCTTTCAGACCGTTTTCACATACCTTGGTGAGCTATGTCAAGCAATTAATACCCTAAAATACATCTTTTAAGTGAGTCTTTTGCTCATCGCAGCTCCCCACAGGGATGAAAAGAGATTGTCGTCTCACGTTAGACTCCCTGTGGCTGGCCGTCAGATCGTACCCACAGCCGGGAATAGACATGGAATGGAGGCATGCATGTGCTTGTATGCTGTTGTGTATGTTGCTTTAGCAAGGGAAATGTAAATTAATAAATGCGACAAACTCACCACCACATCCCGATGCTGTGTGAGTCATGTTAACACTTCCAAAGGCTTATGCTACTGTGCAATACACATGCACATTAGGGAAACAAGACTGTTTTATTAGGACATCCTGTGTGCAAATGAAAATATGAATATTTTCTTCAGCCGTAAACACCTTAGTAGTCATATACTGTAGACGAACACCATGTTAATTTTAAAGCCACAGAACACTTCCATACGAGACCAGCGTAATATTTGACACTGACTCTCTGATAAGCAGACATGAGATGGGTTTATCAATTTCCTTTGTCCAATGTTCTGGTTGGCCAGATCATGATGGAGTCAGGGCCTGCTCCTGGAGCTGGAGGTGTACTGTAAGACAAGGGGTTTGTTCTGGACATTGACCCATTTTTTTGTTGTTGCCTGCACTGGGCTCTGATTAGGGGTGAAGTCTGATCCAATGAAGCAAATGAGAGAACACAGCTATAAAATAGACAAATACATGTATTCTCATTTAATGCAACATTTTAGATTTTTGGAGAATTAGACATTTGGACACAGATTGACAGAGAGACTTCAGCTTGTTTAAGAGAACTGCTAGGGTCTGAAGAACCAATAAACAGATAACAGATAACAAACATTGGCTCAGTAGGTGTGTGGAGACAGTGTGAAAAGGCCTAACCGATGCAGGCTGTCTCGTGTCTTTGACATGCTGCTTTTGTACCCAGCCCAAGGAGATGTCCTCATATGTGGAGGCACTTTTACTCTCAGCACTGGCAGAGAACATTTTTAGCTGTTTGGCGGGAGGCACTCCTCATTAGCATCCCCAGAAGCATCCTCGTTCAAACGACCAGGCCATAAAGATAGTCGAGCGACGCAAACAAACAGTTCTTTGTTCAGTGCACAAACGGGGTATTATTAGTGCGTGCGGGTAAGGTCAAATTTGATCTAATTTTCCGCTTAGTTCTTATTAAACAGCTATTGCATTATTTAATTTCCCCACAATCAAGTTAAAGGGTGGTGGTGGGGGCAGAGGGGGAGCAAAATCAATACATCTCCAACGAAAGCTTTTGAACAGTGGTTCGAAAATCCAGCCACAAATGCACTTAAGTTCGTTAGTGGGATAGTAAGATGTTCTCATTGATGCCTGGTTGAGCTTCAGAGGTCACAGGGGTTAGCTGGAAACGCGGCAGAATAAACGTAGATTGTAATCTTCTGTCTGCTTGTTAGCTGGAGACCTGCTTTTTAAAGCCCTGGTGTCTGATCAATGAAGATAGGGTGACGATAAACGTCAAAAGAAATTAGATGGAAAACCACGCCGTAGTGAAACACACACCACTAATGGGGAAAAATGAATACGTGAAGGCTTGATATAATATTTTGAAAAATTATTTCTTTTGCAGAACCTTGAAATGCAAAAGCAATGCTTTGGTTTTGATCTAGTGTATTACACATGTTTAAACAGAAACAGTCTTATTTACTAGAATGGTGAAATTGACACTTTTCTACTGATATTAACAGTTTGGAAAAGTTTGTCGTTTTCCATTGAATCTATGAGAAAATATTAAATAATACATTAAGGCCTAATTTATGTCTGCCTTTTCTATTAATCCTTTTAATATTTTAATCTTTGATTTTTGTCATTTTATGATTTATTGTCATTTGGAGTACAGGTGATTATATTTTCATTGCCAATAGGATGAAATATTAAATAATAATTAGCCAGTATAAATGAAAGAAAATAAAAAGAAAAAAAAAGAGAGAGTTGAAAAAAAGTGAATTAGTGCAATGGAAACATCATAGTAGGAATGTATTCTTACTGTATTTTAATTCAAGGCTTGTTGAATTAAAATATGCTATTGCATACTGACTATAACAGTTTTATACTTAAAGGTATAGTCAGCTATTGCAAGCTAATTGTAAGACACACATCAAAATAACATTTAAATGCAAATCACAATGCAATCTGTGAATTTACTGCACAATGAAATAAGGCGTGATCCAACCACAACAAAATTACTTACTATGTTAGATTCAGTTGTTAAACTACAATTATGAGAAACGGTAGCGTGGCGGTAGTGGCGCTGTTTTCAGAATCAAATAGCTTTTCATTAGCGAAGCTACTAATTGATCAAGTAGTGGGTTAGCGTCCACAGAAATTCAGAAATGCTTTTCCCAAGCATTTCTGAATCTGCAGCTCAAGCTTAAGTCTGAGACATCTGCTAAGAATCAGTACGTGATACCATCACATACACGGACCTAGGCTACATGTGAAGCCGACAGAAGCACTTCC
>JAODUK010000016.1:261241-282931 GCA_027564635.1 Typhlichthys eigenmanni
GGGGCGAGGGTTGGAGGTGGGGGGGATGGGGGAGGGGCTGACCAAAGGTGTCTCAACCCGTTGCTTTGTTTTATTCTGCAGTTAAGTGGAGTTGTGTGTGTGTGTGTTTTAAATCACGGTGGGCGTGGGCTGAGGGTGAACGGAAGGGCGGGGGAGGGCTTGGAATAGGGGAGTAAAAACCCCAAAGCACATCATTAAGAAAATGTAAATCCTCGCAGTGCAGACAGTGGATCTGTGTGTGTCGCTTTAATAAAAGCCCCATGTTAGGTATACGGCTACGACGCTGAGACTACTGTATATGGAGCTGTGTCTAGGATTCTGGTGAAGTGTGTGTGTGTGTGTGTGTGTGTGTGTCTGTCTGTCTGCTCTATCTTTCAGTGTCTGGGTTACATTGTAAAACAGAGCAATTATGTAGGCTCGTGTTTTTTGCACCTATGTTACGTTGTGCTTACGTACATTTTATAATTAACAGGAATATTAAAAGGGAGTTGTCACGAGGTTCGGCGTTTACTTTGAAGTGTCAGTATGGGGGAGAAATAAACGTGTCATTTAATTAGTTATTATTTGAACCTTGTGAGAAATTCAGTGAAAAGAAAGGGCGACAGAGAACAACAGGGCACACGCCGCTCATCGCATCCTCAGGCTAAACGAACAGAACACCTAGCGCTGTGGCTTACGGTGTCCTGGGAGGGTCATTTAACCTGACATGCCAGAGCAATTTTTGTCACAAGTCCACCTGGGAAGCCGTACATGGAAACTGTGAATGGCAGGTACTTCCCTGTCAGCACCATGGTCGGCACACCTAAACCAGGCCCGTGTTGCTATAAACACGACGCTGATTGGAAAGTTCACGTGCTACTCGGACACATTCAAAATTATTCCGAGGCTTTCCAGGCAGATTGTCATGGCGAAATGAAACTGAAGCTGGCGAGATCAGCATGGTCTCGCCAGGCTAATGGGCATTGCCCCCGAGGGCCAAAATGGTCGGCGCAGTGGGTCAGTTTGGATCCAACACAGATGCGGCCATCTGGGACCTATATCCACTAGTTACAGGCCTCCACCACGTCTCCCCATGGTCTCTCCCCCCCACCCTTCCCCTTCCGATAGTGAAGGTTCCCCTGGGAGTCTGGCCAAAGTCTCCACCTGCCTGCACATACATCATACGGTCTATTCAAATAGAATGGACAGTGGGCCTGTTAGCTGCATTCGATACCCTCACTCTGTTAAAGAGTTCACGGCTAATCCAGCTCACCGGTGGTCCCTGGAGGTCTCTCTCCCTCTCTCCCTCTCTCCTGCACACACGCAGACACACACACACACTTGTGCGGGCATATGTGTGCGCGCACACACACGTTGGTTGGGACGCACACTTTAAACCCTGTGTGTGTGTGTGGTGCATGGGTGACCTTGGGCAGGATGGAAAGCCTGTCATTGATTTTGTAATTCAAGATTGTCGTCCCCCCCCGCCCAACCCCTCAAGCTAACTGCCACCAGGAACCCCTCTGGTCCCCCCCTCCCCCCCGCCACACCACCACCTCCGCCCAAGACCCTGTCAGACTCCTCTTTAGCGACTATTGCTGACTTTTTTAACATGTGGGAAGTTGGTGTGCTTAATATGTTTTCGTATTTAGCGTTATTATATTTGTTTAACCTGAAAAATCCAGAGGTCAGATTCAGGGGTGGGCAGAGCTCTGTGTGTGTGTGTGCGTGTGTTTGGGGAGAGCGTCAGAGGTGATCATCATTACCAGAGTACGATAATTGGCGCCACGTGGACCCCCAGCATTTGGGCACACTTGATGGGCATCCTGTTTGCATTATTCATGCACCCCCATCCCCCCACCCACCCCACCCCACACACACGCACCACACACAGGAGATAGGGGAGCCTTAGGAGCCAGACTCATCTATTATAAATGGGTAATTGTTTATTAAATGCAGGCCTGACCCTATTATGCCCGTTACCCCAGCGTGGCCGGTGAGCAGGGTGCGTGTGTCTCTGCACGCAGGAGAGCAAGCAAGGGAAGGCCACAGACATGGCAGAGGCCAGAGGAGGAACCACAAAATTACTAAAATTTAAAACAAATAGGAGAGACACAAACCGCAGTGGGATAATGACAAAGCAATACCTGTGTGGCTGCCGGCTGTGAAGTGTTTTTCTCCCTCCTTCCTCGGGAGAAGACAAAGGGCGAGGAAACAAGGTGGCTTTACCCCTCATTACGCCCGGTCCTAATCTACGCTCTACCCTGTGCAATCCCCTCTCCGGGCATCGGCAGGCTAAGGCTTCCAGCCGGGGCGGTTTGTCCAAAGCGGATTCATTGCCCTCGATGCTAGAACGTCAATGTTTGAGACTCCCGGGCAGCAGTGGGGGCTAGAGTTGACACTAGAGGTCAGTGTTGTCACAGAGTTCAGCTTTGAGTTTATCCCCCACACCCCCTACCCCCTCCTCTGTTGGTACCTGAAGATGCTCATACTGTAAAGGCAGATGCAGTCGTTTCAACAGGGATGGGACATTTCCTGGGAAGATATTTAGCCAACGTGTGCTTAAAACAGTGTATATAAAGCAGGGCCGGGCTAATGGATTTGTTAAAATACATGCGGTATTCGGTTGCGGCGACACAAATGAACGTGCTATTAGTAATAATAAAGTGTTGGCGAAAACAGTCAGAAAGCGCTTGCTAAAACCACAGATGGTTTTAAGAGCTTGCTAGTGCCGACATGTTTTCATATCACAGGGTTACATTCCTGTATTCCTTTTAGCAACTCTGTATCACTATGTGAGCGACAGCTGCTCACAAGTAAAGTTGTGGGGTGGGTGAACATTAAAAAAAACTCCCCCCCCCCCCCCCCCCCCCCACTCTGTGAAAATGAGTCAAAACACGGAGGAAGGATGCTGTGTGTCTCTCACACAAGACAGTGGGGATAGGGAAAATATTGCCTGGGGTCAGAAGGACCGCTGTGCTGTGGCATGATATAGTGATCTGTGAGATGGCAGGTCGACAGTTATTGGCTGGGTGGAGAGTGATTAACATGGGGTGTTAATTAGAGGGTCGCTGGAAGTGTGCCTAACGATACGACTCTGAACACACACCTGCACACACCTGCACGCACACACACGCACACACACACACACATACCTCTTGCCTTCTATTAAACTGAAAATTAATTAGACAATTTGTGAGAAGGGGAAAAAGCCTCAACTACATTTTGCTTTGTAAAGTTTAATCAAACAAAGAAAAATAGAGGCACTGGAATAAAAAAATGATGTGCGCATAAAAATAAATGTCCCGCAACAAGACATATTAGACAAGACAATAGGAGCACTATTGTTCTTATTATCTATTAACATTTCTGTATTGCATGTATAAAAAAAAGTTTTAGTTTAACTTAATGGGTGGGGTAAATAATAGTGGCATCTGAATTAATATTTATATTTACAGTATATATATTTTTAAATATGTATTCTTTTTATTTAATATTTTTCGACCTATGTCGGCCTCCCCAGTGAAGTATCCTACAGGTGAACCATTAAGAGGGCTTTCAAACTAAAGAAAAATAATTGATTTTCAAAACAAATATTAACTCTCACTTTTAATATATAATGAAGAAGATTCTCGTCCCCAGGCAAGTTTTGTGCGTGAGCGGGGAATTGACAGACTGACGGACGGCAACGCCAGCTCACGTCAAACTGCATTTATCTGGCAGCATCCAGCCCGCTGATTAGATGGTTCCACACACTGTTGACTATACCCCACTTCGCCACTCTCCCCCGGGGGTAAAAGAAAGACTCAGCGTCATTTGAATAAGAAGCTTATCCGGTTCTGCTTGGGTTCTGTAAGTCATTCCATAGCTGTCAGGTGCCTCACAAACACCGATAGTGTGCATTATTTTGGGGCTGAAGATGCGCTTGGATGGCAAGTTGTCTTGTCACGGGGCATGCAAAGACACCCGTGTCAAGTCAACATGTTTACATGACCCCTTGGAAATTAACAAGGTGTAATCAAAGGAGGGAGTGAACACACACACACACACACACACACACACACACACACACACACACACACACACACGCAGGTATTTCCACAAATGCTAGTTGCCATGCCTCCTAATACCCGCAGAGAGTATAAATACCCTTTTCTGCATTATGGACTTTGTCATATTCAGTTGGAGCTGTCATATCTAGAACGGTCTGTGCTAATGTGCGTAATCTGCTCTGCAACACATCAATTATGATGCATATTGCTCCAGCGCCATGCTTCTGAGGTTTTATCATATAAGCCTGGGGTGGGGTGGGGGGGGGGAAGTCTGTCTTTTCTTGTTAGGAAACCTGTTTAGTAAATAATGACCCGCTTTGAGCTTTTGTTGTGTGCGTGTTTGTGTGTCAGCTAGTATGTGCCGCTGCGCTGCGGTGTTCAAGGGACGTCAAGCGCGTGCAGAAAGCTCACGTCGGAAAACCCACGTCACAGATCAGCCTATAACTGTTTCCAGTGCAAAGACTATAAATATGATCATGGTTCCTTATGGAATTATTGCCATAGCTGGCTGAGCTAACAGAGTCAGACAGAGAAATATTTAGATCTCACACTGTGTCAAAAATAAAAACGTATCCCTCCCCCCCAAAACAGTCTTCCCTCTTTCCCCTTCACCTCCTTATTAACCTCTCTCTGTCTTTGTCTGCCTGTCTCTACCTATTCCCTCATTTATGACCTCACCCTGCCTCTCTGTTTATAAATCTCTTTTCCTGTACTTTTCCTTCTAGATATGCTCTTAACAGGGCCACTCCTATATTAGGAATAATATTCCTTCGCTCCCCGCTCACTCCTTAACTTCCCCTCTTTTCCGGGAGGGCATAGATCAGGCAGAAGGTGGATATAATCATGTAGTCCCCGTTTATCCAGGGAATGTATGATAGAGAAGGGCTTTAAACCACCCACTTTCTCTCTCTCTCTCTCTCTCTCTCTCTCTCTCTCTCTCTCTCTCTCTCTCTCTCTCTAACCCCCCTCCCCCCATTCCCCACACCCCGTCTCCTCTTTGTCTAACAAAGGCCTGTTTGATCTGTTGACCCTGCACTGGAGAAACTCCAGGCAGTTGCTAGTGGTTGCTAGTGTCACTGGTATCAAAACGATGCCGGCGAACGCACATTATAAACAGGCTGGTCCCCACACCCCAGTCTTTTCTACTTAATAAGAAAAAAGAATAGTAATAGAAAAAACATTTACCTATTGTTCGGCGTTCTGAAATGTTTTGACGAAAGCCATCCCAAAAATGTGGTTCATGAATGTGGCTTTAGATGAGGGCAGAAAAAAATACAAAATAAATAATTTAATATTCAATATTACATTCACACGTTATTCTGTGTGCATTCAATTCACATTATGAAAGCTCATTGTAAAATATAGGAAGTAATAATAAAAGGGATTAGAAAAACTGTCAATGTAGTTATTTCAAATACGATCCACATACTGAAACCACTAATATTGTAATCAGTATGTGCACATCAATTAATGTACAGTGCAATATGTGCAAAAAGTATATAGCTAAAATAAAACAATGTTTTGATGGTGGTGTTTTCACATATACCTGTAATATAAACATGCATAATTCTGGGAAGAGCATTGTGTCTCTAATCGTCATAAAAGCCCTCTAATGGACATAATCGTACAGAACTATTCTGTCTATATTTCATATTCTATTGTGGTTGGACCTGTTGAATGTTGAATGACACATGTCATTCAACATTCAGGTCATTCAATGGAACGAACATACGGAAATTAATACAATAGGCTTTACATTCCTGATGATATTTCTTGGGCCATTCAACCTTGAATGTTGACAACAGCTTTTATGTTCGTCATATACGATTCTACTCATAATTAAATCACTTTGCCTTCAGTGTCACGTGCAGTGTGTGTGCTCATTTTTAATTGCAAACGACGCCTCTGGATATACTATTTATTCTAGTTATTCTCCCATGTCACACAAAGCCCCCTGCTCCTCAATGAGTATGAGTCCGGATTTGCATCACCTCACACTGCGTACATACTGGACACGTTTTCATGAGAAGCTCCGACACTGACGGACAACGTGTCTCTATTTTTGACACAACGCGCCGCATTGTCCCACACGCATTAGGACTCCCGCACTAACAGGCTGGAAATGTATTTGTGTTCCCGCGCAGCTTGACGGATCATGACAGTAATTACAGCTTGACATTGAGTATTTGATGCAGTTTGGACATGGTGTGAGTGACAGTGACTCTGTGCGTGAACGATTGCCATTCCACCTCTCTCTCTCTCTCTCTCTCTCTCTCTCTATCTCTCTCTCTCCATCTCTCTCTCTCTTTCTCTCCCCCTTATGTTTCTCTCTTCTCAGTGTACCAACTGCATCAACTGTATTTGTGCTGGCACTAACCGCTAGATGTTGGCACTAGGTCTACAGATACTAAACATGCTAACATTTAGTGTTTGGTGCTATTTGTCGAGAGAGAAGATTGGGGAAGAATCAGGGGGGCCGGGTCTGACTCTAGGCTTGAAACAGCCGCGACGTGTGGTGAAGGGCGGTACTGCAGCCGGATGGACCAACTGTAATATATTCATGAATTAATTATCAGTTTTACTACTCCAATAATCTTTTTTCCAGGTGCCACACTTGGCACTTGTGGTGCATCAGAATAATCGCTATGCCGCACATCATGAGGCTTGAGGTCGGGAACTCCATTCGCAGTCCAGTCCAGTCCATTCGCAGTCCAGTCCAGTCCAGTCCAGTTGCAGTCAGGCAACGTAATCTTCTGTTTATACTGCGCATGCGGCAAAGAGCCACTTTGCCAATATGGCCATACTAATTAGAATATCGTGCTTCACTTCGACAATGAGCAAATGCTTTCTCCCTGTGTCTATCTATTAATACATATACGGGAAGAACACAGTGGTGATGTACTGTATGTGAAAATAGAAGGATGACCATATTTTCACAATGGTTTTATATATGATATTATAAACATTAATATAGCAGCAAACAACTATTTTCTATGGTGGGGCAATATTGTTTCCCGAGCAAAGAATTATAAGCAGAGCTCCTCTGTTCTCTCAGCTGGGCTGGTAGTGCATGCGTGTTAGCACATGTTAGAGAATGATGCTGGTGTTTAGTGCGACATCTAGTGGCAGACAAGATCATACATAGTTTCTTTAAAACTTAATACAGGGTGGAAAGGGGTTTATTAACATGACTGGCTTCCATTTGTTTCCACCAGCATTTAACAATGGTGTAATATGTTTGTCCAGTGTAATCCCTTGGTGACCCCCCAAAACCCAGTAATTCATTTAGTTTTTTGTATTAACTAACAATATTATATTTAGCCACCTCCTGTTGTTGCACCTGCAAATACATGCATGCATGACTAATTGAAAAACACACCTGTGGAATGGGTAACTCAGTTACGCACTAAAATCAACATATACTGTGGCTCTCCATTAAAATGAACACGTGCTACATTTGTGTTTCTCCTTTTGCCAAAGCTAGCGACAACCAACCCAAGGCCCTAAAGAATCATAAACAAATCTCGGGGGGGGGGGGGAACATTTCTCAGTTGTGTACCTGAGTAACAACCGTTGATTTACTGTGCCTTTTAAACAGCGCGACACTAAATTGATGTTGTCTGACTGTGTGAGGCAGTACGTGACAGGGTCTTAAGAGTGGAACTGAACATTTATATGAGATGCCAGTTTATAATGTAAACCAAATGCCCAAACATGGGCAAAGAAAGGTACAGTATCTGCAAACCTCTAGTCACCACTAATGTGTATCAAGATGGGGTCTGGCTCCAGTTTTCAGTCTGACCTGGTGACTGTGGTTCTTTATACAGCCATCTTTCTGCCCTAGCTTATGACATATATTGCTTGTGCTTAGATTTACAGCTAATAACAACAGCATTGGGAGTTGCTCATATGTGTCATCTCAATAAACTGCTCGTTTGTTAGCCAGGATGTTTTACTCTCTGTCACGACATTCCCGTCTTGTTTTACCAGGTGGAGTTTAGGGGTGTGGGGATTTCCCAGCGGCCGAACAAGCGACTTATTTGATCCAGAACAGCTGGGAAGGGCGAGATCCCCGTTTAGTCTGTGAAATCAGCCTGTGCAAACAAACACCTCACTGTCTCTGTGGCCTATAGTGCCTAGAGTTGCATCTGCCAACCATTAAATCCTACATCAGCTTGTAGGGGTAAATCATCCACTCTAAATAAGCCAGATCCTATTTTCTAGGCCAACAAATAAACAAGTTGTGCTTTAAAAACATCATTATTCATTATTAGAGATGCTATGACAGGGGTAGGGGTGGTTTTAAATGGCCACCTGCGCTGACCGGCTGCCCACACATGGAACCCCCCCCCCCCCCCCCCCCCCCCCTTCCCCTTCTCTGTCCTTCCCCTGAGAGTGAAGTGGACTAGCCATGGTCTGCATACCACATTCCCCCTGGGAGAGACCAAGAGCAGATTGCAGGTGTGGTAGGCTCATATGCATGCCACCATAGGCAAGGTGGTTCACTGAAAAATGTCTTTGAGATGTGCAATTACTTCATATCTTATTCCTTCATTCTCATTCATTTATTCATTCAATACAAGGGTGATCACACGTGAAAACAGTAATTGTAAGGCGTCGCCAGATGCGCACATGTGCGAATCTTACTTTTCTTTTCTTGTTAAAAGCTTAAAGTTGTGTAGTAAAGTTATTTTATACCGACAAACGGCTGGTGACTGAATACTATCACTCATTTCAATGTGAAACCCTCCGGTTGATGAGAGGAGAAAAAAATGCTGCGTTAAGCAACTCCGGAGTGTCAAAGTGATTGAAATTTACGTGTACCGAGCACCTCTCCCGGGAATACAAAATTGTTACAAAGCGAAGGAAAAGGCTTTAGTGTCACCGGTAGAGAAGTAAAAGTGTTTCTGTGCTTGTGCAAGGACTTCTACTGAGGGGTTACTTCGCTTGAAGAAAAAGCTCTTCATCGACAGGGAAGAGGGAAGCAAGAGAACGAACAAAGAGAGAGAAGAAAGAAAAAAGAAAAGGGCCAAACATATTGTGAGGTAAGGAACGAGGAAAAGAGAGCGTGAGGAAGAGGTGTGGGGTGGGGTGATGTTGGGTTGGTTGTTGCCGGCATATTTTGGTTGGCACCCCTGCCATGAAAAAGTCGTCTGCAACAGGAAGGTCTAAAAGTTAATTACATCAGCCGTCCTGCCAGAATAAATGTCAGGCCCTGATGCAGTCTGACAGGGACTCCGGTTGAGTTGACACTATTAGAGACTCTCCCAGTCAACACTCGACTACAACCGCCCTGCGGCCGCCATGCCGTAGCTCCTCGACCGCGTCAGCGTCGATTTCTAAGTGGCGACAAAGTGTGCATCGCCAAAAAAAAAAAAAAAGAAGAAATTTTTGGTTTACATGCATAAAAATATCCCATTAAATAAAATGCTATCCGAAGTTGAATTTCTTTAAGGAGCGTCTAAGATCTACATCTGTGTGGGTGCTCACTACCACCCTTCCCCCCTCCCGCAGTGTAATGGGGTTATTTTTACCGACCTTAAGGAAGGCAGCAGGAACTGGGTGTGAGCTGACAGTCGTTTCGACGTGTGTCGAAGTGGCTGCATCTTGGACCAGCACTGTCAGCACATTCTCAACTGGGCTCAAAGAAATGCCTGTTTGGGTGTTTTCACACGCATGTCATTCCACTGCATGGTAGCCTGTACGTTTCCCCCGCTATTCCCTACAATTGTGTGTGTGTGTCTGTCTGTGTGTGTTTAAGAAACTATGCCTATTTCAATATCTGCACTTTACTGCTATTCCCCTGGCTAGATTAATTAAGAAGGCCTTGCTGCCCCGGCAACGCACACACACACACTCAAAATAGACGCAGTGCTAAGTCAGGCCAAGACGTATCCCTAGCTGGCTCAAATGCTATTGAGCCTGCAAGCCCTTCAGAACATTATCTTGCATTACTCTAGGATGGTCCATGCATGTTACATTAGCATAACTTACCCCAACCCTGGTCAACCCATCGGCCAATGAAGACAGACATTGTGTCTGCGCTGCACCTGGTTCAATGTCCTTTTTGCACATAAATCATTCAATCAGCAAATTTGTTTGTTTAGGTGTATAAATCTTGACCACTCAAATACACCCACACGGGGAGTTTTGAGATAGTTTTACTGACATTTTCTCAACTAAGGTCAGCCAACAGCACATGCTTAAAAGAACCAATCACAAAGAAGGTGACAGTTGACAGATGTAACAAAACTGACATAGGGGTGTCAGGGAGATGTCAATCAACTGGGAACTGTACACACCCCGACAGTCTTGAGAAATATGTGTGTGTGTGTGTGTGTGTGTGCGTGCATGTGCGTGTGTACTGGGGCTGAGAGAAGCTAACATTTCCTTGCAGCAAGAACCGCTATCCGCTATGCCGTCACCTTGAATGTGGCCAATTTAGTTTAATCTGACCTGAGAAACTTCACTAGGCACCTCCCATAAATCAACTCTCTGTCCATCAACGTCAACATATTTTGTGGACATGGAGATTATTTCATTCCTTCTGCATATGAGCCAAGCCATCCTCGATGCCGTGAACAAATATCAAGCAAAATTAAATAAATTAAGTAAATCACGGTTGTATGTATCTGTGAAGGGTCAAACTAACACCCACCACCCCCCTAAACACACACACGCACGCACACACACACGCATGCACGCACACACACACACACACACAGAGAGGCTTTGTGTCTCAAACTGCCGTTCTGGATGTAATTGTTCCTAATCACAGCTGAAGGTCACTGCATCTTATCCATACATCTCTCTTCTCCCCGCCTCTCCTCAGGCTGTCACTAGCAAGAAGGAAGGAGTCAGCCATTGGCTGGCCAAAGAGTTGCCCCGGCAACCATTTTGCTGTCCCCGCGGAACGAGACACTGAAGCCAACTGCTAATCAGAAATCCGCTCATGAGAAAGTGACGTCAGGGAGTGAGAGAGAGAGAGAGAGAGAGAGAGAGAGAGAGAGAGAGAGAGAGAGTTCACCAGTTGGAAACAGCTACATCCTGCGAGCAGTACTACTTCAGATAGACAGACAGGTGAAGACAGCCAGAAACACACACACGCGTGCACACACCCACACACACATGCACACACACATACACAGTGTTCTCTGTGTGTGTGTGTGAAAGAGAGAGAGAGAGACAGAGAGAGAGAGAGAGAGAGAGAGAGAGAGAAAGAAAGAAAATATGAGCCATGAAATTAGAAAATTATCATCTGTCAGTGAATATGTGTGTGTGTGAGTGCGTGCGTGTGTGTGTGTGAGGGGCTGTGCACAAAGTCTGAAGATGGCTGAAGGTCAGCGAGACATTGAAGCAATCACTCTAATGAAAACAAACGAGAGAGAGAGAGAGAGAGAGAGAGAGAGAGAGAGAGAGAGAGAAATATTGCATTTTTATAGTCAAACATGATGAAGAACTATTAAAGGCTATAAGAATAAGCAAAAATCTACTATTGTACATTATAGTAGATTCACACTCACACACACTCTCTCTCTCTCTCACACACACACACACACACACACACACACGGCATGAAGGTTATTCCTGCAGTGAGAAGACACAGGGGTGTTTATTCAGGGCTAGAAGGCACACAGCTTAAAGCAAATGATTTACACCCCAATACATGGAACAAAATGCATGATTGTACATAAGACAGAGGGCTTGTCTTCCCATACGGCCACAGAATAAAATGGTCTATCCACGTATCTTTAAACGACAGTGTTTATTATCATAGTGAGACGAATACAGAGACGAAATGAGGCAAATGCGGGAGAAAGAGAGAGAGAGAGAGACAATCAGAGAGAGGAAGAGGGCACAAAGGAGAGATTTACACGATACGTAAAGTGAATGAAACCTCCATTAGCAGCCTGAATGTAAAGGAAGTGGGTTTTTAATTAACACCGCCGCTAATTAATGAGCAGCCGTAGATCAAAGACAGACAAAGAGAGACGGCAAGAGAAAGAGAGAGAGAGAGTGATGGACAATGTCTGCTCGCGCAGATGTACGTATGAGCATACGCACACACACACACACACACAAAAAAACAAACGCACGCACGCACGCACACACACTCACACACAAACACACATGCCCATATCACCAGCTGCTAGTGAGCAAATGAATGTGAGCTCTGAGCGAGTCATTTCTACGCCCCCTTGTGTGTCTTGCTTGGTCCATGTCATGTGTGTTAAGCCTCAAGTCCGAGGACTCAACGTATAGTAGTCAAGTCAGAACACACAGCAATACATTGAAATACTGTAAAACAATATCAGATTCAAATACAATAGTTTGTATCAAAGTTTGAAAGCATAGTCTTAAAAGCACTTCAAGATTCAGATAAAAGTGTAAAAACTATGTTACAACCATCCCCGGTCTTCCCTACACTATAGTAAGTCTCAAGACAGTGAAATGACGTAGACTGCATATAAATGGACAAACCCTGCTTGACGTCACCCATAGCTTTTCTCAAGAACGTACTGTATATGAACGCCGCGCTATGCTGTCTCTAGGCTCAACCTCTTCCGTTCATCAGCACTACGTCAAATAGGCAACTCTGTGCTTACCCCTGTAAGCTCTATACGGGACTGTCTGACTTTCGGGAAGTAATACTATTGATTTACATTGGCTGATAGCATTGTCACTCACAAGTATGTCTCCGTATTTTCCGATGCAACGATAGCGTAGTGGTTTATTTACAAATTTATTATCAAACATATATTTTAATCAGTAACCATAGTGTACTAATTTAACAGATTTACAATATCTGTAAAATAGCAAATCATTGCAAGTTTAAGATCTGACTTGGTCATTTATGTACGTAGTTGGTCGTTGTGCATATCAATCAAAATACCTCGCTTGTCAAGTAGGCGGGTACTGTCGCAGTTAGCCAGAGCTGTGGTCCAGACTTTATGTATGTAGGCTGGCCGCTGGACCGACCGCTCCTATCAGCCAAAACCCAACGCTTTATCAACTTTCGCTATCGCTAGCGTTTCCACCAATCAGAATCTAGGTAAAGGCTTTTCATGGCTTTCTTGCAGAGTAATACCAATTAAAAAAACACAAAACCTAATAACAGTGAGAACATGCAAATGGATGGATATGCGTCGTGTTGCTCTCCTGTTTATGTTTCCTATTACTCCTTCGTCTTCTATTAATTTAATTTTGAATTAACAAAAGGCATAGAAAGGCTGACATTTGATAACGCAAGCACCAGGCTACTATATTTTGGTGTCAGTGTTGTGGTTTGCTCTTTACTCGCTGTCAGTAATAGTCCCGCAACTTCCGTGTTGCTGTTTTCTGCGTTGTCCGTGCAGACTCAGAAGGTAGCTGAAAGAGCGTCCTCGGTGGGACACGCACAATCGTGACGACAGAAATGTTAATTAGGCTGTCGCTACAAGACGCCCAGTCTCTAGTCTATGCCTTGGTGTAGTTCTAGCTTAACACCCCCTATCACTTATAATGGGAAAAATGCATGGTTAATATATTTTTAGCTGATGAGTTTGAAAAAAATTCACCCCACGTACAGTTGGCATGAACGGGGAGACTAGCCATAGAGACCAAACCAGTTTTTTGAACCAGGCTGTAAACATGTTTATTTTTGCTGTAAAGTCGGACATTTTAACATGGTAGTCTATGGAGATTGACGTCCTTTTGCAGCCCACCTCAAGCGGCAATTCGATGAAGTGCAGGGTTTGGCACTTCCGTGTTGTATTAATTTCTTAGCACCGGAGGTTCCTGCTGGCTTGAAACACTCGGATACAAGACAAGAGACTCTACTCCTCCCCGCGTCCCAAAATGAGCCCCGTCATGCTGCCAGCCCAACAACAAACATGAGTCAGCATTCTCTTATAATATCATTCTCAAAACAACATCATAACATGAGTCAGCATTCTCCCAGCAATAGCAGTCCCAGCTTAGCCCAGGCCTGCCCCACTTCAGATGGAAAAACCCTGTGCATTTCACTGGGGAGGGGGATTTGACCGCTATCGACTGGCAGCAGACAAGCTATCAAACGGCTCGCTTGGCTTGTAAACAGGCAGCTGGCAGCCCCCCGAGCCCCTGCAGTGAGGTGCTGCGAGGTCGAGCCGAGCCGAGCTGAACCGCGCTTGTGACACTGATCCACCCCTATCGCTCCCCGACAGCCAGCGCTAATAGACTCTTCACAACCCTCCCGCCGCTATCTATATTTCATTCCCCACTTTAGTCTGTGTTGTGTACATGTGTGTGTGTGCATGCAGGGCCAGCATCTGCGCGTTCCAGTGTGTCTCTGTGTGTGTCTTGTGTGTGTGTGTGTGTGTTTTCCCTTGCCGTGGCATTTTCTTTATTGCTTGTTGTTGACATCTATCCTTTTAGCTTTTAACACAAGGAACAGGGAAAGCTAACCTTCTAACCAAGCAGCGCATGCGTTCACACACACACACACACACGACTTCACCAGCCTGAGAAATAGGCCAACAGTACCTCTCCCTGTTTGTGTTTGTGTGTATGTGTGTACAGAATGCTGCGTGTGTATCTGTGTGTATCTGTGTGTATCTGTGTGTATCTGCGCTTGAGGCTAAGGCACTCACAAGGAAATTATGTTTCCTGACTGGCTCCATGTTGCCCTCTTTACACTGACAGGCGAGAAAAGGCAGACAAATACATACGCGAAACCCCCCCACCAACAACGTGCCGACATGACAGATGAGAAAAAACTGCGTGGGAGAAAATAAAACAGGAAAACAAGATATTTGTATATATTTAAATGTTTTTTCCTGCATCTTCTCATCTGTCATATATATATATATATATATATATCTATATATATAATAATAATAATAATTATTATTATTATTATTATTGTGAGCGTAGCGGGGAAGAGTGACTAGATAAGTACACACATTTGCTGCATTTGTGCCACTTGAACTGAAGCGGCGTCTTCGACAGACAAGCTAACAGGGGTTAGGCGAGGACACGCAAGTGTGGAAATTCATTTTCTCTTTCTAAACGTCAACTATGGCTCCTGCCTGAGATTGTTTCTTGAGGATAAAAGCCATACGGAGAGTCTACTGTGTTTCTACAGTACATACTGTGTTTCTTCTTTTGTTATATTGTATTGTGTTTAGATTAGCTAACCGCTTACAATCGTGGCATTAGCAATAATCAGCTACTGGCAGCAGTTAGCTTGCGGTACTTGTGTAAATATAGTCTGAGGTCGCGTTAAAATAAATTCCAAGTGAGTGTTGGAATGGTGACTGATGCTAATGAAAAGAAAAGCCCTTCTCAGCCGGCCTATAAAAGACAGCGCAGGGACATCTTTGAAGGTTCTCCTTCAAAGCTTCCACCATGGTGTCAGGGGACTGCTGTTATTAATTGAAGTTAATTTTCTGGGATATCAGTTTGCTAGGCACGTGGGAAAGATTGATGGCCCTAACGTGTCTCCCGAGTGTTGTCTGTGGCGACGGGTTGGGGGGTGGGGGAGTGGGGGCTACGAGAGGACAGCGAAATGACACTCCGTTCCTCCCACCATGTCAGAACCCACGGCTTTTCCTTTTTATCATCCCCAAATCAAATTACAAACACGGAGGCCAAACTTGGCTGCTACTGTATCTGGCTGGAGGAGATTTGCATAAGATTAATTAGGCTGGCCGACCAAAGACAGGGCAGGCAGCGGATAAAATAAAATAATAAAAACAGGACTGGGGTGGATGGGCAATGACGTGTGTGTGTGTGTGTGTGTGTCTGTGTTCAAATAGTTACAGAACGGGGCGAGCCAATTGGACAATGGGTAATTAGTGTGAGCGCTGCATTCTCAAAGGCGCGGGGAGGACAGTGGCGTAGGGGGCTCTCTGTTGGCCCGGTGATGTGGGCAGGGGCCGTGCCACGGGGGCCCACATTTAATTAGCGACACTTTGATACCCACAGGAGTGCCAGGGGCCCCAGGGCAACCTAAACACTGACTGACAGGCCGACAACCCTGCACCTACGGACGCTCCCTGCACTCCAATTATACATGCACCAAGCCGAGAGGGTCCGGAACATGAACATACATACACACACACACACGCACACATGCACACGCACGCACACACACACGCACACACGTGCACACACACACACATACGCACCTACATTCATTAACACAAACAGTCACACAAACACAGCCTCATAAACATGAACAATACACCCACAAACACAAACACACACACACGACCCACACACAGACAGGCAAACACACACTCACATACTCAGACAGACACACAGACAGACAGACAGACAGACAGACAGACAGACAGACAGACAGACAGACAAACAGACAGACATGCAGTTGTGTGTGGATGCCCAAACACTGCCTGCCAAACAGACATGCAGCAGGGTTCAACATGCTCCCTATTTGCGTGCTCCAAATTGGCATTTGGATAAATGTAGGCTGAGATGCCCTGAAGGAGGGAAAGAGGAGACAATCTCTCACCTGGCCAGATCTACAGGCAGAGGCAGGCGTTTAAAATGAGGATTAATTCGGGGAGAAAGAGCGAGGAAAGGGATGGAAAGACAAGAGAGTCGGTGGAGAAATTAGTTTGCTCGTTTTCGGAGACAATGCGTAAACAGGGAAGAGAAATAGACAGAAACACACACACATACACAGACTACATCTGCCAGTGCACAATTTATAATATTGATGGGCGAGCATGAGTCTGAATAAGTGATTCAAGAGCTGCGGCCTTTTTGCTGTGTTGCACTGGTCTATTTTTAATGTGCGGGGAGATGTTTGACAGCACAATAATTTACAATGCTTAGCCTACATCACAGACACAAACAATAAATGATGCAGCAACTCTTTCCTGCGACACATAACACATGTTTAGTAAACACGTTATTTGCTCCTTAGCTTAACCAGATGTTTGCGTAAATAATATATGTCAAATATGTCCTCCCAGTGCAGGAGATAAAAATCTACTTGTGTAATTTGTTGTATTATTCAATATATTTTCCATTCTCTTTTCCTGACCACAGTGCCTCGTTTACAAACAAACGTGCGGTGGATGAAACCTCAAGGCGTGACATGTTTGTTGGTCTTACTCAAAACGCGTTTGGCAAAACATCTTCCATCTCCCAACAGCCATTCATCATACAGTAAATGAATCACGAGACTTTGAAATATTCATCTGCATGGCATACATCTCTCTCAAAGAAATAAGAATTGTACGGCAACAAGCTATTGTTGGCTGTGAGAGTTTAATCAAAATAAATCAATACGGGAAATATTTTATTCTTAAGGACTGCAGGATTAGCAGCCAATCATGGGCTGCTCTGCCCGCGTTGTCAGGGATAAATCCTCAATGCAAAAAATTCCGTTGTTGCGTTTCCGCGCTGGAGCATGAAAACTTTTCAAGTTTGACTTGATGTGGAGCTCCTAACTCAAGCGTATACATGTCCCACTGTTTATCCAGGGTCTGGGGTGTTGCTCTGCTTTGTCAACGAATGCTTGTTTGATCACGGATCGGCTCGTATTGATAGAGGACATCAAACAAACACACACCACTAATAGCTGGATAACTGGTGATGTCTGAAAGCGCTGTTCAATTGCTGTCTGCGCGAAGTGTTGTATTGTGTATTACTACTTTAAACACCATTTGAACAAACAGATCAATGTATGCACACTGCGTACTTCGGCATGCAAATAGCATGACTTTAGACCTCACACACCACACACACGCACACACAAACCAGAAAACACAAGCATTTACAATGCTCTCAGGCGCTACTATAAACTATACTAACACACCTGGGGCCACAACTCGTTTCCCTTGTGCATGTGTGGGGCCCGGGACCCCTGAAAGCATCCATCCCCCTTTATCCATCTTTCTCTCATACATATAGATGTGCATGCAGTGTCTGGGCATGACGGTGACCTCATTTGTGTAGACCTCCCGACATCTGTCAGACATTACGGTCCAATCAGCTCAGCTCTGGGCATCCATTGGGGAGCGGGCCCGGACACTTGAGCTCCGACGGTCATTATTGGAGATGACAAATTGGCCTCTTTCAAAAAAGCCCAGTCAATTCTGGCTCGTAATTTGTCACTGTTTTGTCTGATCACCGCCCGTACGTGCATGCGGTTAGAATTGTCCTACAATTTAACCCTCCACTTCCTGGACCCTCACTGGACCCACCACGATCTCCATCTCATTCCTGTTTGCTAGGATTCTGCCTCTATCAAAGGGTGGCTTGGTTCAGCTTGTGTCTCTCTCACAACTGACTTGGTGGAGAGTGATTGACGGAGGGCCTTGTCTTATCACTGCCTCCACCTCAGCTAGAGATCTGTCCTTCACACTGCAGAGGTCACGGGAAAGCAGCTGGGATGTTACACAATGTCACAAACTATGTCAGCCGCTAGTGATTTGTTGGTGCGTAAAGGAGAGATGTGATCTTTGTTGCATTGTGACAAAGAAGTAGCTATTTGAAAATGACTAGGATATAATACAGTATACTTATGTGTTAAAGGCATAAGCATATGTTTGGGTAGGGATGCTATGGACGTGTTCCTACCAATTTCAAAAGAAAATAACATTGTCCCTACCAATATTCAGTTGAATCAGAACCGTTTTATTTAATTTGTTTTCTGTGTTTCTCTCACCTCTCTTATCTCCACAATACCACACCGCAAATTTTTTTACATTAATGCCAACGTCATGGTATCAGCCCAAAATAAAATAAAAATAAAAAACACACACAGCCCTCTCGGAACTCGGAAGTCACATTCGAGATAAAACAAGTTGACTGATACCAGTTGATACCAGAGAGAATGGACAAATATTTTAGTATGATAGTCTAGATTCACTCTGCAATGGATATTCAAATATATGTTTTAATACTATCTTTCTATCTAACTTGTTTTCATGCTATCAACTTGATAGCATTTGTGTTGCCATATACAATGTATATTATTATGTAATGTGGTGTGCACACGTGATATGTGTGAATGGAAGCGTATTCCCATCATCAAATACTGATGTCCTTTAAAGCCAGCACATCCTGAAGTCAGTAAACCCTTTTCACATGCCGCGTTCCGCCACTTTACTGTACATAGGCTACAGGCACCTGTGTTTTGGTCATAACAGGGTTAAACAACAGCAGCCGGCGCAATATGGAATATATTGGAAGTCTTGTGTAATACAATTTACCCATCTTTGCTTATGCCTATTTAGTACCAATTACAATATCGTTTGTGTTTTTAATTTTCCAACGTAGTACACGGCCAGCAGGTACTTGGCACAAAGACTCCTGCTATAGACAATGAGGAAAAGAAAGGCGCCTCGTGAACTTGAGGCTCTACTACAGTGGTGCATAGCGTAATCCAAACATACTATTTTTACTAACTGATAAAATAATCTTATTAGGACCTGCATTGTTTTGTTTTTTGCTTTGCAAGTTTTAGTGCCAGTAAGTAATGCCTACCGGTAGTCATCGATATTGAAATGTTGTTCACAAACAAAGGTGCTAGGACCCTCATTACATATATTATTGACTACCCATAACTTTTCGAGGTTTGACACATTTGCGTCTTGCTGCCCGCAGTCACTGTGGTTTCTGACAGCTATGGTTTCCAGTGTGAATAACATGGAAGAGTGAAAGTGTTCCAATATGCTGCCAAATTGTTGATTGTTGTTATGAAAGCTGAGATTCTGACAGACCCTGAAATTGTAGGTTAAAAGGAGTCCCTACCAATGTTCAAACCAAACCTACACCCTTGGTTAAAGGTACAATACTATTATTTCCCATTTCTAATATTTAGACTCAATGGTGTAACAAGGCAACAACGGGCCCCAATGCAGAGCGGTGAAAGTGAGCCTTAACAATAATAGACTATTTTGAAGCAAGCCATTTCTAAATGTAACCCAATTTAAATGGCAACAGCGAAATGCGCTGCACTAGCCTACTGATGCCAATGCCAAATATCTGCAGGAGTAGCTGTAAGCATTTTAGGAGATCAGGGGAGACACATGCATTGTCTTATCATCTCCCAAATCAAACATCAACGATGAAAGCTGATGTAAAAATGTAGAGCTAATGTGACTATGAGGTAAGATAACATATGTGTGCTTTATGCATAGCAGATTTTTGTAAAATCAAGAATGACACCATTCCAGGAAATGCCTGTATTGAGCACAATACATATCTACTGTACTGGCAACTAGCATTTAAACAGTAATGGTGGTTATGTGGAGCTTGACCAGCTTGGCAGCTCAGTTGAAGAAAGAGTTGTACATTAGAGGGCCCAGCTGATCGTTAATAAGGTCCTGTGTTCATGAGCCCTGGCTAACGCCGGACCCCAATGTGGTTGCATTGTTAGCATTACGCCCTTGTTTAGACTGCACAAATAGTACAAGCAATCCATGTGTGATGTCGCCAGAATGGCAGTCTGACCAATACGTCATTTGTATGTACTTCTAAAGCCATAAATAGCAGAAAAACACCTTTACATTAGTTTAAGAATGAATGAATCCATGTCTCAAATAGAGACATGGATGTTGACAAACTTCATCTACTTATTCACAATAGAATTGTAAAGTTCACAGTGAGTTATTTGAACTTAAAGTGTTTGTTAGCTTGCATATAAACGTCTGCCATAGACCGCTTCGCGCTGCACTTTTGGAATGATCCCCCTTCACCGGTGCAGCGTTTCTGTGTGGACACTGAGTATGGCTTATTCATTAGGTTCAAGTCAAGACAGTTATTGTGTGCTGTGAGGAGATTTGGTTTCGACGCACAAGGCACTTCTCATGCTATAGCCATGGAGCCAGGCCCCTGACACTACGCCCCATCTATTCAGCAGCTGTTAGCCATTATCATTTGTTATAGATTCTGTATATCAACAAGGAAAACATTACATAATGGATTCCATATGGTTGAGAAATGCCATTTTGTGTGTTGGAAGCTAAATGGTTTTGAGTAATTTGACATGATCCGTTTGGAGCAAGAATCTAGCCCCCCTTTCCCCCCCCTCCTCGGTGGATTTCCTCCCCGAACCAAAAACAAAAGGCAGAAAAACAGATGGCCTGGACACATGCGAGTACAATAACATTTACTCTGCAAATAGCAACTGCATTGGCCTGCGTTGTGTCAGGTCAGTGGTGCCAACCATCCGTCCAGTCCAGTAATTTGTTTGTGTGTACAGTACGAGTAAAGGGAACTGATAGGCATTCAAACCACGGCCCATTATGTAGTTCAGCTGAGAAAACACATTGTGTCGTCAGTATTTATATTTTAGTTCAAGTCAATACGGCTTTACTGCTTTCTTTTAGTTTTGCATTATCTATACAAGATTTACAACGTGTGTGTGTGTGTGCGTGCGTGCATGCGTGCCAGTGGGCTTGTCTCTTTATTTGCCCAACTGTGTCATTTACCTGCTAAACTGCTGTAAACACCCCTTTGGTGACCTGCCAGCAGCATCGTGGCAATCTGTTGCTAAATGAATGAGGAGGGGCACTCCCTCCTCTCGCTGGCACACAGCCAGGACCAGGCAGGGAGAAGCAACAGGAGGGAAGGAGGGAGGGAAGCAGGGGCGGAGCCAATGGGGGGGCATAGAGTGGCATGTGCCCCCCCAGAAATCTGATTGGTTTGCATGTGCCCCCCC
>JAODUK010000016.1:285317-297284 GCA_027564635.1 Typhlichthys eigenmanni
CCCCCGCGAGAACCGCCCCGCCCTTCGGCGGAGGCCACCAGCGAGGGCCGCTCGGCGCCGCCCCCCCCCCCCCTTCCCCCCTTGATGGCGGGCAGCTGTTTCCCGGCGACAGCTTTTTCACCCATTCTACCCGTTTTTGTCTGACTAGCACTTTCCGCCAGCCAGCCATCGGACTCCCGTTGCCTTTTGCTTATCCCTCTCCTTCCTCCCACGCACACACACACACACACATGCTCGCACACACCTAAACACACACACACACACACACACACACACACACACACACAGGAAAATAGGCCAAGGTAACTTGCTGGCAATTTCTACCAACCCCTCCTCCTCAAACCCCCCCTCCTCCTCCATCCTCCCCCCCCTTCCCCGGGGGTTTGTGTGATATTTAACTACGGCTACAGTGGCATTTACTAATTTTATATGTGCAGAATTTATGTCAGATTCTTATTCAGCGGGAACAGGGGAGAGGGGCAAAGGTGGCCGTCTGTGTGTCCTTTGTGTATACACATGGTATTATGTGAACTATTCACAACACGTCGGGCTGACACCGCCGCTGCTGTTTTGTCCATAACGCCACAATTAAAGCCTAACCTTAGCATTTGGAGGGAGCCGGTCGCCCGGCAGCCAATTTGTTGTCCACACACCTTGGCTTGGATCCCAGGGAGGCTGATGGTTGGCAGGGAGACGGGGGTCCCGGGGACCACATCTTGTTGACAGCGGTCCGGGGTCGATCGGATATCACCGATACAGAGGCACTGGCACGTGCAGTGCACCATCTCACGTGCACATGCACACACACACACACGCGCGTGTGCGCACAGAGGGACGTGCACGAAATACCAGGAGCTGAGGAAGCACTGCAGAAATTCACACACACACACACACCTGGTTACACGCGCATGCGCATGCACACACACACACACACACACACACACACACGCACACACACGCACGTGCACGCACACACACACGCTTGTGTACAGTATATCTTCCCCAGACTGTGTGACCTGTGCATATGGTGATTTAACCCCTGCCACCAAAGATTGCAGGGCTGTAGCATGAAAGAACAGAGTGAACGGGAATATAACTGGATTTAAAAGAAACTGAGGTTGAGGAGATTGACCCACGGGGCTTAAAATAAAAAATTGCGACTTTATTGTATTCCCTCGCATTTCCAGAGGAGCTGGTAAGCTCCTTGTTGATAGAGGGAGAGACAAGACCACCCATACGTGGGGCTCATCTGACTGTCGGTGCTCGGGTGTGGAGGTGTAGAGGGTGGGAGAAATAGGGAGCTTTTCTGTTACACAACCAAAGCTAAGGTGAAATCCCCCTGCACACCCGAAGCCAACCCAACCCAATAAAATAATTAGCTTTCAGGCCAGCACAGTCGTTAATCAAGCCGCTCTAGCATATGCAAACGCGAAATAGACACAGAGGGGAAAAAAAAGAAGTAGACATATTCATTCTACAGTACTTTATCCACCTTTTTTGATTGGCGAGCCATGGCACTTTTATCTCAGAAAAGCCGCTGATGTTAGTTCTTTTTCAGATTTCTGTAAAACATATGGCACAGCCAGATTGCTTTTTAATTTTATGTTTAGTCTACAGGAAACCAGATTATTGCTCCCCCGGACCATGGGTTGGGTAGAAAAATTGAGTATCAGCACAAACTCTTTGCATTTTAAATAAATCTGGTGGGTGTGAAGGAGAGGCCACATCATGTAATGGTTTTGTTTAAATAAACTCTCACTTTTCTTCCCTTTAAATATTCCTTGCAGAGTAATTGTCAGTTGAAACAGTGAACATCTGTTTGGCTAGGGCATCCCAGACAAGAAATATCCCAACAATTGCACCTATTAGTCACAGACAAACAGTAATCATAAGGTAAAATACAACAAAACAAAAAACAACCTTGACCTTTATAAAAAATGTAATTTACCTGAATTAAAACAATATTGATTCAGCACAGCACCCTCTTAGAAAAGCCTTTCTGTTCACATTTGTAGTGTCAGGTGAAAAATGTGCAGAAAAATGACACACAGGAAGTTACAAAGTGTCAGGTCAAGCAGCTGTCATTGGTAACCAATGACATCCAATGACCCAAGAACCCAATAGTTCAGTCAACCTCAGGGTTTGTTGAACTCCATCAAAGTGGAATTTGAAACAAGCATACCAATGAGGCGATCACACAGAGCTTCTCGGCACACAACACCTGCATGAACACATTAAGATCGGTGGAGACGTGATACGTGGCTGTCTGCCAACAAAGCGAGATGCCTCTTGGCTTGCGGAGACCCTTTCCGACACTGTTGGAAACTAAAATATGGGGCGCTAATTTGAGCCCCGACACATTTTACTCTTATCCACCTCTTGCTACATATTACAATCAGGAGGTTACACATATATTTATGCAGCTACTTGGGGGAATAATCAGTGTTGTCTCACGTAGTTTAGTGGGCATCTGGGCCTCTCTCTACATACGCAAATACACCTTCTGAATGAACCGCATGGCTACAATAAGGCTGTTTCTGTATTTAATTAATTACATTGATGTTAATGTTTGGACAAGTTGATACAATATATTTTGATAGCTAGTTCTAGATAGCTAGTTTGACAGCTAGTTATAATCTCATGTTACACAGAACCCCCCCCCTATTCCCCCTCCCCCCCAGGATAACTTGTCTTGACTATAACAAGAATTTGTTGTGGTCAAAGTATAAGCATTTTAGATTGACATGGAATTCCATAGCGTTGTGCTGGATCTCTTTAAAAAGACACCATGGATAGATTATATAGAATAAAACAATCCATTACACTCAATGCCTGGTGGAGAAACAGATGCAAGAAAAACACAACGTTACAGACACTCGCTACGAGCAGAAAACAAGTCAATGTGCATCGGGCAAGCGTTGCTAGGATCAAAGGCTCTGTAACAAGACCTCAAGATAAAGAAACACACTGTTATTATTCAAAATCATATATTTCTTTATCTCGTTCCGCACATAGCTGTCTAGCAAAGCAGCTAGGAAAAACAAACACTAACCCTGCTGTATACTCCACACACTTTTGTTTTTTATTCTTTCCACCATCCCCTTTCAGGCCCCTGTCCCGACGCAGGCATCTCTAATGCATGAACCCATCGCCAGGCGTTGTGGGGGAATGATAGCATCAACCAACAAAGTGTTCAATAAAACATGTACACATCACGTTCAAAGCCATGGTAAACGCACCTGAGGTGGGTGAGAGCAGGCACAGCGTGAGGCTTGTGCAAGGTGGGCAGAAAGACAGAGGTAGTGTAACAAGACAAGAGAGAGAGAGAGAGAGAGAGAGAGAGAGAGAGAGAGAGAGAGAGGGGGGGGGGGAGAGAGAGGGAGAAAGATGACACACAGTCAGAGAGGGAGAAAGAGAGAGAGACAGACAGATAGACAGACAGAGAGAGAGAAAGAGAGACAGACGACAGACAGACCAGACAAACAGACAGAGAAAGACAGAGAGAGAGAGAGAGAGACAGACGACAGACAGACCAGACAGACTGACAGACAGACAGAGAGAGGGAGGGAGGGAGAGAGAGACAGGCTGTGGGGTCAGAGCATTGTAAATATCACATAACTCCACTTGACCGAGTGAGCTTCGAGTTAGGGAATGTGTGAGTGATGGGGCACGTGCACGTGCACGTGAAGGCAGAGTGTGCACGAGCCAACGGCGAGGCCAACGATGCGTCTGCACATCATCATGCTTCCTAATTACCTGCAGCAGAAATTAGAGCCGGGATGTTGAGTTTTCCACCGTGTCTGTTTTCTTTGGGCTCCGCACACCTAATCACCTCCAACAGAACGCTGCTGCCAGTCATCACCATCACTCCGGTCCTCAATCCATAATTCCCGGGTCCCTCCACAGCAATGCCGGACCTGGTTACATGCACACACACACACATGCACGCACACACACACGCGCAGGCACACACACACACACACAGTACATACGTCTACAGAAGAAACAAACTAAAGTTACAGTAAAACACACACACACACACACACACACATAAGCCCCATACGCTCATGCACAGATACATGCACAGACATAAAGGCTAACACACATATGTGCACACAGAAGCATGCGCAGAAAAGATTAGTTACTGTAAGAAGAGAAGCCGAAAGTGAGCTGCACTGAAATAAATAAATAGATAAATAATCCACAAGATGGTGTTCTCATACATTTTAGATGACAAGGCTCTATTGATTGGGGTGTGTTTGAAACTAAACAAGTTATATCCATGCCCCTGAGCACTGAACATGCACCCCATAATAATTATTTATGACATATTTGGAGAGGGGGCCCGTAATGTTTTGGCATAATAAGCTGTAACTGACTGCACACTGTAATCTACAGGGCTAACTCCACAGAACACCAAGGCCAGAGAGAAAGGTGGTTTTGTCTGAAACACCAACATATTTTTCTGGACTTCTGAAGACCAGACATTAGCATAATCAAAACCAGTTCCCTGTTGGCCACTTCACATGGACCAGTGTTCAAATTAAGAGGAGTTGCGGGTCAGTTGAAGTTTCTCGGCAGAGAAGCAGGGGAGTTAATCGAAAAGTGTGTCCGTGTACGCACACACACACACACACACGCACAATCGTTTGATGAATAAAAGGTTTGCACAGGTTATAATAAGGGACTGAAACTGTCCCGGTGTTTGAGAGAAACACATGACAAAGAGCAACAGCAACACTTGATCAGACCTCCCTTTACTATAAATACCATTATGCTATTAAAAGAGGCTGAAACAAAACCTTCTGTATATGACAGACCCATTTGTTGAGCGGCAGGTCGATGATAACCAATTTACTGTAGATCACATTGTCTCACCAGCATCTACAAACCACCATAAATGGAATCTAGTTAGGTTGCGGCCTGTCAAAGGAGGCATCTGTCTAGACATCTAAATTAGATATGATAGTTCTTATATTATACATACGTGTGTGTGTGTGTGTGTGTGTGCCACACATGTAGATAAGCCCTCAGATAGCAGAGGCCAGGGCTGACTGCGGACTGTGACGTCTGATTCACTTCACATTTAACAAGCTTACACTCCAGTGTGACCGCACATACAAACAGGCCGTAAGTAGCTTAGAAATCAATGGCGTTGGGGAAAGGGAGGGAGCACCCCATCCTCTCTGCGCGCTCCGTCCTATCCAGAGGTGTCTGGCCGAAGCTTAGACATCGCTAATCCATGTTTAATATCACGGAAAAGAGAAAAGAGAGAGAGAGGGAGAGAGAGAGAGAGAGAGTGTTTGTGTGTGTGGGGGATATGTGTTTTTGTGGGTGGGTGTATAGGTGGCTCTTGGGGATCGCACCAGAATAAAAAATTGAACAGTAATGAAACACTAATCAAGAACCATTGTTTACATAACCGTGATCTCTGACTTGGCGTGCAATGATGTCTCTCATGGGGACTGTTTGTGTGGGTGTGTGGGTGTGTGTGTGCTTGTATGCGCGTGTGTGTGTGCATGTCATGAATTACGCTAGCTAGTTTTTCCCGATTTGTTCGCCAGCTTGCTGTCCGTGTCCAGCCAAACTATCTGTTTTTGTCTGCAAAGTAGACATATTCATATTGCATGTATCACAATTATATATGATCTCATATATCATGCTCTGAGATAACACTATAACTTATTACCACATAATATGAACTCAGCGTGGCTAACTAATATTTAATTGAAATGTAAACAATGTGGTATATTATTGTTGCGTAACATCTTTATGACTGAAAGCAAGGAACAGCGATTCTAGTGAACAAGGTAAGGCTGGTTATTCTGTGACAAAACTCACACAATAAGAAAGAATCCTGCTGAGGTCAGTGTAGCAACACCTGAGATCAAAGACTTTGAAACTTCACAGGTGTGTGTGTGCATGTGCGTGTGTGTGCGTGTGTGTGTGTGTGTGTGCATGCACATAAATACTGGTGTCTCTAGAGTTCACGGTTTGGGGGGCTTAGACCAGGCAGCTATGTCTACATCATAAAGTTATTTCATGTATGTCATGCCATCACGTTTAATTAAAACATTATTACAAATATAATAATTTGAAGAAGTAATTTACTACTGCATGTAATATGTAACTCATATGTGTGCAACCTTGTCTACCTAGTTCACTTCAAACGCCGCTGATCTCGTGAGCTCCAACTTTGCCATGAGGATCAGCCTGGACAGTCAAGTCCACACTTGGGTCATGCGATCAGCATCACATCACAGCTACCGGCGTGGTTAGCCCATAATAGACGGTTCATCCAGCCCATAATAGACGGTTATAAGACAGTCGGTTCATCCAATCACCTGTAGAATATTATATTTGCTCACGACCTTTTTAAAACAGTTTCAATGGACCACTTTCCAGATGGTTCTGCGTAACAAACCGTCTGGAGCCTCTGGTTAACTAGGTGTCTCTCTTTTAGAAATGTGCTACAGCGATTCAGTAATGCACTGTGATTGGCTGGCTGCTCTCATTCTGCTAAAGTCCATTCAACCTGACGTGACAAATGAATTGTTGTCACAACTCCATCTGGGGAGCCGATCATTTAAACTGTTTGTAAAGTGCAAGTACTTTCAGAAAAATGCTTGGCAGTTGATTGGATGAACCATCGGGGGGTCTGTCGACACAGAAATTAAACTGAAGCTGAGTCTACTCTCCATTCCTCCAATCACAATTATGCATCAGTTGTCTTAATTAATTCAGTCAAACAACTGAATTCATGCAATTCCACAACTGATTAAACTAAGAGTTTAAGCACCGTTTTGCAGTTTGAGAGGCCTTTTAAGGGAGACCTTTCGATGCAAGACCACTAGGTCTGTGCATCATAATGAACTCTTCATCTTTGTGCTGTGTGTGTACCCCCCCCCCAGCTCCAGCTATCACTGGAAGAGAAATGTAAAAAGAAAAAGGGCTGAAATTATCCACTCCATAGTTGTTAATTAATTCCATACCTGCCATTCTCATGAAGTTCGAAAATCTAACACATTTCGTGTACATGTGTATCACACGTATAAAAAAGAACACGACGATGTGATGTGATGTGTGTGTGTGTGTGTGTGTGTGTGTGTGTGTGTGTGGGGGGGGGGGGGGGTGGTGCAGAATGGCTGCATTTTAGAGGTCGGGGGGGTTGAGATCATGAGCGTATCAATTTTCTTCCTTCAACCTCCACCTCTTCTTCGGTTTTAATTGCGAGGTGCAAAAGTGAAATGGCTGCGATAGTGTTAAAGGAAACACGGGTGTCAATGAGGGTGGGGAGGGGCTGGGATGTCGGCAGGGGTTGGTGGAGGGGTGGAGCGACGTCTAAGAAGGGAAGGGGGGGGGGGGGTAGAGGTGGTGAGGGGAGGACATGATAGACAGGAGAGCAGGTCCCCAAGATGCACTCCGAAAAGCAATAGATAAAAGATTCCCTAGAGGTAATTTCTCTCATTAGTCCATAGGCACAGTTCAGTAATTCAGCCATGTCAGGTTGGTGCTGTCACAAGACCAAAATATCTATATTTAAATCAATGAATATGTGTATAAAACAATAATTCTTCATACTATATTTTCACTCAGCCATAATCTACATGGGGCTGTTTGAACTTAAGGCATGTATGAGCGATAGCAAATGGTGTGCAATGACACTGACAAGTCTGCCTTTCATGACCAAATATGAGGCTCCATCGCCAACTGCGGCGCATTTTAGACTTGAATGAGATAAGTGCTTTATCTAAACTGTCCCGGTCCGCACCTCATATTGTTTACCGCTCAATGGAGAGGGGGACTATCGGCGAAATCCAAAATGAAAAAACACACAAAGGGCGAGCGGCGATGTTGACACCAGAGATATAGCGGGCCCGCCAAAACATCCCCGGCCTTACTGGACAACATATTAATCTTGCCACACACAGTTATCTCCTCAGTACAAAAAACAGCTCTGGGAACAAAAGGAGAAGCCTTTTCTCAAACGGCGGCGGAAGTTTTAGACGTTTTTATTACGCCATTAGCGGCATCAATTTTAGACAACAAAAGGCTTCTGGGCTTGTGTGTCACCTCTGAGACAAAGGCATACCAAGACAAATGATTTCCAGAGGATGTGCTTGTTTAAAACGAGGGGCAGAAAGATCTATTCTTTTGCATGTCTTCCTGACACAACAGAGCAGATACAACAAATGTGCCCTTTCAGATGGAGACAGAGACACACCGAAACGAGACGCTCATGACAGTCAGGCCACAAATGAACGAGGCTTAGAGAAAAGAAATCTGTGACAATCCATATCTAGTTCATTATATTTTCAGCGTCGCAATCAATAATCGTGGGAGACTGCTTCTTTTTCCTCCATCTATATTTCTCTCTCGGAAATAATTAATAATAGAAATATCTTAAAATCAATTTTTCATAGCTCTCCCACTCTCTGTATTTCATCCATTTGCTGCGCTTAGTGTTGAAATTCTGCATCAATTACAGTTAAATTATATTTATAACAGTGCCGCAATTTTGCGCGTATCTTCATATTTCCCAATGCCTTAATAAAGTTCTGTGCTGTATCTCTATTCCATGCCTGTTGCATTTAAATATCTCCTCAGGGATCAATAAAACACTTGAACCTTATAGACTGTGACTCTTGAGTGCCCTCCCCCTTTCCAAAGGATAGCTGCGTATACCTGCAGGTGTGAGTTAGGGGGCCGAGGCCTATTAGTTTCCCAGGCCACCTTGTTATGAATTCACATGGACATAAGGGCTTCCCTTCCTCCCTGTAATTGCCCCTGTGTCTTTGCCATAACTGCATCTTTACCGCTGCTTAACAATGAGAAGCCGACCAAAAAACGTGGAGACAGGGCGGAGAGCGGAGAGGGAAGGACTAGTTGCCCTCTGCTCCCGGAGTACACCCCACCGGTTTATCATAGCGGAATAATCCTCGTCTCTCTTCATCTCGGCCATTATCCTGGCGAGTCAAAGGTTACACCGCATCTCTCCCAAGCGGTCGTTTGACTCTTCTAAGACAACAAAGAATGCAAATGACGTCCCTGTTGCATAGAAAAGGTTACACACGCCACAACCCGGAGAGGTCTCACGCTGCTCGCACGCTGCATATTTAAAAGTGAAAAGAGAAATGGGAGAAAGAGAAGGAGAGAAAGGAACAGTTAAATCGTAGCCCTGGAGCCTTGATGACCGCTGGCTCATGGCGGTTTACCCCTCCACAGAACACACTGGGCCACTGGTGAGCATTCTGGCGACCTTGGCTACACCTGGGGCCAGAGCTTTGTTTTTAGTGAAAAAAGGCCTTCTTTATTATTAATACTGTGAGAAATGAGAGGCGATGGATGAGACCGCAGACCAGTGCGTCCAGCAGACAGCCATCATGTGGCCATGGGAGCAGAATAAGCAGTGAATAATCCCCACATTAAACCCCAGTGTTCTTGAAAACTCAAACCCGGGGCAGTGGTGGCTAAATGGAGCCACGCGCTAACGATGCTCGTGCTAAAAGGCTTTGTTTTTAATACCTTTTACCGTGCAGGTGGGACTGACGTGACGATAATATAGCATATCCTCCATTTCCAAAACTGTGTGCCAACATTAAGAGTTGTGAAACTGGAGTTCCCGTAAACTTAATGCCCGACTAGGCGAACACACCAATGTTCTTTAAGCACATTTCATAGCCGCTGGATCCCAAAAATAGAGTTATTGCTCCCCGAGAAGGTTAGGGCTGGTTATGTTGTGATGCTAGTGAGGCGCAAAGCATAACTTCTGTCCTAAGGCATGCTGAAGGCTAGCCAGGCAAAAACAGCAAGAACTTATGACTTTTAACGCAACTCGAGGGTAAATACAGTGCAAGTGCGCTTGAGAGGAAGGGAGGAGGTCGTGTATGTGAATGTGCGTTGTGTGTTTTTATTTTAGCTGGAGGAAAACTCTGTGTCTCCGGGCCAACCCCATAAAAACAGAAATAAAAAAATATGGTCACTTGAAACTGTGACAAACCCTCACTAAATGTAATCTACTACAACTACAATGTCTAGACAAAGTCATATTTTCATTGGATTGTGTTTGCTTACTGTGCTGTGGGCCACATCTATCAACATATCTAACAAACCCAATGGCTTCCTTAATGTGAACATGCAGTCTGTTTGACTGAATATTGTCAGGTTTCACAGTGCAAAGATATAGATGAGAAAGCTGAGACACGTAGAGATACGTTACAAGACATTATGACTTCTCCCGTCAGTTGAGTGTGCGCTGGAGTTGAATTTAGCTATTTTTAGGAGAGGCTTTGGATCTGCACAGAGAATTATGTAAATTTAAACATATTCTTTATATCAGGGTGAAAATAATGAAGGCCCTATAATGTGTTCCTGGTAACAATGAACGATTTTGAAGAAATTTCCTCCAGACTGTGATCGTGCAGAACAATACCTTGTTCATGGACAATTAAAACAAGGAGCAATGGGGTTCTGCTAGGACACGGCAATGAGCATAAATGTCCTTTATGGCGCGTGCAAATTGTCCCTTTTTAAGATGGTCGAGCAGACCCGACCTTAAAGAAGAAAAATCATACAAATGTCCCTCTTCATCTCTTTTAATTTGCTCTCTTCTCTCTCTCTCTCTCTCTCTCTCTCTCTCTCTCTCTCTCTCTCTCTCTCTCTCTCCATCTGCTCAGTGTCTCTCATATGTTATAATTCGCCACTACCTAGCATGGCAGTTGATGGAATATACAGCAATTATATTTTAGTGATTTACATTGTCCCTGTTTCCTTAAATGCCTCCATCCTGGCTTCTTGAGTTTTTTGTGATATAGATTAGGTTTATGCACCTGCAGTATAAACAACATATTCATATACATGTGCAGATGATTCAGTTGTTACTCAAACTTCTAGACAGACTTGTAGATTTATTGACTTTTAAAACTCCCTGGCAACCTGAAAAGGAGCTCACGGCAACATACAATATTTGAATTGGCAATACTGTACAGTATGTTTATGTTGGTGACCCACAAAGCTAGAGATTGCAGATTTAAATACGTGCTCATTATCCTGGGTATTGTGTGTGCTGTGTGAGCCTCTCTGTTTATCTTGATGAGAGAAAGGAGGAGGTGTCTGAGCAGGAATGACGAAGCTATGTACCCCAGAGAAGTCTAGTGAGCCAGAGAGAAACTGTTTAGGGGACTGTTTACCTCCTCTCTTTTGCACAAACCCTTTGCTGTGCCATCACACCACTTGTTAATTAGAAACAGTATGGTTTAGGATCCTGCTAAATGGATGAATACACTATAATCACACAGGATGCCTTGACAGGCATTGAAGCAGCTTCTTAGCAAAGGCCACCAGCTCTATCAGGTCCGATTGCAGCAAGGGGAGCAAATAATGATAATTGCATTGTGCTGAAGAAATAGTTTAAGATTGCGGGCGTGGGATGTCTATTCGTAAATATTTTCCTGTTAATCCTTCACAGATAGAAAATAGGCTCTCTTATAAGCTATAGGCTCTGCTATAGCAATACAATTTAAAGATACGGTATATGGCCAAGCATTTAATATAATATACAGTATACTGTACTGTATATATATAGTGTCACATATTCGATGATCGTTGATATCAAAATGCAAATCAGACAAAGAAAAACCTCTTAGGTACGTTTTTGAGCAGCGGTTCTCAACCTGTTGGACATAACGATATAGTTGATACAATAGCTTACAGTGTGCACATGTAACTGAGGCAGTTGAGGGGAGATTACAAAATATATAATGAAGAATTATAATGAAGGTTGTTTCAGAACCTTCAAATAATCTGTTAGGATCTCGCGACCCTACCAGAGACCCACACATTGAGGACCACTGATTAAGAATGCTGTATTCTGACAGGCCAAGGAGAGTTGCATTGGAGAGAGAGAGAGAGAGAGAGAGAGAGAGAGAGAGAGAGAGAGAGAGAGAGAGAGAGAGAGAGAGAGAGAGA
>JAODUK010000016.1:304093-315305 GCA_027564635.1 Typhlichthys eigenmanni
GAGAGAGAGAGAGAGAGAGAGAGAGAGAGAGAGAGAGAGAGGGAGGGAGAGCGAGAGGGAGGTAGAGAGATAGGTACAATGAGAGAGAGAGAGAGAGAGAGAGAGAGAGGTAGAGAGATAGGTACAATGAGAGAGAGAGAGAGAGAGAGAGAGAGAGAGAGAGAGAGAGAGAGATAGGTACAATGAGAGAGAGAGCATCAGGGAACTGACCTTTCCACAGACGTCCCTTCTTCAGGCCAGACGGACACTCTCCTTCATTGTCGACATTGTCAACTGGCACCCCGGCAAGGTTACAAGAGGCGCTCAAAATCACTCGCAGCCTCTCACACACACACACACACACACAACTCACGACACCGGCATCCCTTTCTTTTAAAGCTCCCTTTCATAATATCACACGTGAGTTGAAAGGAAAAAGAAAAAGGAGGAGAGCAAAATATAATATGGCAATTTAGCTAAGTAATTACAGCTTTTTACCTTTGCCTAGCGACCACCTACCCACTGCTCTGCTGGCAGAAAAAGCTAATAATTCAATTTCTGCGTGACAGTAATTGTCAGCCGATGTACCTAAAGGTCATCTCAGCAAGCCTTTCAAAAGGGGGGTTTGGGGGGGGGGGGGGGTTGTGACAAAACACAAGAGCAATTTAGCATGGTAGCTAATGGACAGAGTGGCACTGTGACAGACAGACAGACAGAAGGGATGTGATGTTGTCATTCTGACTTCTAGTAAATAATATATATATTTATTGATTTGATTAATTAACAAAAAAATTCTAAAATAATTGTAAACTGTTTAACTTTATTACATTTATTTAAATCATATGTTTTGTTAACCTAAATATTATACTGTATTAAATATCTTTAAAAGCTGATATAATACAACACAATCGCAGGTGCCTGTTTTACACACCAAACAAATGTATACATCATAAAGTACCCACTTCACTTCTAATTTATAGCATAAATCCAATCACTTACTGATGATCTCTGAAGATATAATATACGGCCTTATGCCAAAATAATAATCTGATTCTACTTATACTGATTTTACTTATACTATACTTATACTACTACATATATATAATAGGCCTATAATACTTTTGATAATGTATTTAGCTAATTTAATTTGTTACATTGTATTTTATCCCTCAATGGGTAATCAATCAAGAAAATATGTATTTGCTCTGATAATGTCTTTGTATAAAGATACATCAGCAGGTATGGAGTCAGCGCTATGAGAGAGACAGGAGGGCAGATAAGGGCAGGCCAGCCTTTGAAGTGAATGACTGTTACAGTAGCAGGTATTAAAGTCATTCAGTGCCAAAACGGAGCCGGCAGTCGTTTGACCCCACCGCCACTTCGAACTAATCGAGTATGCAATCCAGTTTGTATAATGGCTGCCAGAGCTGTCAATCATCTGGGCTTTTTCATCTGTCGCCCACATACAGAACAGCAAACTATCCACACACACACACACACACACACACACACACACACACATGCACACGCACACACACACACACACACACAAAACAAAACACAACACATAAACTCATATAAGACACAATATTCTACTGTACAAGTAAACACATTCACGTATGCACACGCATGCGGACACACACACACACACACGCACACACTACATACTGTATTACCTGCATACCCACAAACACACTTTACACAGCTCTCCATCTCTTGATTCTACATCATAGGAGACAACTTGGCTAAAATGGCAGTGCTCTCTCTCTCTCTATCACACACACTTATTAAACATATAAATCATATATCAGTCCCTTAACTCCCAAATTCATTGTGCATTGCTCCTAAGACTGTATGTGCATTAAAATGACATTAAAATCTCACTCGGCATGCCTTGTGATGGCCTACGAGGACACCCTCGACCACAGGCACACGAGCTGTCGCCATCTCCTCGCACAATACAGCACCTGTCACGCCGTCTGAACAACTGGGCCCAAAAAAAAAAGAAAAAGATTGTGAGAGAAACGTCGGCACTTCACAACACTGTCATTGCCATTCATAATACGCATTGGCGTATAAAGAGGGCCATTAGGGGCCCCAACCTGGGAGCCATTAAATCATTTTAAATCGTTGTAACATCCCATTAGTGTCAGTAGTGGGACCACATAATAGTGTGTATTAGAGAGATCTCCGCTAGACACTCCATTTGGAGTCACTCGAGTCCTCTGCGCTCCTGAGATCCCTATCCTCGTTCCGGGGACACCATGGGACCCCTTGTGCCTGCAAGAGCAGGCCCAGACCTGGGGGACCTCCAGGGCAATTGAGGGGTCTCCCGTTAGCTAACGCCACATTAAATCAGAAGGTTTGGGAGGCTGTTGAATAACGAAAAACCCACCTATAGCGGGCCCCCATGAATTAGGCATGATGCAGGACCCTCCGTAATAGCTCCACATTATGCTAGCCCTTAGCGGTGTCAGATACAGGACGTTAGCGCTTAACTCTCACTTTGTGCGACTAAACACGTAATGAGGAAGTTTGTCTCTCCGCTGCGGCTGTCGTGATCACTGCGTGTTCTACATGCGGAGAATCATATAAGTGTAAAGCAACACTTGAGGAACATTATTTGAAAACACAGTGGCATACCGTAAGAGGAGTATTTCTTGATAGAGTTGATTGTATAGTTTATGAAAAACCCTGTACAGTATGTCAGAATACATTTAAAATGATTATTCAGTAGAATAGGTAAGATTTTTATCGGTAACATTCTTGATCCACAAGAAGATATAATGTATAAACAGGGAACACACTTCAGGGAGAGATATTCTGAAAGATCCAGCCTTTGACGCTCATAGGCCTAGAAGTTGAGCACGATACCTAACCACATACCTGCTTCTAAATACTGTACTGTAACAGTGACTGCTAAATTACCAGATTGTAATGTTGCATCTTAAATATTAACAGTGTTCACTGTTAAAAAAGTTGTAAGTAACTTTATTATATCTACAATGCATGTTCAATTACTTCGACATACAAAAGGAAAGGCAAAGTGCTATAACTCAACATAAATATTTATCGCTTCAGTCATATACTGTAAGTGCCCGGGACCTCTGTGACACAAGAAGCCAGACCCACAAATATGTCAAGGACCATTGTGGGGTTTTGAGAAAACTCTAAATGAAATACGTGTCTCTCTCTATGTTCCACGGGCGGATGATAAATAGCTCGGTCGACGGACCCTTTGCATGCCCTCAGAGTTCTTAAAGGAACAAAGCCATGATGAATGGATCAACGCCAGCGGACCAGGAAAACAGCTCTGTTGGACGATAAAAAAGACTCACCGGTGACAACTATGGCAGAGCGTTGACCCAGGGAGTGGGTCTTTGGGGCACAACGCCCCCCCCTTCTACCCATCCGTCCCCCTGGAGGGCTGCAGTGAAGGAGCCAGGATCGCCATTAAGTGGAAGATGAAGTGGCCCCGGCTTCTTCCTCGTGCTTAATTATACATGCAAGCGAGCAACGCACCAGACACAGACGGCTGGCTGCTCCTTTGTCTCAGCCACTGGCCGCTGCTTTGAATGCTCATTGGCTGTTTCCACCAACAACCGCCAGGCATGGCAACAAACCCCAGTGGCCAAAAGAGAGAGAGAGAGACAGAGACGGAGAGAGGGAGAGAGGGAGTGACAGAAAAGGAAGAAGCATGTGTTTAGTTTTCATTACGCAGGGAGCTTGAGGGAAATGAGGGATGAGGATAAGAAATGTCCCTGTCAAAAGGGGAGTCTCTTGAGGAACATGGCCTCTATATCCACTGATACCCAGCTGACAAATAGGAGCCCGTCAAACGGGGACACATCCTGACATGTTCTGACAATCCTGTTGGCTAACCAAAGCCACTGGGCCTTTATTATGCCAATAATTACCCTGTTTACACCTGGCAACAGTATTACTGTATAATAGATAGTACATTAATGAGCTAAGTGCTAACACTTCCATCCATATGTAAATCTGATTGTGTTTTTCCTTTGAAAATGCTAATTGTCACCTGTTCCGACATGTGCGAAGTGCTAGCAAACACTGCCTTAGCCCTATTCATCTAGATGAACTTTGAACCCTGCCTAGGCTATTTTTTTTTTTTTTTATAAATTGAATACAAGTACTGTAGATATTCCAAAGTTATTCCTATCTTTACAAAACTTTGAAGGTACTGTGAAAAGACCTCAATGAATGAACTACATGACACCATGCCTCCAAAATGAATAATCAAACCATTGAAACCCTACTTTAAAAAACTTTTTAAACTTTTGTAACTTTAAAGTTTAGCTTAATAAAAGGACAGTGTCAATAATTAATCTTTCTGGCAACCATGTATGGGTAACATGCTGATCTAGTTTTATGAACATACCTGGAGATGCTGTTTACTGTATGTAATGGGGCTGCAGGGATATACCCACCCTCCCCTCCAAACACACACACACACTCCCTGTCCCTGTATCCTGAGGCAGCCCTCACTCAAACGCAGACCACTGCCGCTGCTAAAATAAACCGAACGCAGGTACATTTAAGATGGATTATTTGGTGTTAGCAGGTTTATAGCTAATCAATACACAGGTCAATGAAGTCCTGATGGCTCCAAATCCCTGTAATCCTATACAGTAATAGCTTGGTGGGGAAATAAATACGAATTCTACAGTAAATATTCCCAAGAAGAAGGAATTAGATGCTATAAAAAGTATTATGTACTGTAAGAATTGATAGGCATGATCCACACTTTGTCATAAAAGGGTATTTTTGTTTTATGTTGCTACCTTTGCAAGAATCTATCAGATTCAGATAGAAGGCTTTATTTGTAAGATATCACTACATTATTAAGAAACCCCAACCGTTGATTTTGGTCAGGGAACCCATGAAACCTGTTCTCTCTCCAGGAGTGCCAAGCAGTACAGAGATGACTTGCAGTCAGTCAGTGCCGAGTCTGCCGACACGCTAACATAGCCATGTTTGCTAAACTGTATAGCAGGAAAATCAATAACCACTGATGTCGACTAGCCAGGCAGTCATGGAAGCATAGGGCCCTTTTTGGATTAGACTGGTAGGAAAGTTTGCTGTTATTAAGTTATGAAGTCACGCGTACGCGCGCGTGTGTGTGTCATCCACATTGCAGCAGCTCTCTAAATATTGAGAGGTTAACTACAGGATGTCATTTTGAGAACATAAAACTCTACGCAATTCTACATTAACATTTATGCCCATAAGCCATCTATTATTAAACATAATTTCAGAGTGATGAGCTGAAACTGACATTAATGGCGGTAACGAGATTGATACACTTGGACTCAAACTTGGAAATGTGCACGTCAGACCCGCACCAGAAAGAGCATGCATGCGTGCGCTCACACACACACACACACACACACGCGCACACCAGCGCGCACACACACACACACACACACACACCACAATATTGGATTATGCCTCTGCCATACCTGTATTCAGCGTTAAGGTAGACTTATAAGAATTAAAAAACCAAATACATATTCATGGGTCATGACAATGAATGATGGCAATCAAATTACTACTATTAAGAAGTGACTGCGGAAACATGATTTACGGACATAATTGTTCACATAATTCATAAATTGATTATCACATTACAGTATTTAAATTCTGCTACTTTCTTTTTTTTTTTTTTTTAAAGAAAAGCCAGTGCCTGATTGTCTGAGGTGTATTCAATATGTATTATGACATCAATCAAAACAAGCAATCCTAATATTTGATGTAGGGAAGGATTTAATCGGTGTCGGAAATCTATAATGGAACAGTCTTATTAACAAGAGTCATGCGTGGCAAATAGGCACGTGTGCAATCGATAGGGAGAATCAGCTAGGCTGTGTTTGCATGTACGGGCTGATGCCTTGTATCATCAGTGATATTGATCTCTTCCCTCTTCATAAAACCCATTTGTTCCAGCAACATTTGCACAGGGAGCCGATATGTTGTTGGCAGACACGCGCAGGGTCAAACAGCCACAGATTCTAAGGCACAACACACACGTAAGGTTGATTACTGTTACTTCTGAAAAGGAGATATAGTAAACATTTGAATAATTATTGTCACATTCTCACCATACTAAATAGTAACAACACACAACACAACATCAATTATATACAGTATAAACATGAATAGAGATACTAAATGGTAATATTAAGATATATAACAAATATAATAACCCAAAATTAATATCAATTCTGATAACCACTGAGTAAAGCAAAATCAATAGTCATCAACTGAATCAGGAAGTGTGGTTTTGTTGAATAATTACAGTCAATAATTACAATTACAATAAACAGTCAACTGGTCCTTCTACCACTGTATCACTGTGTCACTAAATAACTGTAACACTGTACTGTATCACTGTATCATGATCACTGTACCGTATCACTAAATAACTGTATCACTGTACTGTAACACTGTATCACTGAATCACTGTATAATTAAATCACTGTATCAATGTACCACTGTATCACTGTACTGTACCACTGTTAGGGTTGGGCTGACAGGCATCACAATGTGTTGTGTTCAGACAAAGTTATACATATCTACTGAAACACTGCTTGATACGCTTTTTCAGTTAAAGGCTCACCGACTTGCTGTTATAAGAATCACCTCCCTCTCTCTAACAAACACACACACACACACACGTCTACACACACATGTCTATGTCTGGCAATGCAGTCAATGCATTATGCTAATGTAATGCTACACAAAACAACTTTATAGTTTACTGCTCGTGCTCACTCACTTTGCTCTAGCTTACAGTGCCTACCGCGAGATGGTTGGTTGTTCGCTAGCTGACGACAATCGCCGTCTGTCAATCTATTGCGCAGATTATATACGAGCACAAATCCTGCACACCACTTCAGAAGTGGTTGTCCTCTTTCATTAGGTAGGCTATGAACTCGCAGTAGCTACTGACAGATAGGCGAAGTGGAACCATTTTAACAGACTACATTTGCCGACGCCGTTATTAGAGATCATTACGACTAGAGCAGAGCAGGCCTGCGCATAGGGTTTACGGAGGAAAAGTAAGGAAACACGCTGAGTAGGGGAGAATGGGCATACAATACAAGTTCTGCCTGCCTATAGTTTATTAACTACTACTTAAACTGTAAAGATCATTGTCAATCATTTATATTTCAACCGACTTTTATTGTTTAGTTTAGTTTAGTAAAAGGCACAGGAAAAAAGTACCCCCCCCCCCCCATCCACCATGACATCGTGCATCGCAATGTTTTACTGTAGACATCGTTCGATGTCAATTTAGTAGACATGGCCCAACCCTAATCATTGTATCACTGCATCACAACAGAAGAGATTGCTGTCACATGCTGTGCTGACTGGCTGGGGCCGCCTACCTTTCTGCACACAGCATTTTACACCCACACCCCCCTGGTGAGGTCAACCCGGCGTGCCGTTAACCTCCACTAGAGCCTGGTAACTGCAAACCCCCCCCCACCCACAGGCAGACAAAACCTGGTCGGTGGGTCGCTCTGGCCCGCCTCACCAACCCCTCAAGTGAGGGCCCGCCGCTCCGCGCTGACAAAACGAGCCCCAACAGCTTGTGGCGGGGAATGGGGGGGGGGGTATTCGGACTAAGATGGGAAGTGTGTGTCTACGTGTGTGTGTGGAAGGGGGGTGGGGGGGTGGGGCTAATTTGCCACAGCCGGCTTGGCCTGCCATAATTGCTCCGTCACTGTCACTCCCCCCCCACCCTACCCTTCCAAACACACTTTACAATTTGGACACAATTACCGTCCGTTTACCAGTAGACGTCAACCCCCCCACCCCCTCCCTCCCACCCCCCTTCCCCCCCAGCCGACCCTTCCACCCCCAACCACCCCCCATTTGGCCCGGGGATGCACCACGCCTCATCAAACGTGGTTGCGGCCCATTAATGAACACTGTTAGCATTTCTCTTAAACTTCTCCCGCCTCTAATAAACACGCAGCGTTGCATGAAGGAGCATTGCCATCCTGGTGACATGATATTTATTGTCCGCCGTTAGGGGGCGGGGCGGGGGGGGGAGGCTAATATCGGAGATGGAGTAAGGATGGGAGGGGGGGAACAGAGACAGATGATGAGGAAGCTCTCTCTCGCTCTCTCTCTCTCTCTCTCTCTCTCTCTCTCTCTCTCTCGGCCATCACCGAGATAGGAGTGGGCACTATATATAGTTGAGTGTGGGTGTGTTCGCCGTGCGCGCTCGCCGTGCGCGCTAGCTATGGGCATGACACACACACACACACACAAGGGCTCAATATGAGGCCATTCCTCTACTTTTTGACACCTGTTCTGTCGCCACTGCCCTAAGGAGAGAGAGAGAGAGAGAGAGAGAGAGAGAGAGAGAGAGAGAGAGAGCTAGAGAGAGAGAGAGATAGAGAGATATAGAGAGAGAGGGGGATGGGGTGGAGGGGTTGAGAGGGATAGAGAACGATAGAGCGAGCATAGACAAACAGCAGGAGCACACCCGTGGTGACCTAATGGCATCCGTGTCCTCTAAAAGTTCCTCTGCCATTTTCTGGTGCGGGCTCCAGGGCGCATCACGACAGGGGCCAATCTCACCGGCCAGGGGGTCAGCATCCATCACCGGGCCCCTTGCATCTCCTCTCTATTCCCTGGTAATTAATTACACAGCCATCAGGATTGGTGGGGTGGGGGTGGAAGGGTAATTTTTCACACACACACACACACACACCCACACACACACACACACACACACACACGCAACAAACATATCCTCTCTTACACAACAGCATGTCTGGAGGACCAATATAGGTACATTGTGTCTCCCAGGACAATGAGGAGAATTAAATAAATATTGAAGCCCTTTGCAAGTGCAAAGACACAAAATGGACGGCCATTACCAACAGCCTGTCACTGCAGGGCTACTGGGACACAGCTACATTAGAAGAGTTCACGTCAGAGGAGCACTTGATAACAATAAACTTGAACAAGACGGTTCACCAGCCCTCTTCCCAGACCAGAAAACTGACCCTGCTGTATTTGTGGTTTAACATGTTACCATTTTAAAAAATTATATTTGCACTAGTTGTTTAAAACTCCAACTCTTTTATCACTGCGCTCTTGTGCTCTGTAATGCAAAGACAGGGGGAAACCTTTGAATTTCAGAAAAACAAAGACACACAAACACACACACACACAGAGGCCCACATCGCACCAATAACAGTGACAACAAAGACTGTTAGTGTCTCTGTGGAGATAGGAGCTGGCATCGCGCTAAGTGTTTGGTTGCTCACAGACAAACTCATTAATTTACTTAATTATGAAACTCCCTATCAATTTCCCTACCCGAGTCTTTGTGGGGGAAATGCTCAGTGAAGCCAGGCACCAACAAAACATTTAGAGCCTGTGTTCTTGCTATCTTAATAATAAACAAACACAAACGGCACCAGGGGCCTGATTAAAGACCTTGTAGTTTATACAGAGAAAAAAAATGAAGGGGGGGGGGGGGTTGTTAGAGAGAGAGAGAGAGAGAGGTGGTAATGTTTGTTTCTATGCTTGCGGAAGAAATAGGTTTAGCTTGATTTTGACAGCTACATCTAGTTACATCTACAGCCTTGCTGGCTATTATTTAAAAAAAAAAAGGGTGGAGGGGGTGGGGATTTAGTTGTAATAATTAAAGCCTACCGCTCACCGGAATAAATGAATGTGTGTGGATTTGTGTTCATGTTGTTGTGTGTCTGTGTGTGAGCCATGACATTCAACATTCAGACAGGCTTTGTTCAATCTGAGTAATTGTTGTTTCTTGTACTATTTGTGTGTGTGTGTGTGTGTGTGTGTGCTGGGGAAGCTATTGGACTCTCACACGCCTCACTTTTCTTATCTCATGAATATAAATTAAAAGTTTTCAAGCCTTTTACTTGTTATTTATTTTCCATTCTAATTACTGTTACAGCTGTGAAGTCAGCTGTTATTAAAAAGCATTATGAGAAATTAGAGCGTATACGTCGTGAAACAGAGTTATTTAGTTTATTCGTTCTTCTGCAACCTGTATAATTGTATTTGAACTCAATTGGCCATCACAAACTGTATTTTATTGTGAATGCTAATTTGCTCATTGTATTCAAGGCCATCTTTGACACAATACACCGACCTGTTTCTCCATACTTTACTTACTATACTGCTTTTTAGAAAGGCACAAATACTGCATTTGGCATGAAGCCTTTTGCCCAGTCAAGCCCTTAACTCTGCTAAAACCCCGGTAGTCCATTTAGAACAGGCTTACACCCCCTAAACCTCAGAATTGGAGTAGGAGTCCATTTAGCCACGATGAGACACTGATCCCAAAATTGACAGTGGAAGTCATAATGGAAATATCACACACACCCACACACACACACACACACACACACACAAACACAGCATAAACAGACACCTACTGTATGGCTGTAAGCCGAAGAAACACACTCACACAGAGACAAACACTCAAACACTCACACACACACGCACACACACACACACACACAGATGGACGGGTGGGCGGTGCCTGTCAACCAGCGGTAAATCCCATTATTTGGCTCTCATCCCAGAGAGTGGATTGAGAGTCAAGTAGTATGCATGCATGCGGCAACCACAATGAAATTACAGCTGCTGCCAAGCCCAGCGCCGCTAATGCACTGCCATTGTGTCATCGAGTGCATCTAAATAAGCAGGGTTAAATTGCAGACTCGACTACGGCTGCCAGGGTTACAGCCGATTGTGTGTGTGTGTGTGGGGGCATGCGCTGTGTGTGTGTGTGTGTGTGCGTGTGTGTGTGTGCGTGTGTGTGCTTAAAAATAAATGGAAGCCCACCTGTGTCAGAGCTCTATTTAGGGTAGATAATAAACCTGCGTGTGCTTGTGTGTGTGTGTGTGTGTGTGTTACACTTTCTAAACTATATCCTACATTTCGAAAGGTTCAAACTTTTGTCAAAGATTCTGTTTGAGCTGACACTGCACCTGTAACCTAAACCTCTATTCCCAGCTATAGCATACAGCTGTAATACCACAGTACACCACTAGAGGGGAGGTAAAAGTGAGGCACGGAGGTAGAAGATGCAATGGTCCGTTATATTTGAGAGGTTGATGAAGAACCGAGGATGAGGAAGATGGGGGGGGGGGGGGGGGGGGGGGGGGGGGGGGGGGGGGGGGGGGGGGGGGGGGGGGGGGGGGGGGGGGGGGGG
>JAODUK010000016.1:324513-344379 GCA_027564635.1 Typhlichthys eigenmanni
ACACCGCTTGATGTCCCCCCACCCCCCCCCCCCCCTCTCTCTCTCTCTCTCTCTCTCTCTCATTCTTTCACTGACATGGCATGCGTAATGAGGAGGGCTGGTAATTAGAATATTCTGGAGAGCAGAGCAGAGGAGAGCTCTGCTGGAGCTATGGAGCTAGAGGGCTGATCTCTCTCTCTCTCTGTCTCTCTCTCTTTCTCTCTCCCTCGCTCTCTCTCACTCACTCTCTGTTTCTCACTCACTGTCTCTCTCTCTCACTCACATTCTCTCGTATTATTTTTCTCTGTCAGAGGAGGCAGACAGCCCCAGATGCTCAACGGACAGTGGAGACATTGCCAGATTATAAAATAAAATATATTTTTTTAAAAACATTTTTAATTATTCTCATAAAATTATCTTTAGCGTAATAATGCATACTCCAATGGTTGTGTACGTTATGTTACACTGTTATTGGTTTGTCTATAAACGTCTTTTAGGGCTTGTGATGCATATGTTTGACAACAACTGCTGTGTGTGTGTGTGCGTGTGTATATAAGCATGGGTGTGCATGCATGCATGTGTGTGTGTGTGTGTGTGCACGTGCACATGCACATCTCAGAGCTGAGCCGTCATGAGCCCCTTTCCCAGCAAATAAATATAATCATCCTCCATTTACATACAAATGGGCTTCTGTACTTCATCCTAATAATATGCAGGCATCTAGAGAGGCAAAATAATATTCACGCCACTCTGAAAATCCGTATTTATCGTCAGATGCCGTTATTGATTGTGTTTTTTATTTTATTTTCCACTCTTCCCTGCCACACATTTCCCCCAATTCATTTTATCAGAGGATATTGAAGGCATGTAGGGTCTGACATGGCACATATGCTTCATTATTTCTCCAAGCGGGGACGATTACAGCGATTGACACGTGGCATACCCCCCCCCCCCCCCATCCCCCACCCCCCACCACGCCACCAGTTATCACCGTATCAGTTACCGTGGCGATACGGGGGCCTGCGCCGCTTCGGAGCCATATCACAGGGGCCGTCTAATAACGGGTGCGAGCCCACGGGGGGCTGCGTGCCACTAATGTGGCTCGTTCTACTCTGTGTCACGTCGATGATGGTGAACGAGGGAGGGGTGTCCATGACGACTGAGTGTCAGGCCCACTCTGGACAAACAACGGGTGTGATGCCGTGATTGCTGTGGCACCAGGGGCCCTGCAACACATCCGTCATACAAGCAGACAGGAGATACAGAGAGATAGAGAGACAGAGAGAGAGAAAGCGAATTACTCGCTCTCTATTTAAGGAACAACACTGAGAATACTGACAATATATATATATATATATATATATATATGGTACATATATATACTGTATACATATGTACTGTATTTGTGTTACACACTTCAGTGTTAATGACCAATCTGTAACCTTAATATTAAGTTCCCTTGTTTTTGGGCAGTTGTGGGAGTTTTTTGAGGCCTGATCTTTCCTTCAGGCAATTGTTATAATTATTTTCTTATTGTTTAACTAATGTTGACTATAGTATCCCTAATCCCTATACTTAAAAATAGCCAATAATCCTATAACAGCTGTAGTTTGTAATTGCTAAAATATGACTATATTGTCACAGAGCTGTCAATAACATCTGCTGGGCAAAGACGATCTACAGAAACACCACTTGTCATCTAATGACCTTGTCCCTCGTTAGCATGAGTAAACATGCAAAGTAGGGCTCACACACGTCTGTCTTTGTACCTATATGTATTTTTCTCAAAACAGAATTATGGCAACCTCAAACAAAGCTGACACCCAATGTTCAATATACGCGCAATGCCATCATGAAATGACTAGCAATGCATGCAAAGCCTCTTTTGACCTGACACATTGTTTGGTTTTTCGTAAACACAAAACAAATGTGTCAATGTTAGTCTGCATGTCCATCAATGGCAATTATATTACGGCGCATACAGCTGTTTGCAGCTGTTTTGCAGCCAACAGCAGCTAGAGGAGGGGCATGAACTTGTGCGTTCCTCCAGAGAATCGAATTAGAGAATTTAAAAGCAAAAACTAATGAGAATTTGAGAATTAATTAATGTGCATTTAATGTATTCCCTTAAGAAATAGAAAATAGCTTGATCAGCATTGAAGTTGTTGGCACTCGTTGTGGGAGAGCTATTCTCTAACAAACAGTAAAGTGACAACACGCTAAAAGATCGTCAACAGTAGCTGACAATGTGTTACAATTAAGACGAACAAGGATATAAACTAATGTTTGCCTGAGGTGTAAACACACAATTTAACGACACTGTGACTGTTACAGCACAAAAAATATATATTTAATGATAAAAAACACATAATGAGGATTATAGGGATGTTCCTTTAGAGGAATTACATCTGTGAAATAATATATTTTTAAAATCAAGCATATCCAAACATAGTTTTCATTGTTTGTTAATTGTCTGTGTTACAGTATCTGAATACAGTAGTTCTCACTTGTGACAAGTGACACTGGGGCAGCGATATTGCTTAACATCACTAATATCACTCAAGGGTTAGATTTGAGGGGATAGCAATGCTAAAGAGCATTACTGTACATACTGTATGCGTTCAATTACTGTAAATGAGCTTGTTTACAAAGGATTAAAATAGATAAATCGATAGATAGATAGATAGATACAATAATACTGTAAATTAATTTAGAAATGTAACACATTAATTCAGGTGCATCTGTTTATCCAGAATTACAACAACTGCATATAGTTGAAACAGTATCCTTTGAAGTCCCTGTTCCAGCCTGGTTATTTATATAACTTTATATCTAATTAAAATGATAACTGCATTCTCATTTTTCATACTCCCATATCCTGGGGGTCAACCGGGTGGTGGCGGTCTTGTTTCTTATTCTGTCTACCTGTCTATACTGCTCTCTCTCTCTCCACCCCCCCCCCTCTGTGGCTCAGTGAAGTGCTCCTGCAGCAATATTCAATCATTACCTTCTCCCCAGCTAAGCTTGAGCCAGCCATTATCACATGCCATTATTAATCTTCCGGACTTATCAACTTGCAAATCACAAAGCGTTGAGCCTCGTGGCATGGTTTTGAGGTGTGCCGTTATTCATTTTGTAGGTCTGGCTAGCCTCCGAGACCGTCCAATCAAGAGATGATGTTTGCTGCGTTCTCTCGCTTGTGGCCGTCCCGGCCCCTGGCACGATACATTGCCAGCAGGGCCTGTATATGACAAACACACACACACGTACACGCACGCACGCACGCACTCAATTCAAACATACAAATCTCTCTCCCCTTTTACTGACAACTCAACTGCATGTGGTATGTGTCATAATGAGCCTGTGCATGTTATATATATGCTTAATTTCCAGTTGTTTGCTTGGCAACATGAATATCTACCAACCTACAGTATAGAAGACATAGTTTTACTGTACTGTAAAAAGGTGAGCCATTCAACTGACAAAAAAAGTGTTAAATCTTACTAAAAACTCATCTACTCGTCTACTACCCAGACACGACCCCTCTTTAACTGACAAATATTTCAGTAATCCCTTTCTCTCTATCTCCGTTCGTGCTATTGGTATTCTGTGTGTGAACATGGCTGAGCAAAGAGCTGAACACAAACTTTCACCACTGACCCCAGCTTTTGCCTGCGCTCCCTGGAGTTAGCCCCTCTCCTGGGCTAAAACATTCGCCCTGTGGAAGAGGGAATCTGGACGAGAACGCTACGCTACTTGCAGAAGAAAGAAGTATGTGCGTGCCTGCCTGCATATGTGTGTGTTTGTGAGGTTGAATTTGCATTTCCTTTGAAAACTTTGCATGATAAATCACCTTTTCCCCCCCGTAGCTCATTAGTGGTTATACAACAGGTAGAGGGTATAAAATATTTAGCAGAAGACAAACTGTTTCATGTGCTCCTTTGGACCCAGCTTTTACCCAGGCCCTCCACTTTCAACGTCATTAACATCGTTTGGTTAAATATTTCAAATATGCTTTCGTGTGTTTGATTAACATCATTCAGAATTATTCAGACCAAATTAGACAGATCTCTGGTCCAAATTATCATCTGATGAAATTATGGAATTGTGATGACCCGCCTATAAATATAAATCCAGTCAGGATAATCATACATTCAATCAATATTACATATAGCATGTTGGACAAATTATGAAAAACTTTGGAGATCAACTTCATCCACATCTCAGATGATAGGTAGCTTTCAACTACGCACTGGTAAGCCTTGGGTATTAATATTCGTATTGGGTGTGTTTTAGAGTGCATTTCAGATCACTGCGTGCCCGACATTGTAATTTCCCAGCTTATCTAATCAATTCTGCACGCTTCATCAGCCTCATATCGGAGTTTGTGAAAGAAATCAGTTCGGTAGCACCTTCAGAACACTTATAAATAATGAAAAACAGCTTTAGAAAAGAGAGCGCTTAAGGAAAAAAAATGTTGATTAAAAAAAGTGCCTTTTATCCGGGCCTTCAAAACTCACGCGTACCGAAGATGCGGACTCCGGGCCAACTGTGCTGAATAAAGTACTCATATCTGAACAGATATATTTATATATATATTTAAAGTATTAATTTTGATAAAAGATAAGAGATAAAAAGTGCTGACAGCGCAGAATAAGCCAGGTGATATTTGGATACAAAAGATGAGTTTGGAGAGAGTGGTTGGGAGGCCTTGAAGATGTCCTTTCATCCCACACATGGAGTATGTCCTTGAGAACTTCAGGTGGGGGTGGGGGTGGGGGGGGTAGGGGAAGGGGCAGCTCGACAACGTCACCTGTGCAACAAGCGAGGAAGCTGATCGTACAGACTATAGTGATCATTGTTTACTAGTAGATGATGCAGGTCTGTGGAGCCCCATTGTGAGAGTGAACAGGAGAAACTGACACCCAGAGAAGGTGACGGTGTGGACGACACGTTTACATGCTTAACAGCATGTGTGCCATCGTGTGATGCCGCTGCTGTGCAAGGGTAGACAGACAGGAGTTGGAATACACGCTTCTTTTTATGCCCGTCTATAAATTAGTCCTGGTACTGTAGGTTGATGAGCAGTGAAGGAGAATCATGTCTTCAGAGTTCGGATAGAGAGAGCGAGAGAGAGAGAGAGAGAGAGAGAGAGAGAGAGAGAGCGAGAGAGAGAGAGCGCTGTGCCTAAAGAACAAACTAAAGTGACCAAAAGACATAATGCAGATAGACACACATACACACACAAATGGTTATCCTGTTAGTTGAAAAGGCTGCTGGGTAACTGGGTAACACACACCCAACCCTCCACACACACACACACACACACAGGGGCAGCAGGCTCTAGGGCCCTCGTGCGTCTCCTCCGGTGAGGATTTGCATTCTGCTCCTGGCAGGTCTACCGACAAATTGCCCAGGCAGCCGCAGGAGACAGTCTCCGGCTGGAGGGGAAGACGCTGCTCTGCCTCTCTGCTCCGCCTGGAAGTGGAGAGAGAATCCCAGGCAGCCAAGGACTGTCTTCATGCAGGCCAGAGGGGTCTGGGGGTAAACCAGGGCTGGACATACTCTCCCCTTAACCAGGAGGGGCCGAGGGTTGGGGGGTGGGGGGGAGGAGGAGGAAGGGGGGGGGCATCCCGGTGTCCCCCCTCAAGCATGCTCTGGGCCAGCAGCCCCGGGGTTATCGCTCGCAAATCAGCCCACGTTTTTCCAATCAAAGACGCCAAGTGCGGTAAACCGGCGCGCGGTGCTGCTTAGCGGCCTGAATAATTCACCAGCCGAAAGGTCGTGGCGCACAGAGAACAGATGCTCTGCCAAAACCAAAGAGGAGATAATAAAAAAATAAAATAAAATAAAAGGCGACCAGGAGACCACCAAGACGATGCCCATCCCACCCCAATTTACCCGCCACCCCCCACCAACCCCGTGCCGACCACACTGCTCTTCAAGCGCACTTTCTTAAAAGCACATCTCTCTTTCATCGGCTGATGAAGAGAATGTGAAAGAATCTGTCCGGGAGAAAAGGGAGGGAAAAAGTCAGAGAGAAGATTTGCAAATTATGTTTGAGAGTAGTAATTAATACAGTAGTACATTTTAACATATTGGGATCAAAGTGCTTTTAAAAAATTAAAGTGTAGATATTCTGCATTTGACGTGATTAATGATTAAGGGCAGCGTCTCAGTGCTATTACTGGTCCCAGGCCAGGGCTGATGCAAAAAGAGTGATGCTGAAACCGTCAGTAATCGAGCTGAACTTGCTTCGTCAATAGTGCATTAAACAGACGCTTTCGCTTTTAAATACCCGAAAATGAGAGTGATACAGTATGCTTGGCCCACTTAATAAGGCACCAGTACTCCAAAGTAGATATTCAGCATTTAGTATAACTTACTGCAACTCACATTAAACACAGACAGATGGTGTGTAAAAGTGTGGTTTCAATATTACGCGCGTGGGTGTCAGTAACCCCACATTTGTCTAGTTATGCAGACAGACACACACAAACACACACACACGCACACACGCACACCTCCACAGACGCACACACACAAAAGTTTATCAACTTCGAATTTCAGCCTGACTTGCCACTCTCTGAACCGCAGAAAGTCTCGGGGGCTTTGGCAAATTAGAGAGGCGCGCTTTTTGCCTGTTCACCCTAATCAGAGCGCTGCTGAAAAGTTTGTGCGAGCCAACCGGCCATTAGGTGGCCGTTCCTCTGAACCGAGGCCCCCTCAGATGTGTGTAATTAACACACCTTAGCCCTCCACAGTCCTGCCAACCCACCCGAGTGAGTCAACCCGCCTTGGGGGAACTACCGACGGGGAGGGGCGGTCGCTGGCAGGTGTGGGGCGGGGGGGTGGGGGGTGGTGTGAAGTACAGTAGGGGGCTGTGGAGTGTGAGGGAGCTGGGCAGGACACACAGGTGAAACAACAGTACAGGAATGTGTTGTTCCTGTAGGTGGACCAAGATAAACACAGGTGGGCTGGTGCACACCTTTGTACCACGTACGAGCTGGGAATATAATTCCTCGTTTTATTCTTACATTCTATACCATTTGGTTTGTTGTTTCTAGAATGTATATTCTGCCTTGGTCAAATGTTTTTTACTATAATACACGTCTCAGCCAAATGTTTTAAATCTGCAACGTAAGTTGTATTAATTTGTATTATTTTAATGTAAATATTACAATTATGAATAATGATACTAATACCACTGAAAATACATAATAAATTATATTTATCTCACTGCCAAAATAGTTTGTTTATGAACATTTAGTTTGAGTGGCTAGTATCGGACGGAGGGCTGGGTGGAGAGAGGACTGGGGTCGTGGGGGGGTCAAGCGGACGAGCATGACATCATTACAAAGAGGCGCATGGAAGATAAAATGAGGACGGCCGTGCGGACCTTTAAAAGCGACAATGTTTCGCCAGGCGTGTGTGTGTGTGCGCGCATCTTGTGTACAGTACGTACAGTAGCGTAGCCGCGCTGCCCTCTCTGCTCTCCATTAATGAGGCTGGACGCGTGGCTGCTCCAGCACCTGCCGTGGGTGGCCGGCGGGTTAATCCCACCTGGACCCCCCCATCCTCCCCACACACACACACACACACACACACACTTTGTCTTCTCTCGCTCTCTCGCTCGCCCCTCTCCGATGCCTCTGGGCTGCTGACGGCAGCAGACGCTGTAACGGGGAGGGGGCGGGCGGTGGGGGGGTAGAGGGGAGGTGACAGGAGGTGCAGATACCCCTGGGTTCCCTCCCACACATTCTCCCCCTCCCCCAGCGCAGCAGAATGAGCCGTCCCAGACGCCGCTGGATACCTGACAACCTGAGGCCTTCATAAATTACCAAATGAAGATTGATTGCGCGCACCTCTCACCTCTCTTTTTGTGTTGCCACACAAACACGGGCTCCGGTGGAGCCAACTGAAACTTAGTGTCAGTTGGCTTTGTCTGCTTCTTTTTCAAATAAAACCCTCTCTATCTTTTTTTTGTGTGTGTGTTGTTGTCTGTCAAAGCTCCAGGTGACTGTTCTACCTGCTTTATGCTCTGCTAGTCGGATATAAAACCAGTCAGTCACCCTAGCCAGTTGGCTAGCCCTTCACTCTGACTGGTAGTCGTTCGGCTAGTCACTCAGGCTGATAAAGCGGTCTCCATTTTAGCTCCTGTCAACAACGGCGGTGAAATACTCACCCTTTATTCACCGAGACAAAAAACAGGAAGAAAGGGGAACCTTTGAAACTTTCCAGCATGGGCTAACTTGTATTATGTAATGGTCATGTTATTAGTACCAGAAGTAGCTATTGTGAAAGCTGGCTCACGACCATTTCAAATACAGACAACAAGTAATGTATACTTATTGTAATCCGCTTTGGGTAAACGCAGCTTCTAAATGACCAAATGTGCCCGTGCGCTCTCACATGAAGAAGTCTGCCGCTCCTAACTATTGTCTTTGGCTATGATGTACATCCTCCTCTTCGCGTGTCAGGAATGTGTCAGTTTACCTGATGTAGATTAGCCTCCATGTAATGTGTGGAGGACATAACCTCCCGTGGTCGTCCTCTATATGTTTAAACCCCGAATCAGCAGAATTACACAATTACATTGTACCCACGCACGCCAAGGCATTTTATCGACTTCCGAAATCTCACAATGAACACTTCCCCTCTTTCCTGCTACGCATTACTCTCTCTCTTTCTCTCTCTCTCTTTCTCTCTTTTCCGGGGACAATAACCTTGCCTTGGAAGTTGCTTACTCAACAGACCTTGTTACGGCACGGGGAGCTTTAACTGCCTCCGCCGAAAGGTCAGCTCTCTCGCAGCGGCTCTCATTTCAATAGGGGCCGGCACCGTTATGATCAGGCCATTATCATAAGCTGGCTCACAAATGGGCACGGTGAGGGATGATCGCCGTTGGGTGGGGTGGGAGGGGGGGGGGGGGGGAGGCGGGGCTGGGTCCCTCGCCAGGTGAAAATGGCGGCGGAAGTCTGCGGCGAGAGTCTGTAACTATGACGCCTGACTCACGCACATGCAGGAGCGGCATGTCTCTCAACCCCCGCTTGTCTCTCAAAGGCACCTGCCCTGTCCACCGTCTCAGAGCTGAACTCCCTGTCATGGACTGCCCCGGCAAATTGGCAAGAGCTCCAGCTGAGAGAGCACGAGAGACAGAGACAGAGTGAGGAAGAGAGAGGAAGAGAGAGAGAGAGAGAGAGAGAGAGAGAGGATAGAGAGAAATGAGGGCAAAAAGAGAAGCTAATTCATAACTCCCTCCTTTAAGGAACCTTTTACATCTGTAGACACACTAGAATGACTTGAGGGCTTGTCAGCGGCGTCGAGCAGCACGAGAGGAGGGAAGTCAAATAAAGCTGACTGATACTCTTCTCCGCCGAGCGGCCAAAATGCCAGATGTGGTGTAAATCATGATACGCTGACTGTCCGTCCCGGTTGGGCTGTCAAGATCCCGCCGGCTGTCTCTGCTTTTCTCGCAATTCGGCCAGTCGTTTCATCCAGAGGCGCGGGCGGGGAGATTGATGTTTATTCAAAACCTTGCAGATAGGAGGCCGATATATTTCAGCTGCATCCCTGGCAAAAAGAGACACTCTTAACATTAGTCAAGCTCCCGCAGGATAATTTTGTGTGCTATATAAAGTAGAGGATATACAGTACAAGAAGTTCAACAAGCTCTCCTTTATTTCAATTCGTCTCGACTTTATCTGAAATACTGGCCAAGAAAGTTTAGACAGGGGGGGGGGGGGGGGGGCAGGTTCATGGAAGCAAATGATTTTAAATGCCTGAATTTTCCACTTAAATATTAATACGCCGCACTTTTGATTTCCACACAGTCGCTCTGATGCGCCGTAAAGGGCACTCATTCAGACCTTAAAGGAAGCCGTGTGTGGGCTCTGTCTCTTAAGGTGCGCGCCGATGACAGTTATGGCGGGCTAACAAATGTGCCGCTCGCACTCTTTGGCGTAAAATCAATGCTGCTCAAACTAACCGACCAGGTGCAACACGACACCACCCTCAGACGTATACTGCTATCCTGAGAGCATTGACAGTCAAAAGAACTATATAATGTTGTGGTAATAATTACAGCTATTATTACAAATATTAAACTACAATCATACATCACGCTGGAAAGGACAAAAGGGGTTGGTGGTGTGTGTGTGGGGGGGGGGCGGCGGGCCAGACAGCGAAGTAAAAAGGGCAACAGAAATATAACAAATTATTTTGGCTCGCTTCCCCCCCCCCCCCCCCCCCGGACAGCATAAATCAGACACAGAGCGAGCACTGTATAGTGGCCTGCCTTTGACCCCCGGGACTGTGTTGACTTAACCCAGACGTCAAGACCTGGCAACGGTGTGCGTTCTCCCACAGGTGAGCGGTTAGCACACGCTGCTAAAGCTCTGGCCTGTCTGCTGTGAATTACTAGCTCCCATCGTTTCCCCAAAACATCCTCTCCCTCAACATAATCAAGCCTCTATAAGTAACGAGGGGAAAAGAGAAAAAAACTGAAACTCCACAAGAAAGTACAGCCCCCCTCCCCTTCTAACACACACACACACACACACACACACACTCGCTCAACTCAGACACAGCAAGTTTGAATAATTCCGGAGAGCAGCGAGGCCAATAAATTTCCGAGCAGGGGTTAATTTAGTGAGGGGAAAACCTTGCTGCAATTACCTTGTCCGATGCCTCCCCTCCGCATGCCCTCAGGGCCTCATCTGAAATGTCACCCAGGAGGAGGGAAGGGGGCTGGGCAGGTTTTCGGGGTGTGGGGGTGGTGTGTTATGGAGGGCTGGGGATTGAGACCCGCTTCTGGATACAGCTGCGTAAAAAAATACAAATTACAAAAATTTAATAAAAACCAATACATTCTGGACAGGCTAAATGCTAATAACAACAGCTTCCTATTAGTGTCTGTCACCAGGAACCCACTAAATTACTTCAATAATCACACTCTTCCGTACAATTTTCACCTGATTTCCTATGACAAGAAAAATAAAAGTTGTTGGCGGAGCTGGAAGGTCGAGAAATTGAGAAGGAAACTGGCATCACTAATGTGCGCATATTGAAGAAGGTGAAGGCAGAAAAACAATGTTAAACATGCCTATATTTTCCATAACAAGCTGGCAGGCACAACTGATGTTAGCATACCTTTAGCACACCACACGTAGAGTAGGGCAGAATACAGTTAGGGGGTGTTTAGGGCCCGTTTGGCTTTCCATACATATCAGCAGTTTTAAATACGAAGGATTTGTGTTTGAGAGAGAAAATCCTGAAATTATTAGGGCATTTTTCAGAATCACTTACTGTAGTTATATATTTTCCAATGTTGCCTATGATAATATAATAAAACGAATGAGGACAAATCTGGTCCTTATGGAAGTGCACAAGCATCCCAATCTTGCAGCAATACCAGCAATACTCGGTTATCACAACAACCCAAAAGTCATGCACATCCCATTTGGTGACATTTTTAACATCAGTAGTAAAAACAAAGACCCCACCACCCGACATCACTCCTCAGAGTATCATACTGCCACCCTTCCGATGATACACACTTTCCCTTTACAAGCTACGGCTCTGACTGCTGAGGATGGTGGATGTCTGTAATTACCGGGCTATCTTCATCTCGTCAAATCAGCCTGATCTAAATCTTTATTTCCCCCTGGCCCGGCCATGCTCCTAGCTATAACTGCTACCTCCCAGGAAGACACAGCGAGTGACTCTGCCTTTTAATTAGGCCTCGACTCAAGCTGTTCCTGTGGAAAGGAAAAAAGATGGTCAAGCTGTGTCAGTGGCTTTTAGGAACTGACAGATTCCAACAAAGTTTCTGCCCAAATGTAAACACCGACTGGCTGTTAATTCAATCGTGTCACAGTTTGACAGAGGGTGTTTTGGGAGGGAGGGAGTGGTGCTCTTTTTTTATGTGTGTGCGCTTTATGCTTATATATTTATATATTTACTACACAAACACACTGTACATACTGTACTCTACTGTATGTTTTAATTTCTAGAGGCCTTGCCGAGATTCAACTCGTTAAAGTGTAGCTTACCAACTGTGTTGGTAAACTGGGTTATAGTAGTATTTACAGTACTGTATTTACAACACATTATTGGAGCAATGATCACAGTTAGTGGAAGACATTTTACTGGCCTTAAGTCAGAAGAGGAAGCAATAGCTAAAACAAACACATTAGCTATACAGTACATAACACCAACAGAGAAAAAAAGCTAATTTGCACTTCAGAGATATGATTTAGCCATCTCGGCAGGCCTTTGCTTATTTACTAAATCTATACCCCACCCTTGTGCAATAAATGCTAACAAACCGAAACTGCAGGAGTCCAAAGGCCCCACATTAGAATTTATAAAGAGTTAAAGAGACGAGGAAAGTGATTTACACAAACATCATAAATATTCATAACATTCCCTCTCTGATGTGCTGTTATAGCACCATTTTAGAAATAAACGCTATACAAGAACATTTGTGTTTGCTAAGTGATTGTAATGGTTTGTTACATTAACACCAGCGGGATGTATATTTTTCCCATTAATTACTAGAATTCATTAATTACTAGAAGTCAGATCTATTCACTTTCTATGTAGATACATTGTATTCCTTCATCACGCTGGTGTTTGGTTAATGTGTCATTCTCTAACCTGACTAGTAAATGGTAAATGGGCGCATTTATATAGCGCTTTTATCCAAAGCGCTTTACAGTTTTTGGCCTGACATTCACCCAGTCACACACACATTCATACACCGATAGTGACTGCTGCCATGCAAGGTGCAACAAAACCACCGGGAGCAGTTGAGTGTTTGAGTGTTTGAGAACTGGTTTGTGACAAAGTGTCTGTCGCAGAATAAACTCCACAGTACATCATACAGGTAACATCACACAACAGTGACTCGAGACAAATAAAGCGCTGTGCCAGTGTGAGCCAAATAAAAAAAACATCCGAGCGGCGCGGGCAAACCCAAAGGTCTCATTAAGACCCACAAACTCAAAGGACATAATGCATGAGGGCCGACTGAAACGGGCATGGAAACGAGCAGGAACTTGCCCGCTGATCCAAGGGCCCGGAGAGGTGGGAGACAGCGAACAGGCACAGCATCTTGAAGCAGCATTTGAAGTGAGCATTGTAGCCGAGGCCTACGCTACAAATCACCTGCTTAACGCTCAAAGAGAGACCCCCACGTTAACGGTCTGACGAACACTCGTACTTTGGCGCGCGGTATATATATATATATATATATATGCAACATATGGGCTGATGTGGCCGTAAAGACAAGCGCTATCACCTCCCACTCGCTCATATGAGTGGGAGGTGAATATAACGAGGGGAGAACCAAAGATGAGAGAGAATAATGGAAGCAAAGTGCGGGCACTCGCGCCAAGCTAGCGCGACGGGGAAAAAGGTAAATAATCTGCGCACGTATATGCTTTCATGGGAAGTCTTTGCGTGTGCGCGTACCACACGCAATCCCTATGTCGTCCACTTGGGCGTGTGCATAGTGCCTATCAAACTGGTGGTGGTGGAGGGGGGGCTTGGGCTCTCTATCTCTTAATGCTGCACAGCTGGCAAGAGCAAGGGTGGGGGGACAAGATCCATGATTCTTGGATGCTTCCGCGGCCCTCTTCTCCGGTGGCGTGCTCATTAGAAGATGGCCGATACAGCAGGTGTGCTGTCACATAGCGCAGGGAAGCGAGGGTGCTTGGAGTGGCACAAAAAAAAAAAAAAAACGCAAGAGTGGGTTAGGGAGAGACGCCGGCGCGACTGACGCAGCAATGCGCGCGCTCAGGTGCCTATGCCTGCGGGCATAGGCAGAGCGGGGCACACGAACGTCCGCGCGGCATACATATCATGCATGCATGATCTCGCTGGAAGGAGGGAGGGGCTTGGGGGAAAACATCTGGCTGGGGCAGGTCCCCTTGTACATGTCACTACTTACTGAGACAAGGTTCTGGCCTGGTCCTGCTTGGGAGAGTGCGGTGCTGAGAGAGAGAGAGAGAGAGAGAGAGAGAGAGAGAGAGAGAGAGAGGTTGACTAGACTGAAGTTATCATTTAACTGTTAAATGATAACTGTTAAATTTTAACAAACAAATGATAAACTAAAGTTAAGACAAAACCACAAACGACAAGAAGAGACAAGAAGCAGACAGACTGTGGCAGTAAGTCCAAATCACGTCCTTCACACTACACCTACAGTATATCGGTCCACGGCCACAGAAGTGCTTCTCTCTCTCCTGACATTATGATAATGCAATAAACCTGGTGTAGAGGCAAATCACAATACTGGTAATTTCCCTCTCCTGTGCTTCTGTCGTGTGAATGGCAGAGTCTGACGCCATAGGGGGTGCGGACCGCTGCTTCCACGCATCTCCACGCTAGGAAAAAAAAAATGTAAAGAGATAATAGCGAATGTGTTTGCAGGGGATGCTCTTTCTGTAAGGGGACGCTGGATCTCATTCCTTCTGCACATCCCACTTTTTCTCCATACTCGCAGATTTGATTACTTTCTTGCCCCCGTTCGATCCTGCCCGTCCAATTCAATTAATATTCAGTGGAGAGTAAGTATGAAAGTACAGAAATCAATTTATCATGCTCCAGAATCAAGTTATTGCTGTTCTTTTGTGACGGTGTAACTCAGGGGAGACACTTATAATGTTCACACATTATAAGATGTTTTTTTTTTTGTCTGTTGTGGATACTCTGTGTGTGTGTGTGTGTGTGTGTGTGTGTGTGTGCGCGCGCGCGTGTGTTTGTGTGTGTATGTGTGTGTGCATGTGTGAACCACTTGTTATTCCCATGGGCTTGGGCTCACAGGAGCCTGTATATGTATGTGTGTGTGGGTGTGTGTTTACAGCTCTTGGGGGTTGTTGTCTCCTCGCTACATCCAAGAATGATGAATAAATAACACCCAAGTCTCTCAAGCGTTTCTTTTCTCTGCAGCATGATGGGTATATATATATGTGTGTGTGTGTGTGTGCGTGTGTGTGTGCGTGTGTGTGTGTGTGTGCACGTGTTTCTACATGTATAAATGTGCTTGGTGTGTCTATATGCATGTCGCCAACCCTTTCTGTGTGCATTTATCATTGTTTATTTGTGTGTGTGTGTGTGTGTCTGTTGTTATTGAGTTTGTAGCTGTACATGAGAATGTGTTGTGTGTGTGTGTGTGTGTGTGTGTGTGTCTGTCTTCTCTCGGTGGACCCGGCTTGCCTTTATCCCACTGATCCCGGGCTCTTCCTGGCAGGGAAGCCTGCAGTTAGGGAATGCTCTCGGAAGGGGCCGGGGACAAACATGGGAGAGAGGCGGAAAAAAAAAAAAAAAAAAAAAAAAACACATCCTCAAATGCTTTCACATCAGTGGGAATATGCAGGCAACTGTGCTCCGTGCACAAAGTCGTGCACGCTCTTCTGTGTCTGTCTGTGCGTGTGCGTTACTGATGCTGGGATGAAGCTAAACACTACGGGAGACCGGCTGAGACAGAGACACATCCAGAGAAAAGGGAATGCATTATGCTGTGGGTCTATTCTCCCGAGCATGGCTACCAATAGGTTCCAAAGTCTTCCCCTGGAGAAGCCTTCATTAGCCCTTAACCCGGTAATTAAACAGCCCCAGCGCTGGGCTAGACTAACAAATTGGTATTTATTTACCCTGGCTGTAGGTAGATAAATCCACACTGTGTGTTATGGGCTTGGCAGAGGCCGTTGCGTTGCAGTCACTTAGGGTTAATGCCCCAACTGACAAATAAAGGTTTTCCTTTATTTGAAAGTGATTTCTACAAGGGCTGTAAAGTAGTCGCTTGTTATTACCGTTGCGGCTTGGAGGCCCATTTGTCTCTCATGGCTGTTAGGGAATGGCAAGCAGGATGGGAGGGGCGGCGAGGCGGTGGTTTTTAGCGGTTTTATTTACACGGCGTCGCGTTACATCACAAGTGGTTGTGCTCAATTAGGGAAGCCGTCACAATGGCTTCAAATCGCTAATACGTCGACTCGCTAATAGGGTGTAATGCCTTTTGTCTCTGTGCCCACGTTTCCGCGGCGCTGGGAGGGAAGGGAGGGAGAGGGGTTGGGGGGGGGGGAGGGGGGGGTCGACGGGGGTGGTAAATCCGTATCATCAGTGAAAACAATGCATCAATTAAGCAATTAGCGGGGAACAAACTGGGCAGCTTTCCAAACCCTCCCAATAAGGCGCTGTGCCAACGGGGCTTGTAGTGTTCATTATACCCACATCACACAGACAGATAGAGAGAGAGCGAGAGAGAGAGAGAGAGAGAGAGAGAGAGAGAGAGAGAGAGAGAGAGAGAGAGAGAGAGAGAGAGAGAGAGAGAGCGCTTGTCTTTCATATGCAACGCGGAGGCACTTGTCTGCCAGCGTAGGGACATTTTGTACCGCCAGATGTGCATTTTAGCGAGGCCACATGGCGGGTCAAGGCTGAGGAGTGTGTGTGTGTGTGTGTGTGTGTGTGTGTGCGTGCGTGGGGAGGAGGGGTTGTGGTGTAAGGGTGGGGGGTGAGGGGGGGGCAACGTACGGCCTCTTCGCCACCATCTGATTAATTAAGACTTGAAAGCGGGCCCGGTGGCAGCAGGGTTTTAATTGTGGTAATTGGGGTTAATAAGCTACCATTACACACGCTGATCACAAGTATTGTTTCATCCAGTCAGGGTTTAACACTGATGGGAGAGGGCATGGGAGGATAGAGGGGTGGGGGGAGGGAACTTGGCAGTCATACGCACCACTTCTTCCAGCATGTTAGCACTGTGTCGCCCCCCCTGTTAGAAGCTGAAAGGCCAATATGGTGGGAGTCGTCGGTGACGGTTGCGGCTAATTAGCAAAACCAATCAATGTACTTGTAACTTGCAGCTACGCCTTATCAATACTAAGGGGTTCAGCTCTTCAGCTATACGATACACATCAAATATGTGTTCATGTGCTATTTTATGCTATGTAGCTGAAGCTTTAATCTGACAAAAGTATGAATACTAAAGTCAAGGCTAAACATCACATATCGCTTTCATCTACTGTCAAGAAGTATCCAAATACAATTACAATTATTGCACTCTGAAAGACGTATCGTGACAAAGCATGTAGAGCACCATACGTCCAATATGATTCCGGGTTTGTTAGTGCACACATGACGTATTTGAACACGACGTAGATTACATGACTAAAGGCAGCTAATTAGTCAGCTATTGCAAGCTAATTGTAAGTTAATACACTCAATATATGCAAATATCTCCTCGCATATCACTAGCTTACGGTTCTCTGTAAAATGTGTTCGATATGTCTAAACAGCCCTGACTCCGTAAGTATACATAAACAGCGAACACCGCTTGCATCAACAAAGCCGTAGTACTACGCTTTGCTTCACAGTGCGTTTCGATGTGCGGAGCAGGCGCTATTGTTTTTATTGAACACAAAGTTAGCAAGCGTTCTCGATAATCACTGACCCTATAACAATGGTGTTCCTAACTAAACACAACGGAAAAGTACTGGAGTTAACTGCTGAAACAGAATCACTGTGAGTGAGTTATACTGTATGCTCCTTAACATTTATTAATAATGCAAAACAAACACATAGTAGGCCATCTTTAACCATATTTGGTAGTCAACCTCTTCCATTCAATGACACTTACGACCCTGCCACAGTAGGTCCTTATTTAGGGGCTATTAGCCGAGGCCCTCTATCAGCTGCTACATGCCTATGGTCTACTGCAGAGGTTTTTTGGGCCACGGACCCCTTGGCTGATAGAAACACGGCACAGGGACCCCTTATCGCATATGATATAAAATATCTAGTTGCCGGGCCAACAGTAATGTGACGAGAGTGCCATGAATAAAAGTAAGCCACTACCTAAGCTATTAAAATAATTACTGACATATTAATACTTAATTAACACGTTTTAATTTTTGGACAAAAATAGGTTTGGGATCAAATAATTTGGAGGTCCCCCTGCAGTACCTCTGAGGACCCTCTAGGACCTCTGAGGACCCCCCTACATACATTTTCTCCATGCACAGAGCAATCACAGGCAGCACAGCATTGCCGCGGTGCGAGAATGATGTGATGATGTCTTTGCTGTGGCCCAAAGTTGTCTCCTGCCTCGCAGGCCGTGGTGAGGTCAGAGTGCACGCTACATTTAATGGTCTAAGGATGATGAATGCATACAACGCAGACACTTGGAGGAAGTGCAGAACACCGGTGGCATGATTCTTGCAACAGGTGTGTACTTTTTCCTCTGATTTAAAGTGTTAGCTCTTAACGCAGGGTTTATTTTGTGTGTATGCATTAAATATATTTTGACAGGAGGTATAACGAAAAGCTGTTTAACTTTTTGCTCTATTTTTGTAAAACTTTGGGGTTCAGAATGTCTATCATATTTTCACGACAAAACAGACAAGCTCCCCTCCGATACTGACTCATTAGGACCGCATAGGTTTACTTAAAAAACCCCAACTGATTGCCCAGGCCAAGAGCCCCAGAAAGGATGATTGTATGGCCTTAAAATTAAATGTTTTTATTTCTTACAAAGTAAATTAAAAGAAAAAAAAACATTAAACATTTGATGACATAATGTGTATGCTGAACGTGGCATTTAATTCAAACGCAAAACTCCAAATTCTAAAACTCAAAACAATCAATTCTCCGAAATAACGTGCCACAAACACGCAGCGATCCCAGACGGAAGCTGGGCGTGCCTGGGTGTATTTGAGCCAACTTGGCTCAGCTCTCTGGAGTGTGTCTCCGTTACCTGCTGACAGTTAGCAGAGAAACAGCAAGACAGACAGAGACAGACAGACAGAAAATGATCCCCTGGCGGTGGTGTGCCGTGGTCTACCTTTCTGTCAGGCTGCTCAGTGCAGAGACAGAGGTACGCCAGGCCAATTAATCAAAGTCAGATGTGGCTCGATGCCTGGAGTCAGTCACGATCCCATCGCTGTCCCTCTCTCCTCTTACACCTCCCTCCCCTCTCTCTCTCTCTCCCTCTCTCTCTCTCATGTTCTCTGTCGCTGTCTGCAGCTCACTGTCAGTGCATTATAGCTCTCACACGCACGCATTGCACGCACAGGTACACACACGTGCACACGCGCACACATACACAAAAGCGCATGCAAGCTAACACACGTACTGTACAGTATAAAGCAGGCAGAGGCTTGTACATACAAACACACACACACACACCCCCTCCCCTAGCGTCCTATCAACTCTATGTGAAGACGTCCTGGCAGGTGAAAGCTCAGTTGAGTGTGTTTTTTATTTTATTTTTTTATAACAGAATGTAAAGTGTGGGGAAGGGTCCTCCCCAGTGCCCTCCGAACGCACAGATCAGCTCCCACGGTTCTCCTTAAATTTGTCATGTGGCATTTTTGCTCAAACGGGGAGTTCAGGAGGAAGCATGTTTGACGTCATCCCGCCATCTTGCTCCATATCACGCCAGACACTTTTTTACCATTTGACTCTCATTTGCACTTTGGTACGAGATGTGAGGAAGAGTCTTTCACTCTTTGATTTGCAGCAGGCTTGAACAGGAAAAGACACTTCCGTGGAAAGTTAAACTGCTGTGTACTATGCGCAAACCAACAATGCATCCAGCGGTAGGCTAAACTTAGCTTTACATTTTAAATATAGTGTATGTACAGTATATATGCATGAGATATATCAGCTTCTGTTACGACATGTTATTAGCAATACATTAGCCATGCAACTGAGGCACTTTGTAACTAATCTAGTGCTGATTGATGTTGATCACTGTTTTGTTTACAGTACTTGTTTGCTAGTTTGCTTGTACTTGTTAGTACTTATCCCGGGTATCCACTACACGACTTTTTTGTCTCTCACGATTGTTACCATGTCAGATTAGCCGAACATTGTGCGATAAAT
>JAODUK010000016.1:375937-387251 GCA_027564635.1 Typhlichthys eigenmanni
CACCCCTTCCATCTGTAATTTCATGACCTTATATCCCCGAACTTATTCAACCCCCCCCCCCCCACATTCCAATTTTGTATTCTTTTTGGTAATATTTCAAAAGCTGCATGCGTGTCCTCCTGCATGATAACTACTGTGCCAACTGTATTTGGAGGACGGCTACAACACCTGTGATGTTTTCACTTGTTTCGGTGTCACTTGGTAAATATGACCACGCTTAATCAAATCAACAATAAACAACATATGGGCTATGTTTCTGTCAGTACATGGGTGGACACGGCAAACCGGCCCGGCTTTGGGAGATGCAGACATGTCTGACGAGCGATCTGGTCAAACCGAGCTGGGCAGCGGGGGAGGGGGGGGGGGGCGGGGAGGGTGGGATGCATTTCCGCTGTGAACAACAACAGCCTTGCTACTGTTGTGTGGAGGATCTTCATAAATCACCGGCCCTGCAGCCGGAGCCTGACACGTATAGCTTTATCTGCTGATTCCCTTCACTGCCCGCCCGCTCCTCTCCTGCCTATGCACAGCCGCCGCTGGACACCCTCCCCCAGCCTCCCCCTTGTTCAGCTTTCTATCTCTCCCTCCGCCTGGCTGCATGTCCACTCCCTCGCTCCCTGCCAGTAGGCCTGGTCTTAAGGCCTCCCAAAGACCCCCTTCTCCAACGCTGGCCGCGTAATTGATTCAGCTGGGCCAAAGAGAGAGAGAGAGAGAGAGAGAGAGAGAGAGAGAGAGAGAGAGAGAGAGAACTGTACACTTCATAACTTATTTACACCCCCCTTTGATATCTGTGATATTTAAAAAGGGTTAATATGTATAGGGTTAATCCCAAGTGGGCGGGGGTGTAAAGTTTGTAGGCCTATCGCTGACCAAAAAAGAAAACGCATAGAAATAAATACATACTGTAGATTGAAATAGAAACAAAAGTTTCAGCACGAGTTGCAGATGTTCACTTAACAAAAAAACAAATCTAGAAATAAAAATTATTTTTTTTAAATTTTGTAAACATTTTTTAAAAGATGTCAGGGCTTGAAATTAACTAGATCAAATTTCCATTTAACCCTGTCAGACACAATTCTCCTAGCCAATATGTAGCGTACAGTATGTGTCAATGATGAAATGTACCAAAATAACCACGATTAACATAAAGGTCTTATGCTCAACAGTGCCTATATCTTCATGTTTTACACGTTTGTGCTCAGGTATTATGTTTGAATGTCTGTTGGTGTGCGCTGTACGTGTGTGCACAGGTGCGTGTGTAAGAACGCCTACACACAGGTATGTATAGACCAGAGGTACCAAAGGGAAGGGGGGGGCGGACATTGAGAGGCTGGTGTAAGGAGGCATGTTGGGCACTAGCCTCAGCATATTCATAAATCAGGCCTTTCAGGGAGCTGTCAGGGGCTCCATAATGAGGGTCATTACTCAGGTAGCGTGTCAAAGCTACTATCGTGGGGACCCGTCCCTGGAAATCACATTCACTCTGCTCCTTGTTAAATAAACAGTGCAGTATACAAAATGGCAAACAAGCTAAGGGTCAAATCTGATGCAGCGCAGGACCAGACAGGCCTCCAGAGTAATTTACCCTCGGGGAGTGCCTCTCGGCTGGGGAGGTGGATTATAGAGGGCCCTTGAAAAAGATTAATGGAAATAAAAAGACCAAAAAACTAGCAATGGCGAGGAAGGAATAGAAAGATGTAGAGAAACAGAGGAAGAGAAGAGAATCAAGATGGACTGAGGCTGACTCATAAACAGGCGAGGGTTGCGTAGAGTGTGTCAGCGTGGTGAGAATAATAAAATAAATAGGATTATAAAAAACGAGGGGGTCAAATAATTTAAGTCTGTTTTCTCCTCGGCGGCTGTGATTTGAAGTTAAGTGACTGAAATCGGAACGGAAAGCCAATATTGTCGGGACTCAGCAAACTTCGGTTAAGGCTCGCACTCCTGATGTAATGGCCAAGTAATAACAGTGTCTGAATGTATGTTATCAAATATTCATCCTTTTATTGCTTTGCTAATATCCAACACAGAGCTTTATTAATTTTGGGTGTAGGAGCTAACATGAGAGGTAATAGCATATCAGAGATTTAAAAGAATAGCAGACAGCACTCTTAAAGTGAAGGGATACTAGCAGGTCGAGAATAGATAAAAATGTATAATTATACTCATAAATCCCATAACTGCTTAAATTGTGCACCAATAATGCTCAGAAACAGCATGGGTGGTAAGATTCCTGAAATTGTTAACAAAATCATGCCCTTTCCAAGTCAATAAGGAACATTTATTTATATAAACTGTATTTAAATCTTAGTAACATACTAGTACACATAGTAATGCTATGCACGTTAATAAAAATTTGCAACATGCAGTATTTTTGGCTGCCACCAGGCACCTGTCACCAAACCAGAGCAAATAACTCCATGAACGACATTGGGCTTGGACTTGACTAGCTGTCCTGTTCCCCAATAACTTCAAAAATGTACAAAATCCTAACATTAAAGGCAAAGCAATATCCCAGAAGATTTCATGTTTTCAGTCGCAATCATCATCATTATCCGCAAACGTAATTTCCTTTAACACAAAAGAGAGGCAGATGTCTAGATTGCCACAGTAGTGTCAGAGGATAGGTCTCGGGAGTCACTTTGACTTCCTATATACACCGGCTTTTAGTTTGAAGATTGACAGAACGTGTTAATAATTAAGTAATTGGGAATAAATAATTTTGCGTTGGAAGTCAGGCTGGCACATATTTTAGGTTAGAACCACTACTAATGTGATGGTACTTTAAGTACGTCAAAGGACATTACTGGATAACTTCTTAAAATGTTACTAGCATATTCAGATGCCTGTTACTGTAAAACCCAACTGCACAATGTTTGTTTGTAGCATGTTTGTTTGAAAACATTACTTAATTTACAAGCACAATGTGTGAATAAAGATGTTTACAATGTAATATTAACAAAATATTTCTATAGGCTACTTACAATTCTGATATACACCACCGTATTAGTGATGGGCATTCCGGCTCTTTTTGGTGAGTACATGTGTATCACTTAAAATAGCCTAACGTATAATTTCCAGAATAGTCTACCATTCTTTTTTTGTATATAAACATCTGATTTTGACATGCACGGTGATGGTTGTAAAGCCAATGGTCTTTCAGCTAGTGAATCAACTTTCTCAAAAAGAATGTGCATTTCTGTTCACATATTTAATATAAGTAGAACTAATTAAATAACTTGGAATTGGCTTTTGTGTCAGATACGCTATACAGTATGTTGAAAGTAGAGGTTCTAAGCTTTCTACTGATATCATGGCATGCTTACTGTTTTTCAGAATAGACCTACACCAAAGACGAGAGCAGGTTCATGTGCTTACCGATAGAAGTGAAGTGCAAGTACACCCATTGGCATGAACAATGAACGTAACTCACAACTTTAGCCTGCCGAAGCTTGATAGTGATTCCAAAACCTTCTAACAGCCCGCATCCACAGATAAATGATATCCATTAATTAACAAGAAGAAAAAAAAGGCTCTTAACAATAGCTCTCAGACAGGAACCAGATCTAATCATCCCCATCACTACACCATATTATTGAATGATACTTTTATTTTACATTTAATTTGAAAAATGTCAAATGTTTATAGACTATGTCATTTGAATAATGGCCTAGATTGACCTACTCTAAATGTTGATTCCTATGGGACCTATTTTATTGTAAATTAGTCTACCATATGTCTCTATTTGTTTAATGCTGTAATGTTCCTGTTAGTTGTTTCCTTGTTGTTCTGCAACAAAACCAGCGAGACTGTTGCCACAAGGTCCCTGTTCAAGGACAAAAACGAGTAGCCTACTTCCTAGCAGTAGCAGTAATGTGCCCTCATATGTTCTCCCTGCTAACCAAGCGGCTACCGTGCCGCTTTCTCGTCCATTGATTTTCAGTTCACCTACCTGAAGGCAAAAGATTAATCTTTTACATCTGTGAGTTTTAGACAGGCAGTCATGTTGTGCGAGACACTGCCCTTACGCAAAGCCAATTAATGATTTTGTCATTCCAATGATGTGGTGGCACTGCCGCTGTGAGTTTGTCAAGAGTACTTTGAGGCCCAACTGCCATCGTAATTTGCGACCATCTGCTCCAACGTCAGAGTCAGAGAAAGAGAGAGAGAGAGAGACAGAGCGTTAGAAAGAGAGAGAGAGGGGGAGAGAGACAGTGGGATTGAAGAGAGAGAAAGGCAAGCAGTGCGATGATGCATTTGTGCGACTGGCTGGCGATGAGCGCACGCTGGTTCGCCTTGTCTCGGGGACATGAGGGGAACATATGTTGTCTCGGAGCCCCGGGGCTGACATTGAAGATGAGGGAAGACGGTACTTCAAGGAAAATGTTGTCCCCGAAGTGAGGCTGCCACAACCTTTATGGCTCCGAGTATTGACAAGTCTCCAGCGGACCGCGGGACGCGCAGAAATTTACACACACTCACAAGCGCGCCCGTAATGGGCAGTTCACAGCCGCCGTTCGCTAACAGAAAAGGCTCCCCCCGCTCTGTAGAAAAGGAGCGGGACTCGCCCTCCCAAAACTGGATAATACTGGATAATTTTTAGCGGATTAGCCTGGAGGAGATGCATAATCGCACATGTTACCCGACACGCACCTGCGGCTGTGCTTCTAGTTATCGCTGTGCTCATGTGGCAGGGCAGAGCTCAACTCCGAGTGATACTTTGCAGTGTGTGTGTGTGTGCGTACGCGAGTAGTGCCTACCGGCTCAGCGACCAATTCCACTCCGCTTCCTGTCATTAAGGTGCTCTCTCAGCCAACGTCCTTAAACCACCCCCCCACTCTTCCCTTCACCACCAACCCCCCCCCCCCCCCCCCACCACCACCACCACCACACACACACACACACACACACGCTCCTAAACCGTGCCATCCTGCCTTCCTTCCAGAATATTCTCAGCCTACTTACTGATATGGTAGCTGCGCAGTGTATCATGTGATTACAGTTATGGCTTTCATACATAAGCAGCATGGTCAAAATAATTATAATATAATAATTGAGAGCCAGGTGCCTATTTATGTCTAACCTATCACAAATACTGTAAATGACACAAACAAATAGCCTATCTAACATGAGCTATATTGTGAGAGCAGCATCATATAGTGTTATGTATTCCATGCCATCACAGTCTGTATAGTATACAGTAATGAAAGCTGGAGAAGATAGCTACTGTAGCTGGAGAACGGCTCGGAGAGCAATGGAGACGTTCTCAAGGCGATGGTGTTTTAAGTCCTGTCTAATGGCGACGTCGTATTAAAACACGGCGCCTACAGTATATAGCGTGACGCCTTGGCTTTGAAAGCGACACGATAATTGACCCAGCTTAATATCGCTCAGGTGTTTGCATGAGGAGCGAGCGAGGGCCTTCATTAGGGTCTCTCTAGCGGAGGGCCAGAGTTGTCTCACTCCGCGGTCCGTCTCAGCATAGCTGGGGTCCTATGATGAATGGCTGGTGAGACGGACCACTGTCGAGGGAGGGTGCCCGACGGGCCTCGGCGAAGCTTTGGTTGATGAATAATGACTGTTGCCGCTTTTCCCCCGCAGACGTCCGGGCCGGCGCGTCTACGAAGGAAGTCTGGATGACAGGCTCCCCTTAACCAGGGGACGGAGCCCAATGACGGCTGTGGGCGTCGCCGGGGACCGCTCTGAAGGGCCGCTAGACGAGCCACCTGCTCCAGATGGGATTCGTCACTTCCTCAAAGTTTTCTTCCGGAGGACCTTTGCGTCGCTCGCAACCTCTCGCATTCTGAAGACAGACAGACGAGATGTCCACCAGGACACGAGAGCAAAACAGAGTGGAATGAAAGAAAAAGAAAGAAAGGCAGGAAAAGACAGATGCGGAGAAAGAGGAGAAGGAATCCGAGAGGGAACAAAGAGGAGAAGGAATCAAAAAGCATGTTTCTAAATTAACTTTGACTGCTCAACAAGGAGCACTGTTGACAAGGGAGAGCGATTATCTGATTTACTGACACCGGCGAAGGAGAGAGAGCGGCAAAACAGCGAGCGGAGCAGTGCGAGAGACAAAAACAATGTAATCATCTCCTCCATAAGGAGGAAAACCCTAGCCTTGCCTCCACAAAAGACCCCCCCAAGACCCCAACCCATCTCCGTCCCGGCTTAAATCAATTGCAAACAAACTTGATTCCGCTACGTGACACGGGGGGGAATAAACAGTAGCTTTCAATTTAATTCAGCGCTGCACCCTGGGACACACAAACTTTCATCCATCACTTTCAAGCGCCTGGCACGGCAGCCATAACTCGGGGGGCGCGCGGTGACAGTGAGAAACAGTAAATACATCTCAACAAGCTGCCTTGCTGACACCGACGCTGTTTACTATAATGCACACTTGACATTTCACAGCAATGCTCACCCGTTGCAACATACAGTATTCTGATGTACTGTCGCGGTAGGGTGGTGGCTCCTGCCGCCAAGGCTTTATGTTGTTAACCCTTCGCTCTCGGGCAAAAACAGTCCCACTTATCAACAAGTACATTGCTTCATTAAGACTCGATTAACACTACATTCATGTGATATAAAGAAACATCAACAACAACTTGAGGGGTCGTAAATACGAGGTTGTGTCACATCTGACAACTTGTCACAAAGTCATACCACATTTATGAACGGCAAGCAGATCTTGTGAATACTGTATTTACATAATGGGAATAGCACACATTATATTTCATACGTTTATACGTTAATATACAGCATAGAAGCTTTATTGAAGGCCTAATGTAGTCCTATAATAACTGTGAGGAGTGACATGGTAATATTGAACAAAATACAACGAACATCATAAAAGTGATGCTTATGTATGTGGCAGATTGTTATTTTTGGCAATCATATATGATTATGTGCTCATTAATGGATTTATCTAGTGGAGAGAAGTGCACCAAGGCCAAGGGCTGACAGTTTATTCAAGCCAAGACGATATACATTGAGTGAAGCGCTCAGACGACTCTGGCGAAAACTATGCTCAATTGTTTGCCGGTGACATTTGAATATAAAAATAACAATACCTGACAATAGCTGCCTACCTATTCATAAATAAATGCTGGGCTCCTGAAGGCTCCCCGAGCCCACCGAGGAAGGGGAGACGTGCCGAGCTCCATCCAGCCAGTCTGTCTCTCTACATTGTCTCTGAGTAGGTGGTCTACTTGCATGCGGTACTCTTACTGCCTCAGCTGCCTGGCTCAGGGTGAAGGCATTAATTTAACCTGACTGATGAAGAGTATTAGCATACCCTAGCTAGCCCATGACATGTGTGCATATATATTTATATATATATATATATATATATAAATATATATGTGTGTGTGTGTGTCACTAAGAGCGAGAGAGAGAGAGAGAGAGAGAGAGAGAGAGAGAGAGAGAGAGAGAGGGGTGTGTAGGAGAATAAGTTTGGGTTGCTGGTGTTTAAGCGCATGCAAGTTGCAGCAGAGGTAATGCGTGTTCCTCTGTGCATGTGTGTGTGTGTGCGCGTGCGTGCGTGCGCGAGGAGTGCAACTCCCTACCGGCTCAGCGACCACTTCCCCTCCGCCTCCTGTCATTAAGGTGCTCTCTCAGCCACCATCCTTAAACTCCCCCCCCTCCCTTACCTTCACCACCAACACCCCCCCACACACACGCTCCTCAAACGCACCTTCCTGCCTTCCTTCAAGAATATTGTCAGCAGTTTTTGTCAATCCACTAATAATTCAATTTAGCAGGAGCGACCCAGGTTGGGACTGCCATTAGTTTGGAGTAGGTGATTTAAGATTGATGACTTGTGTCCCCGGGGAGTCTTCTCCCTTATCGCAGAGGAGTGGGTGGGAACGGATGTGCCTGTGTGGATGTGGGTGGTGGTTGTGGTGGGGTGGGGTGGGGTGGTTGGCACAGGTGTGGGGGGGTGGGGTTCAGCAAGCCGGTGGCCGGGGCTCTTCGGGGTGGGGGGGGTGGCTTGCTGAACGCGCCAGGCGTGGGAGTCGTGGAGTGAATTAAGCTCCCCCGAATTGATTCCCTCCAAATGTGAGGCGACTAATGTGACAAGTGGCAGGTGATAGCGGTGCTAGCGCCGCGCTGCCGCGGCCTCGCCTGTCTCCGCTGGGGCTCCTCACGCTGACACTGCCAGGGGGCGGGGCCACCGGGGGGGGGGGGGGGAGTGGGTTTGGGGGGGGGGCTGCCACATGTGCCTGCCGCACACACACCGCCCACCTCCACGTGCACGCTCGCGCCGGAAACGGACCTCGGCGCTCGTCTTAGCACGGCCACCATCTTGGCGAGACGCAATGCTCCCATAAACCACCCCCCACCTACACACACACACACACACTAACCCCTAACCCCCCCCTCCCTCACCTACACACACACACACACACACACACCACCAATACTACGGCCTTCTGACACAGCGTGGTGCAGAACTGTTCACCCATCAAACTCCAGTCGGTGACACAAATTACAGCAGAGGACTGGATGAGGGGAGCCTTGCTTGCCCTTGACACACACACACACACACGCGTGCACACGCGCACACACACGCGCACACACACGCGCGCACACACACACAGAGCGCTGACAAGGAACAGGTCAACATGATGACATTGGTGAATAATTCAAGAGAAACTGAGGGTGAGAGAGACAGACAGAGAGAGAGAGAGAGCAGAGGAAGACGGTTGATATATGCGGTAAATAAAAGGACAGCAGGAGCGTTTGTCTCTAAATGCATACTTAACGCAGCGCGTGCCAGTAAATCAGACGCTTCGCCGCGCCGCTCTTTACCCACGTGTCCGCCTGTTTTCCCTCTAAGGTCTCTAAGACCTCAGGCCGCTCCTTTGGCTGGGAGCGCTTTATTTTACAAACACTGTGGGGAGGCGGCCAGCATGTGTTGCACCTCCCTGCCATGCCACAGTCTGAAATGTGTTTTCTGCTTTCTGAAATGTACCGGACATCTTTATTAAGAAATCGTAAGCAAAACTCTCTCTCTCTATTTAAAAAAAAAAAACAAGCCCTTGATGAGTGAACGCTGGAATTGGTTTTCGCGCATGAACGCAGCCTTTAAGACAAAAGCACCTCAGGAGATAATTACGGTGTCAGGCGCCCCTGCCCGAGCGGATGACGATTGGCCAATATTTAGCTTTAATTAAATCAAAGTAGAAATGTAATTTCTCCTGAGTGAACTCTGCCGCAGAGTGAATTCGCAGAAACATACACGGTCATCTAATTCTAATTCATCTGTCACCTGTATTTGACAGTGTAAAAAAACATTTGATCTAAACTATGACAAAGAATGCTTTTTACGTGTACATTTTAGTTATTCTGTTAGCAAATAAGTATACAATATACAGTAAACAAATATTTACACTCTTCTGAAACACAGTAATAAACCAGATTGTTATGGCATGAAAAAGTTTCAGGTGTAGGTGTACACATAGTCAAAGGGTGTAAAACCTAAATGTGTAAAAGTGTGCTGGAAAAAAAACCTAGGTTTAGGTTATCTGTGAGTTGTGTTTTAATATGTTGTATGCAGGTTCAACTAGGGCATATTTCATTAGCTTGTGTGTGTGTGTGTTTGTGTGCGGGCATGTGTGTGTGTGTACCGTATACACGCACACACCTGTATCTGTGCGTTTGTGTGTTTCTCCCTTCTAGACTGAGGAATTAAAACAGCCTCTTTCTGTTTGGACTGCAGCTCGGCAGCGGTGCATGGCGAAAGGTCAACACCAAATTAATATGAGCATTAATATTCCTAATGCAAACTGGCAGGCCTGTCTGCGTCAGAGTTTTGACTGAGGTCTGCACAAAGTTTAATAAGACCCCGTGTGTGTTCGGCACCCTGCAGAAGTTCAATACACAAGCAAAACGCACATGTGCGCGTCCACACACACACACACACACACACACACACGTACTGTACGTCCGCGCGTATACGCACAACCACATACACGTGTGTGTGCGAACAATTCATTTTAATTGTAAAGTAGAAGGTTTGGTGGCATATTATAAATGTATTTTTATATATTTTTTGCTAGCGGTGCCAAGCAGTGTACCGCGCTACATACGGGCTCCGGGGCCTTAATTGATTGTAAAGCAGTTAAAAAGTGCCCGAGGTGCAGAAAAAACCAGAGGTTGCCTGAGTGTTAAGCGATGTAATAACCGATTATGATGTGAGGAGGGATTTGCCTTCTCTGAATGTCTTTAAACTGACAAATGCTCTATGTACACACTAGGCGCTAGCTAGCACACTAGCATGCTGAAAACACGCAAAAGCAAAGAGTGTATCAGAACGCACAGTGTTGGCGCTGTAGGTGAGGTACAAGCGTTACAGGACCTATTTCAAATGAAATCCTTGATAAATCTATTAAAACTATTTGCAACAAAATGCTAAATAGCCTACCTAAAGATTCACTCAAAACACTATCAGGGTCTGAAAAATCACCTGTCCGTTTGTTAGAGGGACAGAAGGAAGAATTCAGCACAGGCTGTGGTTTTGTTTAATTCATGATGGTGCCGGCTGGAGAATTCCCATCTGTTGGGATCTACCTGCTATTATTTATGAGGGTCCTTGTTTAGGAATGCACACCACACATGTGCCTAATTAATCCAGCTGACAATTAGATATTGTTTCAATTCACAGTTGAGTGCAATTAAAAAGGAGACGGCTTGCGTATGCTGCAGTAGATTAGGCTGAGATTCAGGTGCTTGTTAAAACCTCTAACCCGGCGCCACTTGTGCAGAACTGCCCCTAATGATCCTCCAAATGTTGTTGATGCAGAAATAATCAATTTCCCTTTGTTAAATGATGCCGTTGGAGTCGCAAAATCGCGATTAACCCCATAACAAACCACTTCATTAGCAGCTGTTGATGCACTTGTCTGTGTCTTAATCAACAGACCAGGTGTTGGGTTTCATGTTCAACATTTTTTTTATAATAAAAAATGAATGGAATAAATAAAAAAATGCACGTGTATGCACGTGTATGCTGAACTCAGCACGTGTATGTGTAAACGGCAACTTTCTTAAAAAGGGTCCGGCTTGACCAATAAGGCAGCACAAAGAAACGCCTCTGTCGACCATTGCTCTCCTTTAGCTCGCCTTCTCTGTGCCTCTCAATGGCTGAAGGAGTACCAATATTTTCCTGTTGGTTCGGAGCTTCAAGCATGTGGCCCATTTGTGGCGGTTGGGGAAGACAGCCCTACTGAGAGAGAGAGAGAGAGAGAGAGAGAGAGAGAGAGAGAGAGAGAGAGAGAGAGAGAGAGAGAGAGAGAGACAGACA
>JAODUK010000016.1:397445-407582 GCA_027564635.1 Typhlichthys eigenmanni
CTTAAACTCCTTCACTTGGGGTAAGGACTCATTCCCCACCTGGAGTAGGCACTCCATCGGTTTCCGGCTGAGAACCGAAATTATGTAAACAACAAAACTTAATAACACCTAATCAAGGGATTCATATGTGGAAGGACTTGTGTCTTTATCAATAGCCAAACATCTCCATTTAGATTGAACTGATGTTGTACCTTTGCTCATAATGAAGTCATGTTATGGGTTTGTTTTCTTCTGCGTTTACTTGCATTATTAAAATGTAATATGGGTTTGATGTGCAAAATAATTAGGCAAGGGATAAGGAACGATAGTAAGTAGCAATTTCCATTTCATCTAGGTTACTTGATCTTGTAGTGAACTGTGTCAGAAACACAAAACATTACAGTTACGTTTTGCATGTTGAACAGACAGTTTATACAGTGGTTCCTTCCTTGATTACACCTGATTGTAAGCCTTTAAATGCACTATATTTCCAAAAGTTTTGGGACGCCTGCCTTTACATGCACGTGAAGGTTAATGACATTCCATTCTTAAGTCGTAGGGTTTAATATGGAGTTGTCCCACCCTTTGCAGCTAACAGCTTCAACTCTTCTGGGAAGGCTTTCCACCAGGTTTAGGAGTATGTTCATGGGAATTTTTGAACATTCTTCTAGAATGAATTCGACAATTGGATTGCCAGACAGAGAAGCATGATTAGTCACTTCAGAGAACACATATCCACTGCTCTAGTGTCCAGTGGCAGCGTGCTTTACACCACTGCATCCAACGCTTTGCATCGCACTAGGTGATGTAAGGCTTGGATGCAGCTGCTCGGCCATGAAAACCCATTCCATGAAGCTCTCTACGCACTGTTCTTGAGCTAATTTGAAGGCCACACAATGTTTGGAGGTCTGTAGCTATTGACTCTACAGAAAGTTGCCAACTTCTGCACACGGTGCGCCTCAGCATGCGCTAACCCTGCTCTCTGATTTTATGTGGCCTACCACTTATTGGCTGAGTTTCTGTTGTTCCCAATCACTCTGTTATAATACCACTAATAATAATAATCATACCAACAGTTGACTGTGGAATAAATGGTATTGAGGAAATTTCACAACTGAACTTATTGCACAGGTAGCAACCTATCACAGTACCACTTAAATTCAGTGAGCTCCTGAGAGCAACCCATTCCTTTACAAATGTTTGTAGAATCAGTCTGCATGCCTAGGTTCTTGATTGTATACATTTGTGTCCATAGAAATTATTGGAACACCTGAATTCAATAATTTGGAGGGGTGTCCCAATACTTTAGGCAATATAGTGTAAGTTTTTAATGACTTTGAATTGCATTGCTATTTAAGGATTATAGTATCTTCCTTCCCATTAGGGACTGAGTTAATATGAACTTGACTAGAGACATTCCTTAATGAATTTTAGAATAACTAAAAGATGAATAGACATCATAGAGGTTCATGGATTGACTCCGTAAGTACGTGGTTGTGACGTTTGGCCTTGTGCAACTTCTCTCTAGCTGTGTCTAAACTGAGTCTTAAACACCTTTTAAATCCTCTTGTGTTGCTGGAGCACATGACTGAGCTTTCAGAGCTGTGCAGGTTGTAGGCAGTAAGGTTTCTGAGGGAACCTTGTTGTGCTGTCACATTCCTGCATCATTACAAAACCCAGCAACACAAGGAGGACTTTACCATGGAGATGAGGGCTGCAAACACTAGTAAACACTATTTATTTAAAGCTGACATACATAACTACTCGAGTTAGACTTTGCTGTATATAATGAGACTTAGCATTTGACCATTTGATTAAAGAAACAAAACAACACCATAAGAATATTTTAGCTAATCATTTTTACTAGCCATATGCCATCTTAGGAAATGTGTACAGGTAGATACTGCTTTTTAATTGGTCAAAACCCTCAACTAACATTTTGGACTGGACTACTAAGTGAGTTTTACATAAACATGTAAGCTATGCCTTTCTTCATGCTGGGGCTCAGTATGTCTTGTGACTGAATGTTTGGCTAGTTCCTTATTTAGGCACCTAAACACACCCCAAGGGCCAGGGACAGTGTATTGTAGCTGTAGACCTGATCTTTGACCTTAAGAGAGTAGATCACTGCTACAGGACGTGATTTTATTTTAATGCACATTAACAATGCACATTAATCAGCACGAGCACTTTGGTAAATGTAATGGTAAATCCACTATGTAAATGTGCCACATACAGGCCACACAGGCTGATGTTAATCTCTAGTCCCTGGCAACAGACCTTTTGGCTTGGTGTTTCTATTATTATCCAGCCAGTATTCATTTCTGAATACAATGTGAATGTGTGTGTACACACACACGCACAGTCAGCCACACACTTGACTGTTAGCCTGTTTCCTCCAACAGCACAGGTGATGTCGCTCTGCTGAACTGCACGGCCATTGTCAACACAAGCAACGAGTCGCTAGGCGACAAGAACCCCATCTCCGACAGCATCCATCAGCAGGCTGGGCCAGAGCTGCGGGACGAACTGCTAAAACTCAAAGGTACAATTAAGGCACCACCTGTGTACAATGGAGAGCTAAGCCACACAGGACGAACACTAGTCCATGCCCATTGATACTATCATTATAACAGGCTGGGTTTGTTTCTCTCAGTCGCTCCTTTAGTACACAATGCTGTAGATTGGGCTCAGCTGAGCAATGCCAGGTATCTTGGACAGCTGAGCAAGTTGGGCAAAGCGATGCTGTATATGTAATCAGCTCAAAGCCAATCATTAAGAAGGCGTGTCCCTGCCTTACAGACGCACAAACAATGCAGAATCGGTGACAGTTTATTGATTAGGAAGGGAGTGGTTTAATTCAAAGTATAATCAATCTTCAGAGATGTGTCCCCTTGCTGTAATGGTGTTAATGTTGGTGTTTCCTCGCAGGGTGTCGGACAGGCGACGTGAAGATGACCAAAGGGTTTAACTTGGCAGCACGCTTCATCATACACACCGTGGGGCCCAAGTTCAAGACAAAGTACAGGACAGCAGCTGAAAGCTCTCTCTACAGCTGCTACAGAAACATCATGCAACTAGCCACGTAAGAACCAGTTAGTACATGATTCTATGGAAACAAGCCAGTCTAAGCATCTGTGGGGGCAGAGGGGGGTGTAACAGTTCAAAAGGAAAATGGGATGTAAGCGTGCTAGAAAATGAATCTGGTAGATGTGAATGTAAACTGTATCACCTGGGCAAATACATTTATGGCCAGATTCAGATTTACTAAAGGTTTGTGTGAGTAAACCTGTTTGCAAACTTGATATCACTCGCAAATAACACGTGAGCTGATTTACTAACGGTGTGCACAGAGGATGACGTCTTTCAAAAGTGCAAAGGTAGCAGCACGTTTTGTTAATTTGCTGCGTTTGTCTTAATGAATATGCAATTTGCGGAGCGGTTCAATGTTAACGTGGAAAATAATGAGAGGGGAACATGCAAATACATACATTTACACCTGCATGAAAAACTTTGAATATCTGCTTCCAGACATTTACAGTATACAATACTATAACATCAGGATAAAGTGTGGGTTTACGGGTTTATGTGTGTGTGTTGGTGGATGAGGTTGTGTTCTGTGGGCTTTCTGTTGCAGTTAGCTGCACATGCACAACATTATAGAGCTTTTCTGTAGGCAGTTTGCTTGTGTTGAATCAGTCCTCTCAGATGTGATCTCGCTACTCATGTTGATTGGATTAATGTTCTAACAATTCTGCTGTACACTACAGTATATGAATGAATCCCCAGTTGTGTGGAACAAAAGGCTTATGTTTTTGCTCACCTCATTAAAACCATGTTCCCAAGATAGACCAGCACACACACCTGTGTATATGTATGAGAGGGAGAGATTGCAGAGAGACCATAGAGATCACAATGCCGCCCTAAACATTTGTGTTAATGTGGGACGTTCATGTGATGTGAAGTGACCTGCGGCGTGGCCTGTTGTTACAGAGAGCAGTCCATGACATCTGTAGGCTTGTGTGTGGTGACCACAACCAAAAGAGCCTACCCACTAGAAGACGCTACACACATCGCTTTCAGTAAGGCACACGCACACACACACGCACACACAGTTTAACCTCACATTTTTTAAACCCTGAGCACTCACCAGCAGCTTCCAGTAAAGCGCCCAGGTAATATTTTGGAATTTACAGCCACATTTTCTGCGTCAATCAGATATGTTCAAGCCATCTTATAAGAAGGTATATTTGAGGGTTGGTGTCCTACAACAGCAAACTAATGATACTGTAACTGCACTTGGGACATGAGGCAAGATATTTTTAATCGCTTGGGGAATTGCCTCTGTTGCTGGTGGGGGAGAAAATGCTTTTCATTGTAGTCACATGCACAAACACTCAGGAGGATTATTCTCCCAGAAAAGATCACCCAGTTCCGCTTGGCGCTGGTAATATTGTCTAGTTAACAATAATACATTGAGACACGCTATCATCTTTTATGGCTGTTTCAGAACATCTGAAAAAACTCATTTGATTTACTATACATATACATTTCTTAAAGTATCTTAACAATATGTGTGTTTGTAGGAACAGTGCGTAGGTTCTTAGAGAACCATGGGAATGGCATCGAGGCAGTGGTGTTTTCTGTGTCGGAGACAGAAGAGGTGAGGCCTTTGATCTTTCAGCCTGCGCTGTCCTGTGAAGTAGCCTACAGTATTAGCACCCTAATGAAGGCTTTAGCCATGTATTTATGTATGGAACACAGGTTACACAGGGGCTCACAAGCCTGTATTTTATGCAGGGAATCAACTGAGCCTCATATAAACTACAGGTGGACAAAAACCACCATATTTCCTCATTAGACAATACATTATATATCTATCTTATTACTTTAAAATTAAAAATTCTCACTGCTACTATTTTATAAGTGAAGTTGGCACCCTATATGACAAGAATGCAAATTAAAGTATTTTGATTAGTTTGTGCATGCAAAAGTAAAAGTTTTGTGCGCAAATCATTTTAGAGAAGTAACCAGTTTAAATGTACATGTTAAGCCTATATGAGCAATTCGGCCCATTCTAGCGAGAGACAATTGGGAGGACAATGAAGTCATCTGTTTACATCAAATACACTTCAATAAACCTTAAATTAATGAAGCACAAATGTTTGTTTTAAAATACATAGATGATGCACAAACGAATGCAATTAGTAAAATATTAGATTAACATTAATTGGGGATGCTGAGGACATCACACCATTGCAAAAGTCATAATGTTTAAATCTCTAAAACGGTTTGAGCACAATGTTTTAGTTTGCGTGCACAAACAACTAGAACTGCTGGAATTCTGATTAATATCCAACTCCAACTTCATGGAGGTTGTGTTGTCTTCCCAGCCGGTGTACAGGAAGTTGCTGCCTCTGTACTTTCCTCGGTCAGAAGACGAAGAGAGGACCTGCCTGCCCCTCATTCCGGCCGACATCGGTAACTCGGAGGGTGAACCGGTCGTCCCAGAGAGACAGATCCGCATCGCTGAGAAGCCTGGCACCCTGGAAGGTAGATTGACAGGATACAAATGCTGGGTGCATGCTCATGTGAAAGGATGTCTTTCTGGAATGACGTGTGGCTGAAACACCATTACACAAATGTTGTTTTGGTGTGAAGACAAGCCCCTCCTCCCATCTCTCTGTTCTCACACTGACCCACCCCTATGTCCCCTGACACATTTTGGTACAGGGCTTCATAAAGTTTACCAACATTAATCATAATTAATTTCCATCATCCTCCTATATTATAATTTGTATTTTATTTTCTGACTTTACATTTAGAATGAACCTATGGACTTTTGCAGACAGTTACAGAACAGTCCAAGACACTACATAACAAGTCTTGAAATACTATGCCACTACACACTCTCAGAAAACACAGACATGCAACGACAAACTCGATGTACTTTAGAGTCAAGTGTTTGGGAGGTTTTATGTAAAGCTCATGGTGGTGTAACGCATTGAGCTTTGTGTTGTCCAGAGAGACTAAGAAGACTGTTTCCTTCCTAAGACAGCCAATCTGTTAGCTTGTCACCCATCTTGTCAGTTTGTCACGCGGCCAGTCTGCAAGTTTGTCCGTTAGCCAGTCACTTTGTAGATGAGCATGGGAGAATAACCCTGACCCTGAGTCAGTGGAACATCTGACTGGCTCCTTATCTCGTGCCAATGGACAGAGGTGGAAAGCAATGAATGATCCTTACATACTGTAAGCAATACTGTTAAATATTCATGTATTCAAGTATTTTGTCAAGTAATATATTTATGAAGTGACCTTCAAGTAAAAAGTAGCTTATACTTATTAAAATGCGATTTCATACATACATACATACATACATACACACACAGTGGATAGAAAAAGTCTACACACTCCTGTTAAAATGCCAGGTTTTTGTGATGTAAAAGAATGAGACAAAAGATAAATCATGTCAGAATTTTTATTGTGACCTTTAATATTATAATATGAATATTAATAGTATATAATATTCAATTGAAAAACAAACTGAAATCGAGTGGGAAATATTTAATTAAAAAAACCTTACAATTACCTGGTTGCTTATAACTGGGGATGTGGCTATGTTCAGAAATAACAAATCACATTCAAACTCATCTTAAATAGAAGTCATTACACACCTGCCATAATTGAAAGTGACTGATTAATCACACATAAAGTTCAGCTGTTCTAGTAGGATGTTCCTGACATTTTCTTAGTCGCATCTCAGAGCAAAAGCCATGGTCTGCAGAGAGCTTCCAAAGCAGAGCAAACCCCCTTGAAGATTTCATTTTGTTTTTCAATTCAATTGTTCACATTATAGGTTCTGACATGATTTATCTTTGTCTCATTCTTTTACATCACAAAAACCTGACATTTTAACAGGGGTGTGTAGACTTTTTATATCCACTGTATATATTATGTCTGCCAGACACAATTAAAATGTAATTGCGAATAATCTATGCTTTCTGTAAATAATTGCAATTAATTATTTGAGTATTCGCATAATACCTGTTCAAATTTTTACCTAAATGTTTTTTTCTACTTTTTCAAGTGTTTTATTTTATAATAAGATTTTCCAGCTTTATGCAAATTATTATATTTATTAAAAAATAAAATGAATAAATCAAAAGGCTCAAATCCTGGATGAGTTGGTATAGGTGCTTGATTTAGTTACTTGATTTACTTTATGTGCTTTCTTTAACAAAAATAATACTTAAGTAAAAGCAAAAAAAACACGTTAGAAGTATTTGAAAATGCCACTAAATTACAATATAAGTAGTGCCTATACCTCTGCGGTGGCTATACGCAAACAGACAAACGTGCACCCGTTCACAAAGACCCAAGATGTAAAAGGTGACGCATATAGTCACTACCATGAAACAGATACAAATATCATATTTTTTATACGCGCACACAAATATGCATTCTGTTACATAAGCCCATGAATGCACAAGTCCGTAGCACAATAGCTTACTGAAGGGCCTTGATGTATTCTGGGAGTTTCTTTGTGTCTGAGGACTCCCTGTCCGAAATGACAAACACAGTGCAGGTGTTCTCATGGCAGAGAGAGGAGCTACACAAGATTAATGTCCTTCACTGAGCAGGCATGGGGGAGTTCATGTTGGGTCTCACTGAGGTACTTTACCTCTTCCAACTCCTGGATAAAATAATTAATTTTGTTATTACCTTGCCCTGGTCACTGTACCAATACTTTTGCGTTAACTCAACAGCAGTGTGCACTGGTACTTTATTTTTACAGTTTCTTACAGTTCTTTAGATTCCTTTATTGTTTTTGTTACTATACATTTTATTGATATGACCAGACTTCAGTGTTTGTGTATTTGGTGGCTGTTGTGTAGAACATCTTAGCTCATTTGACTTCATATATTATGAAGTCTCCCAGGCTCATGGTTTAACTAGAAAGGCTCTGCCTTTGAGATAGTATCCAAACCAAACATGCCAGATGGGAATGGAAACCAAGGACAACAGATACACACAAAATGTGGTACCATTTTCCTGATTCCTCAATATGCAAGCAAACTACGTTTGTGTGTGAATGTTTGTTATCTACAATAATATCCATATAAAAGATATATAAGATATAATAAGACCATATACCCTAAGGCAAAATTGCTCTGTGTGTGTGTGTGTGTGTGGGGGGGGGGGGGGGGTGTGTGTGCGTGTGCATGTGCATGTGCATGTAGATGATTCAGAGGATGACAGTCTGGAGCTGGACCTGGGCCAAGTGGGGAATCATGCCTTCGCGCGCATGGAGGGAGATGTGGACAAGCAACGCAAACTGATCCTGCAGGGCCAGATGTCAGAGGCCACCGTGCACAAACAGCACCAGAGGAAGTGAGGGTTAAGCCACAGTGTTGTGTGTGTGTGTGCATTGCACACATCTTATTTCAATTTGAAATCCTTTCCAACTGCAATTTCAGTTACCAGAAGTGGGTAGAGTAGCCAAAAACTGTACTCAAGTAAAAGTAGTCAAAAAGTAATTATTTGAGTAATTAATCTCAGTCAACTGCTGGGATCTGTCTCTCTCCTCTTGCGCAGTGCTCAGGCAGTTAGTAGTGTGTGTGTCTGTGTGTGTGGGTCAGGCAAGAGGACTTCGCTGGCCTCAGTTTAGTTGTAGCGAGTTTCTATGGTTACGTTGCTTGACACGCTGTGAACCGCTCTTTCCGGCGGTGCCAGTCAGCCCCAGTCATTTACTTTGAATACCGGAAGAACAGTTGCAAGATCGGTCGCATTGTTTATGTTGAGTAGCTATGAAATGGTCTGATTGATGTAGTGAGTAACGACTGGAATATAGCCAAATGTAGCAGAGTAAAAGAAAATATTCATAAATATACTTGAGCAAAAATAAAAAGTTGCATTAAACTAGTATAATATCTTCAAAAAGTCAAAGTAAATGCAACGGAATAAGTGATACTCGTTACTACCCACCTCTGCATGTAATACAAAGATGTTTGAAAGTGAGATTTAACTGTACCGTAGCCAAATATGACCTGCCATGACATTACATGATCATGATAAATAATAATTCTAATCTGCTGTGTGTGTCTTGTAGTTATAACCGCTGGTTGTGTCGTGCAAGGGCTGAGGACTTATCTGACATAGCAGCGCTCAAGGCTTTATATCAAACAGGTAAGACCGTAAGAAGAAAGTTAGCCTGAACTCCTTCCCACAAACTGCTATTTGATCCTGCCAAATCCCCATTGAACCCCTTGGGAGGGGGATGTCACTGAACTAGCCTTCAAATGACAGACACATTTCAGAAATGTAAAAATAAAATACAGAGAAATACCTTTAATTGTATTTACTGTAATTAAATATCTTTCATATACCTTTTTCTATTTCCTATCCGGCATTGTTTTATATTTAGGTGTTATTAACTCACATAACCACTGGGAGGCAGTGTTGTACAGGTTTGGCTTTCTATTAGTGGGTAATAGAGAGTTATTCATTTTTTAAGTGGTATTCTATGAGCTATTTTGCTCAAGCATCAATGTCATTCTGTATTATTTTACTCCTGGAAAGCAGTGCATTATATTAATTTTGGTGACCAAATAAAGCTTTTTCACTCTGTTTCTGTGTGCGTGCGTGCGTGCATGCGTGCGTGTGTGTGTGTGTGTGTGTGTGTGTGTGTGTTTCTCGATAGGCATGGACATGTGTGGCAGGACAGTGATGGTGGTGGTTGGAAGGAATATCCCTGTAACCCTCATCGACCTGGAAAAGGTAACATCTGGGTTTAAATCAATCAATAATAAGTGAGCGAGTGAGTGGGTGTTTTTTCCCATCCATCCATCCATCCATCTTCATCCGCTTATAGAGATATAATCTCTCCACCTAGTCCTGGGTCTTCCCCAAGGCCTCCTCCCAGCTGGACGGTGCCTGGAATACCTCCCAATGGAGGCGCCCAGGGGCATCCTTACCAGATGCCCGTACCACCTCAACTGGCTCCTTTCGACGTGAAGGAGCAGGGGCTCTACTCCGAGTTCCTCACGGATTGCTGAGCTTCTCTATCTCTAAGACAGAAGCAAGCCACCCTCCTGAGGAAACCCATTTCGGCCGCTTGTACCCGTGATCTTGTTCTTTCGGTCATAACCCACCCTTCAT
>JAODUK010000016.1:412559-435957 GCA_027564635.1 Typhlichthys eigenmanni
AAAGAATAGCTGTGTGATTTTCACATAAATGTATCACTATACAGACTAGTGTAAATGCTTTTATCTCAGAACCTTGTCTGAGTGTGACCAAATTAGCACAGGGCCATCCCATTTGGACCGGTTAGTTGAGCTAACTAATGAGCCATCTTCTGTACTACCATAAATGTCTAGCCTCTCCTCATCAAGTTAGCTTGATTGACAGGCACCGCCAAGGATAAGTCATCAAGAGGCGGGATTTGCAATGCTCACGCCATAGGATGTAGCAAATGGATGGATGGATGGATGGATGCATTATGAGAAGTACAAATGACAATGATGACCTTATCTTGAACGTATTATGCTTCACACTGTGGGTTTAAATCATGAAGCAAAATGATCAAGTCTACATTTTAAACTTCATTAATGATAAGACAAGGCTTACAGTCCAAACTTTCAGCAGTAGTTCAAGTGACAAGTCGGGATAAGCCTAATGGAAAATACACATACAATTAGAGCTACGAGGCTTCAGTAGCACTTATAAAGTGGACGTTTTGGTGAGGCTCTGGCAGTAGTAAATAATGAATCAAAGTAACAAAAAATTGTTAAATCGCTGTTAGTTTTTTTAATAAATATGTTTCTGGCTCACTAAGGTTGGCAACGGTAAGTATCATAAAGTTTGACTGTGCCCCTGTGAAGCGGCTGCGCTTATAGAGTGACTTGAATCGATCTGAGTCGAAGGATTTAATCTCCCCTTGTTAGAGGGACACAGGGCAGGGGAATGGTGGAGACATTTTTAAGGAGGCTAAAATATTCCCATCATAGCCAGGCAGTGTCCTTTTATGCTCTATCCAACAAAAGTTCATATTGACATGCTTGGCTTAAAACCACCTTGTTAACAAAAAATGAAGGTGCAAAAGAATTGCACTCTGTAGAAACCCTGACACCGCTTCGGCACGCGTACTTGAAATATTCTTTTTCAAACACTTGTCTTTCCTTTACTATAATAGATGTCAGTTTGCTCTGATGTAGCTCAAGAAGGGGGTGGGTGGGGGGGAACGCACGTTCAGGATCACTCTTTTCGCATTTGAAGCTATCACTCAATAGCAGATCTGTGTTGCTGCACATCAAACAGGGGGAGACGTTCGCGGCATCACCTGCAGAATGCTCCAACGGGATGAAGTAAAATATCTTCAAATCACTTGTCCAAGACATTTCCCCCTATTAAGGCTGCCTTCCTCTGCGTGGGGGTTAAGACCGAGATGAGCCCGACTGAGCGGTAGAGGCGCGAGACCACACGGCCAGCTTGTGTCCATGCCAACGCCCTTGACCATGGCATGCCATTTAAGAACATCTGAAGAGGAGAAACGGGTTAGACGTGACCAGCAGACAGACAGACAGACTGTTTCTGTTAAAGGTGTCACACATAATAAATATTAATCATTAAACTGTAGTGACTAGTCATTATATTATTCAGATAATACATACAGTACATGTATTTTAAATTCTACATTACATTCAAAGTAAACAGGGCATTGCTTATTTGTAAGGTGTATTATACATATTTTTTTTTAAATGTTGTTTATCAATTTATTCCGATTTAAAATGTCATTATGTAAATAAATACAATTATTACAGAGAAGACAAATACACAAAAACTGTTAATATTGGCAATGACATTTCTATTATACAGTAAATATAATTCTACAGTATATACACAATTCTTAATATAAAACAGGTCATATATATTTAGCATAATTATGAATGAACAGTAAGTAAACTAACTGTAAGTAATTGTGTTATGCTTTAATTAAAGACAAATATACTGTAACCTACTGGGGTGTGTGTGTGTTTTGTGTGTGTATTAGGTGCACATGCTGTAACAACACTGACTTATTTTGAAATGTGCGTGTCTGTGTGTGTGTGTGTGTGTGTGCGTGTGTGTGTGTGTGTGTGTGTGTGTGCATTCAAGTGTGTGTGTGTGTGTTGTGTGTGTGTGTGTATGTGTTGTAATCTCAGCAGATCATGTTTTCCAGGCCTCAGATGAGGCAAAGCAGCTTTGGCAGTGGGCCGTTTCATCTCAGACACTGGGGCCCAAAACAAAGAGAAAATGATTGATTGGACGATGAATTATTTAGAGGTGGAGGGCCGAGGAATGAACCAGCCACGCTGGAGAGAGAGAGAGAGACAGAGAGAGAGAGAGATGTTATCCCCTCTCTCTCTCCTCCCATATAGAAGATAGGCATGCAGCTGAAAACATTCCCCTAATTGTACTAATGCACGTCACCGCAAATTTGCCCAAATAAAATATTGATGCGGACGCAGAGATGGGGCCGTGTCACGCCTTGTGCTCATGGAAACGGAGCGCCGTGCACTCAGGCATCCGTAGGACGTTTGAACCCTACACTGCTGGACCGATGCAGAGAGGTCAGCAAATGGTCTGTCGCAGGCTGTACGTCAACTGTGCGTTGTACCCTACCCAAGTTCCCCAAGAAGGAATCCCTGGAAAGATTTAGATAAACCCAACAAATGAGTCTCAAATGCAACACATAGAAGCATCTTCATTCTTAAAATGCGTGTGTGTGTGTGTGTGTGTAATGTCTATGTACAGTGTGAGAGGAATTGCAGACTCAATATTCAATACGCGATACTCAATCTCTCCACAGGGGGCACTGATGTGATATGCGAGAGAGAGGCAGGTGGAGAGCAAGAGACATGAAACAAGGGGAGGAGAGGAAATGAGCAGGAAGAGAGGAGAGAGATGGCAGGGAGGGAGGGAGATGCAATGAGGCGAGGCCAAGGGGATGAACGGAACGTAACTCTCCTTCTTTCTTTTTTCTTTCAATATCCCCCTCATCATGAAATTTCATTTGGATTGTAAATGTTCTGTAATTTACCACCATAAATGTGTAATGTGCCCCTGAATCCAATGACATTGTGCTGGCTAATCAACTCATTTGAAAATGAATATAGATCTATTAAAGGGAAGCCCGCATTTTGCCTTCGTTAAGACTGGCATGCTGTCAAACACTGAACACTTCCTAAAACTGGCTCTTTTAGAGGGGAGAGAGAGGACTCTTTTGGAGGGAAAAAAAAAATCCACTTATCTAATTTCTTCCTTAAATACAAATGATGAGGGAGATTAAGTGCTTGCGCTAAACTTTGATTTGTTTTGTCATTAGGAACCTGACACGTAATCGACTTAAGGGGGAAAAAAGACTCATTTAAAAGCTAATTTAAAAAATAAATAAGACGAGAGGGAAAGTTAATGACACTTCATTTCAAGCTAGGAAAAAATTTGCGGAATTAAAGCCGTGAATTTTAAAGCGCCGCTCGTTCCCGCGACAGACGGCTTCACGGAATCGCTCCAAAAACACACAATAACAGACACACCAGGATTACAGCTTCTTATCTATGGGAGACGGGCCCTGAGGCTCTACCTACAAACACTTAATCAAAAACCAAGTTCAACTCGTGGCAGAGAGAGACTCTTAGAAATAACAACTAACGGAGGGAGTACGGCATGCAAATTGCAAATGTCTGCGAGTGAGTGTGTGTGTGTGTGTGTGTGTGTGTGTGTGTGTGTGTGTGTGTGTATGTGTACATACAATATGCGTATGTGTGTAATTTACCCTCTGGTAAGACCAAATGAGTTTCTCTGAGAGTGAATACAGTTCACAGAGTTATGAGGGAGCAGCACATATTAGGTGTCGGCAAAGGACATTTTCACAAGCATAGCAGTGGACATCCAAAACAGATGAAGACACCTGAGATGTCTTGCAACTAGCAATTGTTAAGAGACAGTAAATTAATTATTATATCTTTCTGTAATCCTGGTATCATTTATGTAAACGTGTGCATGTTTTTGCATTCTCACCTTTGTGTGTAAAAAGGCAAAATGCTTCAGGATGTACTGTATGACAGATTCTTCTGTGATCTCCAAACACACACTGCAATCGCTGTGCATCTGATATTGAAATTAGACAGCATTTATATAGAACGTTTCCAACCTTCTGGCCACTCAAGGCACTTTACAGTAGCCTCGCATTCACCCATTCACCCACTCACGCACAAACACACACACACAATAACATGCATCTAACCCCCTGGAGCGGTTAAGGTTAGGTGTCTTGCTCAGGGACACCTTAACAGTTGTTGAGGAGTTAGCGGGGTTCAAACCAGCGACTTCTTCTACCCACTATGTAATGCAAAATCAATGTTTTGAAGTCACATTCTATCCTTAGATACCTCTAGCTGGACATGGTGTTGTTCTGATAGAAACATTTAATACAAAAGAACACTAGACCATCCTCTCTCTCTCTCTCTCCCTCTCCCTCTCTCCCTCTCCCCCCCCCAGCCCTGAGAGCAGAAAATGGAAGTAATTTATCAGGTCTGACGGCAGCCGCTGGTGTACTGTTCTACGGTGGTGTGGGCGTGTGCGGTTGTGGTCTGGCCCAGACGTGAGGCTTTAGGCTCGCTCCCTGTCGTGAGGTCATCATAATTAAGCCTTGCCACCAGAGCTGTGAGCTCCCAGTGTCTTTCTCGTCCTCAGAAGTCATTCTTTAGCACCATTTGCTTATGAGATCATACAAAAAGTCTCATCCCACATCAAATATTAGGCTCCATCTGTGAATATTGATTTTTTTTTAAGGGCTTGGAATGACTTGGATTCTTTCCCCCTTTAACTTTCTCTGTGATTACTTTGTGGAAATAGAATATTAGACTTTGGGTGATTGCTGTAAGGGGAAGCTCTCAGCTGGACTAAACACCTTTTTGATTGCCAATCTAGAGTCCCAAACCTGCTCATTCCTACTGCATTGTGTGGGCATGGGGATGGGAGATGACAGATAATACATTTACTTAATATATATGCCATACAACTTTCTTTTTCTTTTCTGGCGCATTCACTTTGAACTTTCATTTTTTGTCTTTCTACTGTACTGTACTAAGTCATACCAGGAGTACTGACATCTCTGCCATGATGCTATAAAAATATATTCTACACAAAGGTGATGTTGTCATGATTACATTCCTATTTATGTTCGTCCATCAGGATATACTGTATTCTTCTGTGATCTCCAAACACAAACTGTAAGTGTACTTACAGTTTGTGCATTTACTGTATATAGAACTTTTCCAACCTTTTGGCCACTCAAAGCGCTTTACAGTAGCCTCGCAATCACCTATTCACCCACTCACGCACACACACACACACAATCACATACATCTAACCCCCGGGAGCAGTTAAGGTTAGGTGTCTTGCTCAGGGACACCTCGACAGTTGGTGAGGAGTTAGCGGGGTTCAAACCAGCGACTTCTTCTACCCACTATGTAATGCAAAATCAATGTTTTGAAGTCACATTCTATCCTTAGATACCTCTAGCTGGACATGGTGTTGTTCTGATAGAAGCATTTATTATTCACCCAGTTGACTGTCATTATATCTTGGGGATTCCTACATTGGATGTGGCTTGCATTGCAAGCAATGGATGGATTACCTATCAATAATATTGTTGGCTATAAAAAGTGGTAAATTCAGTGAGTGTTTGGTCCGTGCTTCATCTACACAGTATCGCTGTGATCCCAGCTGCTGTGGATGCAGACCCCACTGTGTTCCTCTCACGGTTGCTCTCCTTAGCATATGTTGGGTCTAATCTGCTCCCAGAATTGTGAGCGAGCCTCACTGGACAGCCTATTAGGGTGCAGTATGCTGCGTACATGTCTCCCACAGTTCAGTATCAGGACAGAGAACACATTGTTAATAGAGACACTATCATGGGGTGTATGGGAAATAAGATCTGGTCTTAAAATGGCAGGAGGTTTTTATTAGAATTTTGCCTCAGTGCCATGGGGTTATTTTGAGTCATATTGTTGGGAAGCAAATGGACAAACGTTTGGAGAAAGCCTGCGCACATTCACATCTCCACGCCACCACATTGTTGTACAGTACAGTATGTGGGATTTTGAGGCCTAATACGCCTATTTTAATTGTACCTCAAACACAACTTGTGTGCAAACATCACAGACAGCATTATTAAGGAACATTGGCTATTTTAAGACCTACATTACTGTACCACTGTTGCTGTAATCACACAATCAATACAAATGGTGTATTCATGTGTACAGTACATACTGTATGTACAATACAGTGGCACCATGTGTAGTCCATACACGCGTCTTATCAGTCAACCCCTGTGCATATTGTATTGTGGATAATTGATAGTGTACAGTATGTATGTCTCTATTGGTATTACATTTCTCTTTAGTGTATTGTGTGTATTCTCTACGTATTATATTATGTATATGGACCAGTGGAAAATGACAAGAGTGTGTTAGTTTGTTTCATTTCTGTCCACCGTGACACTTACATACACATTATAATTACACACAGACCACGCAGTAATAGTTTCCCTCCCCATGACCGCATTGACTGGGAGCAGTGTTGCTACCACCAGGAAAGAATAACCACCAGATGACGCAGAAGCCTATTAGCCCGGCTATAATAATATAATAAGTCAACGCTAATTAAATCTCACGTCCTATCTGTTAGAACAACATGTGTGATGCCAATTTGAAGAGTTTGCTGTAGAACCTCTGGTATATTACATTCAAGGACAGGAAAATAGCCAAATGGCGTACTCTGCATTCTTTGTTGTATTCTACACAAGAGTACAACAGCAAATAGCTAATACATGTATGCTTTAAAACATTAATTTACAGTGTCCCGAAGACAACTAGCACTTTTCAGTGTTTAGATATTTGTAATGTGATGAACATTGTCACCGCACAATACATTTTGCAGGATTAACATACAGTATATTTATTGTGTGTGTGTGTGTTTTATTCTAGTTTTGCATTTTAAATTCTGCTCACTTCCCTGACAGGTGACTGAGCTGCATTCTAACTAGCAGCGTAGAGTGGCGTGTCTAAGATCAAGCAAACAGCCAAACTGGAGTGCCTGCAGTCCTTAAGCACTGCATCCTTGTTCCTTCGAGTGTTGGACAGAGCAGGGAGAGAAAAGGGACCGGCCTGCGAAGAATGCAAACGAAGCCTTCGGTGGTCCGACTTGTCACTCACTGCTCAACAATGAAATACATCTGAAGGGACACACATCAATTTCTGTCGCGAGATACCCGTGCGGTTGATCAGATTTTAGTCTTTTATCACGTTTCAAAGACCAACAATGAGCTGATGCAGAGATTTGGTGGTCAGCGAGCGCTGTAACACTCGAGAAGTGTACCTATTTGAATATATATTCAAATGGCAGAACCATAACTGAGAATATGAGACGATAAACGGAAGTGTGACGAGAGAGCGAGAGAGAGAGAGAGAGCGAGAGAGAGAGAGAGAGAGGGTAATGCTTTGGGGATTCCATGCGTCGTGTCTTGTTGTTTAGAGTGCATTACCAGCCACTGACACAGTTCTGGTTTTCTTGTTGTCGGGGAACGTGTCCCGAGGCGATAATATCAGCAGGCCCCTCCCCAATTCCTCTTCGGGGCCTAATTTTCCATCAGCAAAGTGTGAAATCAACAAGAGAATGGCATACAAGAATCTCTCTGTGCCAGCAACACGCACAACCAAGTCTTGGCCTTTAAATACACGTTAAGGTTTGTTAGGAGGTCAAGTGGAGGTCAAGTCGCTTTGACAGTCGCTGAAGGTATGGTAACGCATGGACTGACAGTGTTGTTCCCAGGCATCCAACTCATAAGATGAACAATATGTATCTCATTCAACGAGGAATCGCAGCGGGAAAAAGAAAAGAGTAAAAGCCTCACAGTCCACGAGGAAAACTGTGCTCGGTGAGAACAGGCCCTAAGGCAGTCCCTAATAAGAATTTGCTAATTGTCATGTGACCTCTATGCTCACTGCTGTTTTGTTTGCTAGCCAATCAAGAATCTCACAGGGGCTGTGAACATGAATCAGAATACTGTAGGTTGTAATTTTAGACGTCAGATACTGTAATAAAACCTTGTTTACATTTTTATGACCCCCAGGCGTGAATAGTGTAACTACCCAACATTCATGGATGCAAACTGGCAGCGTGATACACTAATTGTTTACACAAAACAATTTCTTTGGAATTCATTTGGTTATAGTGATGTGCAACCAACAAGTAAGACCAAAAAAAAACAACAACAAAGTATTGAATAAACTGCAGCAAGACAAGGCATCCAGAGACAGAGATGCTACGATGTCCGTCTCTGTTCTGTATCAAAATAAGACAAATGAAAGCACAGCAGAAAAAAGAAAATGGCCCTTTTAAAAGAGGTTCTGATCTGTCAAGTGGGGCCAACTGTCTCTTTTTCTAGAAAGGATAAGGCGCTGTCATCCAAGCAAAGGCACTTGCGTGGCTTTGCTGAACCCATGCGCCCATTGTGCACACACGTACACAAACACACACACACACAGAAAGACAAGCCTTTTTATTAGGACAGTAACATTGACACACACTTCAGAGGGTGGAAAACTGTGTCTTACTCTCAAACACACACATATGAGCAGAAAAAAAGGCGAGCAAGCTCTCGCAGCGCTGACTGACATAGAGGTCCTGCAATATAGATGACAAGAACAAAGCTCTCCATAACAAACTCCAGTCATATTGAGACAATTTCCTCTTCAATAATGAATTGCCATCAGCATCGGGCGTCAACACTGGCAGACACACATTGGTTTGTGTGTGTGGTTGAAAATATATCTATCCTCTGTGAGAACAAAACTTCTATATTTAATCTGTAGTGAGAACAAGCACGCATGCTAAGACAAAAAACAAAATGTGGATGGCAAGCGGAGGCTTTCTGTGGCATGCAAATCACATCTGGAACGACAAACTAGGGCGGGCAGATCCTCCACACGTGCGTGATTGACAGGACTTCTAAATTGTGTGGATTATAAATATTTATAATTGATTTAATGTGGCCTGTGTTTTCCCTCGTATTTATTTTAGAGAGAAAATCAACTGAAAAATAAATTAATTAAAAAGTTAAAGCTTAATTCTTGCACAACCCCACAAACCATGTCATACGTCACTCTCTGCATATGAAATTCATGTTTATTGTGTACTCATTTCAGTGCCACAAACAAGATCTACATTATACGTTTTATAGTTAAAAACTAAAATAATGTGTGTTTTAACTCTGTATAGAATTATCTGATACTTACACACGTCACGTGCCAGGTAAACTACACTAAACAGAACGCATTTTGTCAGAACATTTAATACTAATGAGGAACAGAATTGCGAAAAATAAGACCAGATATGCATTTTCTTGAACTAGATCACTGGAACCTTTACTGAAAGGAACCGAGTGCATGGCGATTTAATATATTTTCCCTTTGGTGCTCTGAGACGACCGTACAGTAAGAAGATCACTCATGGCACATTATGACATGAGGTAGGCTACCGTTAGCTACATTAAACATGCTTAAAATGCCTAAAGGAAAAGTTTCAAAACAGATGCACCAATCTGTTTGCATAGACCAACTCTTGTTCATCTGAAGGCTAAATTCATCTTAAAAGACAAAGTTACATGGCTTATTGTTATCAATAAGTCCTGTTAAATGGACATTGCCTTGTAAAAGTGTAAACATGACAAATGCCAGCGCTGGCGGCTAAGGAACCGTCAACAAATTACTATGATGAGTGACGAACGCTGGCGGTTTAGGAACAGTCAACAAATTATTGTGAATCATAATAATTTTAATAATAATGAACAGCAATGAACAAATGACTAAGAACCGGTTCAGGCACAGATTAGGAACCAGAACCGTTTAATAGTATCGATTTGGAACCGGAATCGTAAAAAAACAAAACGATACCCTACTATAATATTGACACAGTTAACCAGCACTGTGTTTCAGACTTAACGTAAGTAAAGGCTGACTCTACGAGACTATATGTGGGTTTTCCTGGAGCTGTCAGTGTTTTACACAGTATGACGCACCATAGAAGATCAAGGAATCTGAGGAGAGAGTAGATCGCTCCCTCCAGATCTAGATGAAACCAGCTACTGTATGTTGGGTCACAGGTTTTAAATCAATGGGCAGGCCATGCACTTTGTGGGAAGTTTGTGGGAAGTAACTGAATGTATATATTTGGTAGTGGATTGGGATAACTTTTGCATGGTACAGGGAGGTATACTTATACTGTTGGAAAGACCTACAGAACTTGATCTTAAAACTACATTTACTGTGAATCATTAGCAAACATGTGTCATCGTGTAAGCCTGTTGTAAAATACAGGCCATGGTTAACAGATGGCGTAAAGGGGAAAGGATGGTGTAGAGCTGGGAATAACCTAGCCTCTCAGAGATTAAAGTCGTTCTTTCTTAGACTGAATTGCACTACTGTATGTGAGTCTGTGTAACACGCTCTTTCAGCTGCACATCAAAAAAGGCCAACTGCAATAGAAAGACTAGCCAGCAGACCATGTGATCTAGTTCGGTATGTTCCTCCTGCCGGTGTCCAGACACACCAACTGCCCACATCTCATCAATTTTCCTCTTTGATTTCGATTTCAGTGCTGCGTCGGTGAGAGTGGCAATACAAAGTTTTATATTGTTTTACGCTGTTTATATACTGTATGTATGTATATATATATATACACACACACTGCATACTACTGTATATACACTGTACACACTGTATATTGTGTGTACTGTATGTCTACAGTGGTGAAAGTCTGAGTACAATGCCTCAATCTCTTCACATATTGATCATTTTCATTCCCATTGTTTCATCATTCATCAACACTGAACACATTCTTACTTACCTGATGTCTTAACACAAGCCAAGGCAGTTGAATATAATCAAACAGTTACATTTCCTGCCTTACCTTACTTTACTGATATGTTTTTATAGTTGTAGTCCTGCTAACATTGGGTTTGCACTTAATATCCTTTCATTTTCAGGAATGGAATGAATGGAAGTAAATATTTTCATTGGTTGAGCAGATCTTTCTAGTGAACCCCACAGTGTGCATACAGTATATTCAGTATCAGTGTTGGGCAGTAACTAGTAACATAGCTACTTTAATATTATGACTTTTTCCAGTAACTAGTAATAATAATAATAATAATAATAATAATAATACACTTTTTTTGTAAAGCATCTTTCATACACAATGTGCAACTCAACGTGCTTTACAGTTAAAAACATATGAACAAAGGATGAAGGGAACAAATGAAATTAAACAAAAAGAAATAAGAAACAACGGAAAACTAGGTAAAAGCCATGAAAATAATAAAAACCATTATTGTATATACAACCCCCGCACACCCCATCCCCCGCGTTTGGTGGGATACTAACCCACCGGGACTCCAAACCAGGCAATAAGTGTACTTAATTACTTTTTGTAGTGTAATTAATTACTTTTTAGAAAACAGTAATAATATTACAACTAATACAAGTAATGCTGCAGTACTGCATTACAAGAACAATATTTCTGGTCATATCAAACTTAGGGTAGGCTAATTGAGCCAACCTGTCCAATCATCTGGTTTGAGAGGCTGCAATATTCACTTTGGCTGATTGTTGACTCCTAAGGTTCATTATTGTTCCAATAAAGAGGATTCAACTCTATAATTAGCTGGCTACACAGGGTGTAATTTTTCGGGAGGGATGAGTCAGGGTAGTGATTGTGAAAGTAATATAGTAATGTAACTAGTAAAGTAACTAATTACTTTTAATACCCGGTAATAAGTAAAGTAATATTATTACTTTTTGAAGGAGTAATAAGTAAATAGTAGGTTATTACTATTATTGAGTAACTTGCCCAACACGATTCAGTATATTCACGTATATTCACAGTACTTGTGAAAAAGTCCTAACTGTAATCTAAAAAGTTAATGGTTATGTTTACTGGGGCTGTTACAGTAAATACAAGTTGTTTTCTTTTCATGGCAAACAAAAAACATTTATTTATTTTACAGTCTCAATAATGCAAATCCGCAATCCCACAGAGATTTGGGATTTAAAGTGAGCATGAAACACAAAACCCTTTAAGAAGATTACATTTTAAATCAAGCAGTCCATGTAAATGATGATGTGTGCGACAGGGGGCTCAGCACAATTAGCATGCCAGGCTAGTGTTGAAGCAATTAGGCAAAACAGACGGCTGGAGCACCCAGGCTAAGCATGAGAATAGCGGAAGGACAATATATTTCCATATTGTTCTCCAGTACAAGCGCGTGTGTGTGCGCGTTTTATTCCGAGGTTGTTTTTGCTTTTCAATTGTTTTACAGAGTTCTCTGAGGGAAACAGGGGTTAATGGGAACTCAAAAGTGTTTACAGAGCTGCCATTTTGAAAATGTTCTTCATGCGTTGCGCGTATGAAGAAAATAAAAAAGAAGCTAAATAAAAAATGCTGTGTTTCTTGCAAAATAAAAACAAATGGGGGAAAGCACTGCTTGCTTAAGGGAATCACAAAAGCATTTTCTGGTAAACAAGCCCACAGCGCAAGCAAACACAGTGAAGTGCTGTAAAAACAACAAAAGAAAGAAAAAACACATTTTGGCAACTCTCTCAGGTGGAGCCATCAAAAGCTGTGTTCCCTTTTACAGCGACTTAGCGGAAAGGACCACCTGGAGACCTGAAGTGACATTCATTTCAGTGTAAATTACCCAAACAAGCATGCCAGGGAATGGCAATTTGGTGTTTGATGTTACCCAGTGGGGATGCCTGTAGATGCTGCTAATTCCAGCAAGGAGCAGCACAATACCAACACCGCTAAACACAAACATGTGGCGTCGTGGAAACAAGGGCCCGTTGGGACATGAGGCAGCAACGTTGCTTGTGACTGTCACACACACAACACAAACAAGGATCGGCTGGAGACTCTAATGTGGCCATTCTTATGGAATGTGTTTATTTACGTTTATTTCATTTTTTATGTTTCTATGTAAGTGCGCATAGGAGAAAATCACTTTTATATTGCATTTATTGAAGTGGTCCCCAACCCTGGTCCTGGAGACCCACTGTCCTGTATGTTATAGATGACTCCCTGCTCCAACACACCTGATTTACATGAATGGGTCATCAAGCTTCTGTAAAGATTGATAACAACCATATACTTATACAGATAGACACAGGGAAGAAAATGTCGGTTCGATCTTACAAAGTATTTGTACGCACAAGATTCTAATTAAGGGTATCACCATATTGGCAAAGTGTCTCTTTTGCCGCAGTACAAACAGAAGATTACGTTGCAATCTGTGACGCTGGAGTTCCCGACCTCAAGCCTTGTGGATGTGCGGCGTATAGTACAGCAATAAATAACAGGAATTTTTGTTTTTGACTGTACTGTTATAATTGTAGGCATGTTTTGTTTATTATTTAGCATTTATACTAAATGTTGCATGATTATTTCCGTCATGACAAACAATCGTCCAAACTGGCTTTATTGACATTGTTAGAAAAAATAAATGTACATAATGCAGTACCACCCATCGCCACACGTCACGGCTGCTTCAAGCCTCTAGTAGTCAGTCCCTGCCCCACTGATAACAACCTATTCATTTATTCATTGTATTGCGTGATGTTTGATATACTGTATGTTCACTATTGTGCATTGTTTACTATTGAGTAGATAAGTGTATTGCAGAGCTTACTTTTTAAGGGTTGTTAAAGAGGTTGTTACTTTCTCTGAATGCATCTACAAAGACCTTTGCAGACGCGATGGTGAATCCCAGAGTAAAGACTACGTATCCCATAAGCCCCATTGCCTTGTTGAAAAGAGCCACAGTTAATCTCTGGAGTGAATATGTCTGGTGTGTCTGTATTGAAGAGAACAGTTGAGAGACGTAGCCACCTGTCAGACTTTCTCACAAACTATATCTATTTACACAAACGCAAGATTTTGGTCATAATAATGTAAATCTGTATGCTAGTGTTTTCATTAGATGTAACCTAGTAGCAGGCGTTACAATGAAACGGGCATCTTTGTTAACAGTGTATAACAAAACAACAAGTCTAAAGGTAAAGGTGCTTTTATTGTCACATACACATAAATGTTGCGAAATTCATCATCTGCACTAAACCCATCCATCAAGGGAGCAGTGGGCAGCCGCTGTGCATCTTGCATCTGTTTTAAAGTTAATCAAATTCAATTTAGACCACTTGTTAAAATATGACCAACTATCATATGGGCTAAATCAATTAATTAATCAATTAATTAATCAATTAATTAATCAATCAAATAGACAACTAGAGTCAATCCAAAAACATCAGTGCGACCAGTCTAAAAAGCACAATGATTTTATGTGTTTCCATGTGTTTCTTTCTTCCCTCCAGTTAAAGTGCATGACCTCGACTGCTTCAACATAAAAACACTTCTGGTGTGGCCGCCTGCACACGTGTATAGTATGCCCAGTGTCATATCCAGGAACTTTACAGTAAACATTACCTCACCGCTGAGACACATGGCACCATTTAATGTACACGCGCACGTGTTACACGCATTATACAGCTGCCTTATAGGTTAAACAACAGGAAACCGTACAAAAAAATTGTACGGCCCAACTGGTCGATGAAATAACCGCACTGTTGTCATTACACAATGGATCATTGCTCGGGCCATTGCCTGCAAATGACATCTGCTCATATAATTATTGGTTCCCGCTTTCTCTATAAATAGCCTCCTCTGATACGCAACTCAATTAATTGAAATTTGGTTATAGTCTTACTCCTTAGAGATTGCGCTAGTTAGTCTCCTCTCCCCAATCCTGGATGTATGCCGTGCAGAACAATCCATCAGACCATGTAGCACCATATGGCCTGCGTGGCCTATGGGCTTTGTGAGAATGATGCACTTTATGGAGAGAGTCCAAAGAACACAAGCAAGTAAATCGCTAGTTTAAAGATAAAGTGATGTATCGCTCTCTCTGTGGTTACTGACTACATTTAAATATTACTGTTGAAAACCTATCCCAAATGTTTGCAAAAAAAAAAACACAAAAAAAAAAGTAGGCTGTTAAATATGTAAACATTATGGCTTGGATATGGAAAAGTGCATTTTTGTGTCTAAACCATTGATCAACTAAGAGCACCACTGGCTTAATCTGTGGCTTGCGTGCTCCCTATCTTTGAAAGGGAGGGTTTTTGTAGTTTGTGGCAGGATATAGTTCCTGGGTAGAGGCAGGGTAGTGAACTATTTGAGAAAGCAACCCGTTCACCCTTTACAACATGTTTTGGTTACGCAATGCCAGCTTGAGAAACATACCGCTACGCTACACACCGCGTTTAAACAATAAACTAGCAAGTCTGTTTGGTTTTGTGAAGCAAAAGTTAGTCTTAAGTACATAAGAATGAATCTAGTCCAAGGTATGCTCTAAACGCAGAAGAGGCTGACTTGTATACTTAGAGTGACACATTGCCATCCTTATTTTCAATACTATCCTGAACAAGACTGGTTTTGAAACAATAGACCTGCTAACAAAGCTTCCCACCGAGAATTGACTTGGGCATTAGTTTCTATTTACATACAGACAGAGTGCAATGCTATGAATTAGCATAATGTTTTGTGTAGCTGGCATGCTCAAGGGATCCACATTGTAACATACTGGGGCTTAATGAACTCTGACTTTTTATTTTATTTTCCACAGAGTAAATTAAGAAATGCATTATAGCTGTTAAACCAATCTTGAGGGAAATTGGAGCCTTCCACTGCAAAACTACGCTTGATAAGTAATAAATTACATATTACACTTATTTGCTTTAATTCATGCTAATTTTGCCCAATTAATGTATCGCTGTAGTTCTAAGGGCAGCCACTGGAGATTTCATTATTTATTGTGTTGTGTTGTGTGTGTGTGTTCGCTTATGTGTGTACTGTACACAGCAGAAGGGAATTGCTTGAAAATATGATCTTGTATTGTCTACGGTACTTGTATGTATACTACTGTAGTTTATTTGTATTCACATCTATTTGTATTAATGTGCATGTGTGTATGTGTGTCTGCTAAGACTGTAATGTTTTTTCTTCTTCTTCTTACAAAAGGCTGTAGTGTCTGCGCCACACACACACACACAGACCGGATTAGGCTTCCTTCCTCCACCCCCAGCCAGCGAGTATGGTGAGTCATTGTTTACAAGCCCCTGTGCTATCGGCCCGCACTGAGCAGCCTTTTCCATTCAACCACAGCTCCTGCATGCGTTGACATGACACCGAGGCCAGCCCTGAGCTTCCTGAGCTAGCCTATAGCTGCTGTCCTGCTAAAGGAATGCTGCTCACAACTCATGGGCCTAAATAGGCCAACAATATGTGTAATATGTGAGATTAATAATAAAGAAGCCATTTTGGAGATATTTGAAAAACGGTCACTTTCCCCTTTCGAGAGATGCTGCTAGAAAAGTTTACTGTTGAATTAGCCTTTTGTTTCACCCAGCGCAGAGAAAGGCCTAAACGCCCATAACCTGCACCGCATGTTATTTTTACTCAGTGTGCATGTCAATGCACTCTACCCAAAAACAGAAAATCGCTCTTAGTTAAGTTGTTATATTATATTTAGGCCTTCAATAAAGCCATGTACATGTATAAACATTGATTATTTAATCATTTGTCTGGTGGAGCTATAAATGTAGCATGTGTAACACAGCCCATATATAAATTGACATTCATTCTTTTACAGTATTTTGTATTTATATAGGGTCTATTGAAGGCTACATAACGCTTGAATGAGCAACACTTAACTTTCCAGATATTTTATACAATGTTTTCTTTTTTCAAAACATGCAAATTTCAAACATGCAATCATATTAAACCAATGGACTATTTTCCTGGGAGATTTACCTGAAGAAAAATAGTCCTGAATATAAGTTGTGGCCTAGTTAACTATCAGCCTTGTCTCAGAACTCTGGGAATTAGTCAACGCACATCCCAAAACCCCCCAACCCACACATACACATCCTCAAAGCACCCACTGACGTGTGTATCCTTGCTGCGCTGATATTAAAAAAAGCTTAATCGACGATGGGTTTTCAAGTAAATTAAAGAAAACAAAATCTCTGCGATTAGTCAATTAAGTGGCACATTAGCCTGGGACTTAATTAAAAGATAGTGGGGCATGGAGTCTTTAAGGATATACAAAGAGGCAGCGAGTGTGTTTAAACAGCAGATTGAACAAATGGCATGTATTAAAAACTTGACTCTGAGTCACTTGACACCTCGAGCTACATAAACAGTGTCAACTCCATGGGTTTCTTATGCAAATGCCCAGGATGAGCAAAGACTCTCCCAGCCTGGAATGTCAAAAATGCCTTTCTAAAAAACCAGGGGCTTAGCAGCAACGGTAACCACAACACAGAAAACACACCACTAACTCAAACCGCGTCGGAGGCTGCTTTGGTCTCTGGAATGGTAATTATCTGTGATTTATGAGGAGTTTTGAGTAAGGAATCTGCTATGAGCATCCTGCAGACATTAATGTACAAGACACTCACCTTATAAATACAGGGGTCCGATTGGTAGGTTTTGTTTCCTAGTCAAATATATTTATATAGCCTACAACTATTTCTGATTTATGTGTGTGTGTGTATGAGCATGCGTGATTGTGCATACAGAAGCACAGCATCAACCTCTCATTTGAAAAGGCATCTTTAATTAAACCTTTTGTTCTTCAAAATGAAAAAAGAAAAAAAACAAAGAGGCGCCAAGCAAAGCAAACTGCAGTTATTGTGTCTGAGCTTTGAGACCGGAGATCTAGGTACACTAAAACATCACAGTTCACTGCTCACGTTGCCATCTCGCCTTCACATCCTGCCCGGAACAATGCGACAGTTGACAGCTTGCACCCAGGATTCAACACACTAAACTGAATTATTTCTGCCACGTGTTAATTTATTAACAACCTGTGCATGCTCTAATGTATCCCACATTTGCATATACATTTTTAACCTGCACGCCCGGAATCATCATGAATATTCTTATTGGATGGATGGGAATATTTCAAGCCCCCTTTTTTGTTGCCACGCACTTTTTGAAATTTTGAGGGATGGGGCAGAGAAAAGAAAGGGGAGAGATACATAAATCTCACAGCATGTCCGCAGGGCACATACTCTATAAGGGCAGATATCAGCAGTTCATCACCTTGCAACATATGAGCAGTGGCATCTCAGATCTCCTCCTGCATGTTCACTGCCTCTCTCTCTCTCGCGCTCTCTCGCTCTCTCTCTCCATTAAAGAAGCATACACATCTTGAGAGGACTTCAAAGACCAGATGCTGTGTACACACTCCACAGACACTAAATAGTGGTGAACAAAAAGCAAGTCTGATTAATTATATGCTGAATACAACACATTTTGAGAATTTGACATCATTGTCTCTTCTTGTTTTACTGTTGATGCATTCCCGTTATATTGTAAAGATGTTTACAGTGTCAATTCTAATCTGGTTTTGGAGCATAATGGAACAGATATAGAAAACAAACTACTGTACACAGGAAAATTACAGCGATTTGTTGCTTTAAAACAGGCAACCCTCCAGACACAGTTTTATAGCAGATGCACCCGACTTGTAAAGAAAACAGCAATTTCCACCCATCTAACTCTTAGCACTATAAGGCAGTGAGAGAGAGAGGGGGATGGGGGAGAACTATTGACATCCAACTACTGTATCACACATACAGGTGTGTGTGCGCGCGTGCGTGTTCGGTTAAAACTGTCTTCTACCTCATTATTGTGTGTTATTTCATGATTCTTACAACACGTCACGACAAGACATTGATAAATGTACATTTTCAATCATTAAGTGGCAGCAGATGCTTGTTAAGTAAACATATTCTGCCCTATATACTGTATACCTAAAATATGGTATATGCCAATGTGGCATTTGTCTTACATTTTACAATGTAAATATTTATTGCTATCATTATCGTTTATCGCTATAAATGTTAATAGTATATTTCAGACAAATTTAACATATACTCATACTGACGTCATATTTATGTTTTATGGAAAGAAGCAGCATTATTCTAGCAAACTGTGTAGTTTGAAAAACACTCACACAAACGCACATTGTATAATCTCAAACCGCACCATGTTTATAGTAATGAGCGGCGGCACGAATAGAGATGCAATGCTCGATGTGTTTATCGCTGGCAGATGAGACAATTAGGTCAGTCTGACAGGAACACAAATGTGTTGTAAAGGGAATTAATAAGCATTCTTCTGCTATGTTATGATAAAGTCATGTCTTACAACCATGTGTTCACTTACAAAGACAACTAGCAGCATAACAATAAACTGCATCTGACAAACAACTTAGACTGTTTGTTTTCATATGTGGAAAAAGGCCAGAAAAGGCTTGCCTGGGAACTATGTGACCAACGTGTGCACGCGTGTGTGTGTGTGTGTGTGTGTGTGCATTGACACGTTTCTGCCCAGAAATATGTGTATGACTTGTGTGTTTGCTAGGATTACTGGAAGTGTGTGGGTGTGTGTGTGTGTGTGTTCCTGTTTGTGTGTGTCTCTGTTTGTGAACGCACAAGGCTTTTGTCTGTCACTCATGCTAACTCAATGTGAAGAGGCTAGTCGAAGCGGAAAGTTGAGTCCAATATATCTGCCACAGTGACTGTTATTAAGACCTCGATCCGCATGTGTTGTCTTTCTGCTTGGCGTAAGGTACATAAGCTACTGGGCACCAACCTCTCCTTACTTCCAGCCCTGGATGGTGAAATAATAAAAAATAAAAATGTATATTTATATATACTGTATATTATGTTTAATTGCATGAGGCGGTTTGCAGTCACACTGAAACCCCAGCGCACACAAAGGGTAACATTTTTGTCCTTGGCTATATTTTTATATTCAATGTGGACTGAATTTCTATGTTGGCTGTTTTATTATTATTAGCATTAGGGTAGTAATGCTAAATCAATAGCTTATTATGTACACGTTATACACAAATAACTGCAAACATCGTAAATAATTTAAACATTCACAGAATCCAACGATTTTTTTTTACCACAAACCACTACATCGTAAGTATCCATATCTATTACTATCACAGAACAACATGCTTGTTGACCAAGCTGTCAATCAAAGTGGAGCTTCAGACAGCCACGAGGCTCCTATGTACAGTAAGTGATGTTGACTAAACAATGCTTGCCAAAGCCGGGTAAATGCACAGTAAAACAGGCATCCACGATCCCTGTGTCTACCTCAATGTTCCTGTATTTAAGATGTAGGTCCAGATGTTAACCATTGATTGTCTCACATACCCATACATATGACGAATACCAGAAGCACGAGGGAGATGTAATTGGAAACTATGTAAAACGATTGGAAAATACATCGGTTTGCCTGTTATTCTAGTCAGGAGAGTTGAGTGATGTCTTCTCCGGGACCAAATCCACAGACAGAAACTTTGAACTTGAACCGAGACCCCTCCCCATCCATGCCCCATGCCGTCTTCACGCTTCCACGGCAACGCCTCCAGATAACAAGGCGATTACATGTAGTCGGTGGCCTTTGTACAACAGGAAGGCTTTAGCAAAAGGGGGTCTTTAAATATTTAGAGTGTGAGTACAATGAGACGCTTCTTTCACCTGGAAATCATTTACATTTGATTGTAGTGAGTCTGTTTTTAAGTTGATGCAAGTGTTGCACTTTGTACAAGAAAATACATGTTTTTGCCGGAGGGTGATACTTTCTTGAGGTGATGCTGAATAGGGAAAGAAGAATATAGAGCATGGCATAATTCTGACAGATTTCAGATATACTGTAGCGTATGTACAGTATGTCACGTCTAAGACGTGTTAAGCTATCAAGGAGGAACTATGCAAAAAAAAAAAAAAAAAAAAAAAATGTATTTTAGTATTCGGTTCTGATTCATTGTAGATATTATGCCACTTTATCGCTGCTGTGATTTCCTTGACATTTCAAACTATCAACACAATGCTTAGGTATAGGCCAGCACTCTTGCTCTTGTATCAAAGGCCTACTACAACAAATCCATATGCCTGTAAAGCAGGCCTGTGTATTCAAAGGCTACTTGTCCATGTACATTAATGAAAGGCAGCATTGGTGACAGACAAGCGTGTCTTACTGTAAGTGCGGACCCGTGAAATACCTTCATACTGTGCTACACATCTTAACAGTCAGCCTTCAAGTCACACAATCATCGACGTCAAGCTGCTGCCTGCTGTACAGAGTGCAACACCAAATCATTATATAAGCACATTATGAACAATTAACAGCAAATATTGAGCATACAGTACCGTCCACACAATGAGAAGACACCTTCTGTGGCTGGTGTGAATAACATTCTCATACCAGATTCCTGTTTAAGGCATGCTATTATTTAGGATAATTATTATCCTTTGTGATTATATACAATACAAAACACAGCAATAGTTCACAGATGCTGCAAGGCACTCGTAATGTCCCACAGTATCATTCAAGCATGGACAATAGCTAATATCTGCTCTTACGGTCTAATTAACAGCTATAACATAGGATTGAATAAAGGACAAGAAATCACAAACAGCATGTTTTTTGCTGTGTAACAAAAAACACAGAGGTTCCATTGGAAGCCAATGAAAAACGCATAAAGAAACTTGTCACATTACGTGATGTCCTTTTGTGTCGCTGTACAGCAATTACATATTAGCTATTAGACAATAATTACAATATGGCTGTAACCTCGTCAATAGAAAGCTCTAAGGTCCAATGCGTGATGTATTAAAAACACAACATTTTACAGTTTTTCCTCTGCGCAAACTTTTTAAAACGTAAAATAGGCCGAGCTCTGATAAAAAGTAATTTTCTATTGGCAAATGTAAGCTTTACGCCGCTCAGTTGAGCATGGTAGAATCAGGGACGGATGGATAGATGAATAGAGGCCACAACCAAATTACTTATTACATATTTCAAGAACAAATGACCTTGAGAGGACAGAACAGCAAAGACCCCCACCACCAGTGCAAACAAAGACAATAGCGTACTTCTAATTGTGACATTACCATCCGCAGCCCAGCCAGTGAACAGAGGGGGATTGATTAGAGGAGCAGAAAGGTGGACGACTTTGTGAAAAGGTCACTACACACTCTACCTTGAGTCTCCCTACCCTCTGTCGCTGCCACAAAAGTGGGGAAAAGAGTGAAAACAGGAGGGGAAAAAAAATAGTACAAAACTCCTTTGTGATTAAAGAGTCTGCACAGTGATATTTCCCCCCCCCGCCGCACACCCCCTAACACATTAGTGAAATCAGACGGTAATTTCCTGGGACCAGAGGTGTATCCAGGCAGAAAATTATTAAAAAACGAACAAAAAGATGTTATGCGAGAGAGCGCGTATGTGCGTGTGTTCCATCTGCTTCCAGCAGGTGGGGCCGTGTGAGGTTAATTGAGGGGTTAAAAGGCTGCGGTGTCAACTCAAGGTCAGGCCACTGCGGCAGCCAGCGGGAGGTCTCCTCTCCACGCTGACCTTACAGGGGGTCGGCGGCCATATTACCAGTGTGCCTCCCCCACTGCTATAATAAGGAGCACACAGACAAAGGAGACACTTCTCATGTGACCGTTGTATTAACCCAATGCTTTTTTCCGCTGTGGCACCGCCACCATCTGCTGTGATGCCCGTTATCTTGGAAGGTCTGAGCATCATCTCTTCACACCATTAGTAATGACAGAGCTATAACCTAGCGCTTTGTGGCATACAAGTTACTTGTGTAGAAAAAAATTTTTACCCCTACTTTTCAAGAGAATAATGTAAAACTAATGACAGAAAATAACATTAGAATTTTCCAATGAATACAACATAAACAAGTAAACGTTTTAGAAATTTATGATTTCAGAGACAAGAAACCTTTTGTGTGTGTGTGTATATGGCAGTATGTTGTATTTTTATTATTCAATGGGCTTGGTAACATTACTCTTCAAGAGTGATTGTGCATTATAAAAACCTTAATTAAATAATACCGTGGGTGAATAATAAATAACGAATAATGAAAAAAATGATTTGCTTGAATTTATTTTCAAATAACTACACAATTGGAGATGAAGCACAGCTGGTAAACTTAAGTGCACTGGAAGAATTTTCATCACAAGAGGAATAATATGACAAAAATAGAACAAAATATAAAAAATGTATTCAAGTATACACATTACGAAGGATGAATTCTTCACATTTTATAGTGTGGAGATTGTAATAAACATGGATAATTTTAAATTATATATAAAAAAATGTCTGCTTAATGTCTGCACAATGTGTGTTGCAGGTGTGAACATACAGGACAACTTTCATAGTTCAGATGCGTGTTTGATGGCTACAAGGACAGCGACTACTGGTAAAAACTAATTTAACAGACATGCATGTAACAGAAGTACACTGCTCAAAAAAATAAAGGGAATACTTCAACAACACAATGTAACTCCAAGTCAATCACACTTCTGTGAAATCACACTGTCCACTCAGGAAGCAACACTGATTGAC
>JAODUK010000016.1:442116-459143 GCA_027564635.1 Typhlichthys eigenmanni
TCGAAGTGATAATCGATTAATCGAAAAAATAATCGATAGATTAATCGACAAAAAAATAATCGTTTGGTACAGCACTACTTGAAACATCAACGTCCATCTCAAGAGACACAAGTAAATATCTCCTGGTTACGACAAAACTAATCTTGAAACTAAAAACACCTGCAGGAGTTAGCCATTTTAATGACAGTTGAATTGTCTATGTATTGAGGTCAGGTCAACTGTGTCACACGTCAACTGTGTCAAGGGATATAATACGTAAAAGACTATCACACAGACTTCTACCATACATGACTGACAAAACCCAATACACTGATAGAAAATAATTCTCATAAACAATAAAATCATATACTTTATACATTTCAGATGATATGCAAAGTAACTGCAGTTAGATCCAAGTCAAATCCCAATGTCAATTAAATAAAATAAAAACTCTTCAATGTATTTCCAGTAAATCCAATCATGGTGCTGGAGATGACTCTGGGGAGATGATTTTTGTTTATATTTCAAACACCAAGCAACTTAAGGAATTATCATTACCTCCTATTTGTGCAGTTTTGTAATTAATAGGTACATTGTGCTCCCACAACACATTCTCCACGGTGATAATATTTGGTTCATAAAGTTGAAAGCAAAAAAAAGAGTCCTGATTAAAATTTCCTGTTTCACACATTTCAAAAGTTCTCTAAAGCTACAGTAGATGACGTGAAAATTAATATCTGAGTTAAGTCGTGTTTCAAAACAACAGCATGATTAAGTAAGATTTGAACTCTCATTAACCTTTTTACAGTGTCATACAGTGCTAACTAAACAATTAATTGTAACATTTATTTTCCATGGCATCAAAGTAACGATAACTCAAAAGCGCTAGATTAATAGTTATTTAGTGTATACAAAATGTTAACATATCATTTAAGACTCTATACGATTCTATAATACTTTAAAGCACAATTAAAATACTAAAATTAACCATTTACAGTTAAAGCCTAAACAACAGCGTCAAATAACAGGTTTATACTTTGCTAGTTTACAGGTGCAACGAGTATTTCTGCTCCTGTGAAAACAGGTGCGGCGGAAGTATCTGGAGTGTGGCGTGGCTTACGCCTGATTTACACCGGGTGCGTCTCTGTCCCGTCAAGTCAGCGATACGTTTGTCATCTGCACTGCATCCTGCCCCACCGGCAGCGTGTCAGAAGTTAGAAGTGTGTGTGTTAGAAGCCTGATAACGAGCCATTCATTAGAATCAGGTTTGTTGGAGCAGGGAGACATCTAAAACATGCAGGGCTGCGGCTCTCCAGGACCAGGGTTCCCTACCCCTGGTTTAAACGCTGGGACCCATCGCTAGTCGGCACCATAAATACTAGTCGGTTAAACGTAATAATTGTAATTCTTTTTTTTGCTAGTGAGTAGTGGCTCACTACTTTAAATTTGCAGTGCAGTGTCATGCATTATGCAAACAAATCTGGATTTACATTCAGAACCTCTGCTTTCGATTTAACTTTACAGTACAACTGCATTTAATATCGTAAAAAATTGGGCCGTCGGGTTCCTGACTGTGTGTTCACCTTTGTTTAAGTTAAACAGCATTTTGCTAGGCAAAACTAGCTACGGTAAGATAGCCAACACTTTTCAACACAGCCAATGCAGCATACAGATGCCGGTAGTCATACAGAATCAATAAAAGTGAAGAGCTTCATAATGCTCTCTTCCCGCTGCCTGTGAATAACAGAGCTGTATTGGCACTCGCCACTGTTGTGCCGTAGGCTACGGTAACTGCTCATCTTCCGAAGATGAAGCGGTCGGACTATTCTTTTTTAAATGAGAAAGTGAAAGCTAAAATGTGACCTCCACCCACTGAGATAAAACGGTGTAGGGAGAGACCTGCAACATGTACACAAGCTGACAATGTTAAGGCTAATTGTGATCAATTCAGACGGTTTTCTGAGTGTTTTGGTATTTTTAGACTAATCGACTAGTCTAAATATAAAATATGGTTTAAATTAGTCGCTAGGAACATCCCTAGTCAGAAGCGGAGCGTCTTGTTTTTGAATTGCCATAGCAGCCAACCAAACCGAAATTATGAGTTCTGTCTGATTGGCGGTTGGTCGCTTTCAGAAGCGTCACAGAAGCGTCTCCGTCCAAAAATAGAACTGCTGCCTATTTTTAGCGGGGTCGAGTGATGAGCCGTTTCTGAGACGCTGCCGAGCCGTTTCTGGGACGCTCCCGAACCGCTTCAGGGACGTTTTGGTTCACATGCATTGAAAAGAGCTCCGTGACGAAGCCGGAACGCGACGGAGACGCGTCTGGTGGAAATTGGGGGTTACACATGTACAAAAACAAACACACGCGCAAGACGCACACATATGCAAACACTCAAATCATTCCGCACACTAAATAATTTGCACACATACTTCAAAAGTGCATTCAACACCCCTGCCCCTCCTTCCCTCCTCCTCCTCCTCCTCCTCATCCTCCTCCTCCAAACACAAACATCACTCCTTCAGTCTGCTTCCCGCTGGGCTCAATCGGCAACGGCGGGGTAGGAAGAGGGGGAAGGGTCCCTCCCCCCCCATTTCCATCCCGGAGCCCGGTCAGTGGGCTCAGGCCCAGCCAAGGGGGAAGCGGGCGGTGGCCTATGTGGGGAAGCATATCCCACAGCACTCCATGCAGATCTCCAGGCAGTCGGAGGACTCACAGCAGGCGTCCATGATGCCGCAGTCCATGTCGCAGGGACAGCTGCAGTCGTCGCCCAGGTCGTCGCCGCCGCAGCAGCAGCAGCAGCAGGCCTCGGCAGTGCACACGCCGCACGACGCCTGGGCCGCCGCCATGTTGCACAGGGTCAGGAACTCGCAGAAGAGGCAGGCCAGGATGCAGTGCACGCAGCAGTCTGGTGCACCAAGATGGCCGCCCAGCACCAACACGTAATGTTAAAAAGGAAAAAAAAAAAAGGAAAACAATACGTGAACAAAACAAACAAACAGAATAAAAAGATGTCGCACACAGTTAAAATAAAATGGGGAAAAAAAAAGGAACACAATGCGTGAACAAAAACAAACAGAAAAAAAATGAGATACAGTACAATCGTCAGATAACACCAAAAGAAAGTACTGGAAGAAAGTACAAGAGCCAGAACAATCTGACTTTAATGCGTTACTGTAAAAATCAATGACTTTTTAGTACTTGCACGGTAGTCTGGGACGGTAACACATCGTTAACCAATAATTACACGTACATACAGTTCTCAGGTGCGCGGTGCGTGTGTGTGTGAGCGCACATGCACACGCACGTGTGCCTGAGCGCATGAGCAAGAGAGCGAGTATGTCAGCTAGCGCTAGGATGCACGGCAGGTCAGCAAAGCTGAAAACGAAGGGCAATGTGGCAGTAAATGGCATGTGTGGGGGGGGCTAAAAGAGAAATCAAGTCAAATTCAGGGAAATTAATTCCTCTCCTGCGGTTTTGATAAACGGACTGTTAAATAATTGTGGCATTATCATGCAAACTCACTGGCTTGATCGCGCGAAGATGATTAGCAGAGTCCGAACAATCTCTCCCCAGAAAATTGGCGTGCTAATGCCTGCAATCCTCACATCACTGATTAACATTTAACCTCCTTCTAGACCCTCTTATGTGGCGGCTGCGGCAAGTTTGGGTTTGTTGTTTTTTAACACCCTTGAACCGGCCCTTTTAAATTACCAATGGGGCCATTAGCCATTTAAATCAGTTCCTTTATATGGATGAATTTCTGTTGATTGGTTACACCTTGCATGTAATGTGCTGCTCGTGCCATGTGGGTAGCAAAGAATGATAGAGCTATTTGTTTGAATTTTTAAATCCTCAATGTCACTGATTACTGCCATGCGAGGTTCAGACAATTTTACTATTTATTTTATATGTAGGATTATAGTTTGACATCCATCAACTTCCAAAATATTATACAATATAAAATCATGGTTGCATTCACGATTACTTTAGCAAGTAGTAGTACAATAAAATTGAAAATGTGAAGGGGTAAACATATATATAAAAAAAAAAAAGGGCCACAAGGCATGCTATAGCATGTCTGCATTTTCTGCCACGCTCAACAAGCTAGCCTCAGTCTGATGTACAGTAGCTAGCGTCTTCCTAAATGTTCATCTAAATCACAGCACATCAGGTTGCATTAGAGTGCGCTCCCACATTACCCTCTTTGAAGCTACCTGCCTTTTGAAGCCAGGCCAGCGCTGCTGCAATGATACCGCGAAGCGCCAAGAAGATGGGAAAGAGGTGGATAGACGCAGCGAAAAAAATAAAATAAAAATTGCATTACAAACAGGCAACATTTGCATAACTTTCATCTGCACATGGAGCCGTCGAAGGGGGCCTTTATTGGGTTGAAGGCGGAGCAAAGAGAGGGTAGAGTCATCTTTGATTAATCAAACCCCCAACCAGTGCAGATGGCTGTAGCACTGACCAGCAACACAATGTGAGTATTGTTAACTTCACTCTGTCTGTCCACTATGTCTTGCTAGTGGCATGCTAATTAATAACAATGAGGAAGCTTAAGATTGTTGCAACACAAAACAACTTTCACGGCACGGCCGATGGCCGTCGCTCGGGGAAACCGGAGCAGAGCCTGAGAATAGAGCATAAAAACATAACACAGGCGCTGGGCTGCGGTCGGCCAGCTCTGCTATTCACTTGGATGTATAATTCAACACCGGCGATTAGCCTGAATGTTTGGACAGCTCCGCGGGGAGGGGCAGATGGAGGAAGGCTTGTGTGTTGCACACCAGAGAGATAGGAGGAGGCCTAGTTGGGCCAGACAGAGCGAAACTAACCAGACGTACACACGGGGCGGGGCAGCAAACAGAGGGTTATTGACGGCACCGCAGCCGGGCGAATGTGCCCGCTGGTTTAACGGCAGCGGGCAGGGAGGACGCTGGCCTCGGAGGAAAAGGCTGAATAGTAGATGTGTGCACAGCTGGCATAGAAGAAGAGAAGGTGTGTGGCCGTGGCCGGCCTGACACAAAACACGCTGGATGGTACTCAGCGAGCAGCGAAGTGTGCAATAACAGTGAAACCAGCACAGAGCAGACAGACAGACAGAATAGGAAAGGGGGGGGGGGCATGGGGATGGGCAGAGAGAGAGAGCTTTGGAGGCCAAGGCAACATGCACAAGGCACTGGCACAGTGAGTCCTAGGAAGAGGATGTGAGCTTGGAGATAGGAGGGTCAAGGAGACACGCGGTTTAGAGAGAGGCTAGTCTATAATGTATGAGTGCCAACACTGCAAAAGTTTGGATTCGAGAGATTTTATATAATGAATGTGTATTATACAGTATATACCCGCGGAAACAAATTTAACGAGCATGCGCGGTTTTACATGTAATAAATACATAAATACATAAATGCAAATGTAAAAAATAAAACACTTCTAAAAATATAAATCATGTAATTAAAAAATGTCAATGTATAAATCTGAGAAACTGCTGCAATGGTCTCTTCATTTTTTTTTTACACAGCTGTGTGTGTATATACACACACTCTACACTCTATGGTTCACACTAAAGCCAAGGCCCACCAAAACACTGGCATGCTCACCTCATACAGCACCAGAAAGACAGCCCAGGTCTATTTTGGAAAGTAAAGTTACAGAGCAATCCATGTTGTATGTTAACATAGCCTGCTTTCCTCCAATATTTTAAGAAATTACATGAAAGCTGAGTTATTATCTTTGCAAGTACATTGTCAAAACAAAATTAAAGAAAGGAAAAGATAGGGGGAAAAAAAGCAACATCTCAGAACAGGAGATAAGGTTATTAATACAAAACAGAGACATGCATGTTTAGAAAATTGGCTGATAAGTATGAATCATGCATTAAATGAAGCGGTCCAACTGATGCATACAAAATTATACTGTAGTCTTGACGTTGGTATAATCTGGTGTATTCAGTACAGTACAATATGTTTGGCATGCAAAATCCTTTATAACACGCTTACATTAAATACCTGTTTAATAAGTAAACAATTGCTCCTGTGAAATGCAGACAGATGCAGGTACAGTATAGCGCAGCGTGCCAAGGCACTAACATCAGCGCCCGTGGCCTTGGCCCGCTAATAGCCTATAAACGAGGCTGAAGGAGCTCAGAGACCTTAATTGATTACACACAGCCGCGATACACAAACTGAATCGCAAAACAGCCGGGACGACTCCCGCAGCTGAAACAAAAGCGAAACGCGCGGCGTAAACGGCTGCTTAGAACTCAGGAGTGTTATCACAGATTGGTTGCGGTGCCAAGAACTGCGGGGAGCGGCGAGGTCCCCAGAGCTAACTCCCGCTAGCGTACGTCTTTTATTTCCTGTGTTCGGGGCCCCGTTTAGGAGGCTAATTTCACAGGCAAACAGATTATGTTAATCCGTGTAAACATTCAAACACAACAGCTTGGCTGTTTTCCGCGGGGAAATAACTACTAGAAGAGGAACATATTGATTCAGAAAGCACATGTCTGTAAATAAGCAACACCAAAGGAGACTTATTGGGCTGCTTCTTTTCCTGCTGCTCGTTTTAAACCTTCTCTACTTCTCTTTGAAAGCAAAGCTGTTGCCACATGTGGAATTTCTTTATGTACAATGTAAGCAGGCAAGATCGACACTTCGTAGACACACAACAGATCAAAAACTGAAGGAAAATGCGGCCCTGAAGCACTCATCTCAGGCTTCAGGGAAGAAGTTACAGTATTTTACAGTACAACACAAAAATGGTAACCTGACAGGCCAGGTGGATTAAAGTCCATCTGGGGAGCCGTCCATCGAAACAGTTTGAAAAAAGCAGGCACTTTCAAAAAATACTTGGCAGTTGATTGGATGAACAATCTGTCTGTCATTGTTTTAGTTTTCAAGTAGCTTTCGCTGTCGTCACACCTAAACCACGCCCGTAGCTGTCAGCACGATGTCGATTGGTCTGTTTAGTTGTTACTCGGCCAAAGATTTCAAGCTCAAGCGACGGGCGAAGTCAAACTAATGACGACCCTGATCTTGCAAGGCTACAAAAAGCAAAGTAACCGGGGACTGAACTGGACGCAAGCAACTGTATTTACAAAAACACAAACACAAGATGGACTGAATTTAAAACCCCTATTAGTATACCCTTTATGTGCAGCTAATGTGTTATCTGACTGCTTTTCTATGCTCTTCGTCCATGAAGGATCCAGCCACACACACACACACTACAGTAGAGGAAGGACACAGGCAATAAGGCACCGTTAATGAAGCCGGAGTTGGTGTTGACGGGACAGCAGGGAAGCATGAGGCTATGGGAAGGTGTGAGGGGCCACGGGCGCCCCGTGACAGACTGGCCACGACAATTAACGAGTCCCCCGCACTCTTAGGCCTTGTTAGAGGGTCACACCTATCTGCTCAGTGGTAATAGAGCAGCCAATCACCTTCATTACCCAGGCCACCTCACTCTCTCGCCACTGACGGCGATGGTGGCGCGCGGTGACGGACAAAGAGAAGGGGATCTGAGAGACGCCGTCGGGATAAATAAACGCCACGGGAGCTTCGTTTTTTACGAAAGGAGCGGGGAGGTGCACAGCAGCAAACGTCCGCTGGTTGGGTAATAAAAAATAAAAATACATTTAAACATTTTTTTTTTTTTTTTTTTTTTTTAAAGGAGGTGAGAGAATGTATAAATTCAGCGTCAATATCCAATATCGGGGGGTATTATTCTGGATTGCCCAGTCAAACAGACACCTCATCACAAGCAATCACGTGTTCAGAGTGTTAGGAGAGGAGAAATTGGCCTAGGGTGAAGAAGTGAGCCTGTGATGAAGAGCTAGTACGCACGCACGTGCATCTGTGTGTGTCCACCTACCTCTCCTCTCTCGGTATTCCTTTGAAATATGATCATATTAAAGCTGTAATGAGCTGTGTAGGATAAGGGACCCTTTCTATAATGGGTACCGGTCTATTCCCCTTTGCGTTTCCCCTTAATATTAGGCGTTGGTGCACTGTGTGAATGGAGATAATACACTTTTTGTCCAAGTCAAAAAATGTCACCTCACGGTCCACTAACTGCCCAGTCTGTGTGCGTGTCGAGAGAGACACAAACAAAGTGGTGCAGACTGCACCACACAACACTATCTCAGCCATGGTGGAGCATCTAAGAGTGCACCCAATGGCACTGAAGGAAGATGTGTTTTATTTGTGTCTCCAGAATGACTGACTCCACCTTTAAAAGGCTCAACAGGCGAGCTACATTCTGCAGACCACCAACTCACCCTCTGGTAAGGGAGCTTTCTGCGAGCCGGTGGAACTGCTTTTGCTGCGGTGGCTGCTGTCGCTGTTGACCGACAGGCTGGACCTCAGCTTCCTTCGCATCTTCTGTGACACCGGCGTGGACGGCTGCCCCCGGGGCTGATCCGTCGTCGTCGCGGCGACCGTCGGCGTCGGCGCCGTCACCATCCTGGCGCCGCAAGTACACGTGCACGGTCGCGCCGCGCCGGGGGGGATGCCGTTGCTGTTGCTCAGGGACGTGCCGCCGTTGCGGCGGAAGCCATTTGGGCTGCCATCATCCCGAGTGGGCCCAGAGGAAGTTGGCTGGGGCAGAGGCTGGGGCTGGAGCTGGGGCTGAGCTGGGGAAGGGGACAAAGATGGAGAAGAGGAACAGGAGGGTTAAAGAGCGCATTAACTGTTTCTTTTTGGTGTTTTTGAACATGTACACTGTGATTTGTGTCACAGCGTTGTTTTATCTGAGACAATGAAAGGAAGGCTGGCACGTCTAAATGAACAAATGCTACCGGGCTTCCTCATATTGACGTTACAATACAGCTTACAGGCCTCTTAATCAGACGTGCAGAAATGAGTCACACATTTGCCGTAGTGCTAACAAACGCCAGGGGCTAAGATTAGGTATGGAAGTCTACGGAGAGGAAGTGAAATTAGACAAGAGCGCGTGAGCGCGTGCAAGACGCCATAGAGCACATTTAAAAAATAGCTGCTGTGTCTGCAGCGGGAACCATTTCCCTTTTCCCCGGCAATGCAGCGGGGTGGCCCCAAATAGTCCTCCACGGAGCGGGAATGACAGCCGCGAGGAGTCAGAAGACGGCGACCTGACGGAGGAGAGGGAGGGAGCAAGGGGGGATGTGAGCGAGGAACAGACGTGGCGGCTTCTTGAGTGGAACACCTGCAAAATCAGCTCTACGGGGACTTGCTCCTACATTACACTCCAGCACATCACAGCTTGTGTGTGTGTGTGTGTGTGTGTGAAACTTATTGAGATTTTGTGAATAATTCATCTCAAGTCAGTCTGTGAACTATACCTGTTCATTTTGTCTCTGTAAATTTCAATGTGTTAAATTGACACTCAAGACAGCTCACGTGACACTACTCTAGATACACATTGGGATGAAATACTACAGCATCTACTAGCAAATACTGTATCGACAGTACACACTGTGTTTATGTATGTAACATTATTCTTACGATCTGCTGTTACTGTATTGGTCTGACATTTCATCTGGAATGCTACAGTACGTTTGAAAAACTATCTCGGGACAACACTGGAATGAGCAAGTACGCATATTATGCTACTGTATTGTGCAGTCCATTACATCTGCCTGCGTCCTCTGACCGGTGTACACAATAACGCAAACGCACTCGGAATCACACGAGAGCATTCTCCCTCCATCTCCAGCTCTTTCAGCTCACAACAAACGCAATTACAGTTAACAAGAACTGGCGCACGAGTGTGGGAATCAGGCCTGGTGCTTTTTAACTACACGTCACCCCGGGAGAGGCCAGACAGAGAACGCGGATGTAAAACAACGCAATTAAAAACAGACGTGGCGGGGGGGGGGGGGGGAAGGGTTCTCAGGCTGTGCACGCCGTCTCAATAAACAAATATAGACTTTGGGGATCAGGATTGCGTGCAATTTGAATTAGACAATTGGGCTGAACAAGAGAGAATTCATTATGCACTTATTTGAGGTCACGCTGATGGATGTTCCCCTCTGAAAGACAAAGCTTTGCTGTGACATCGTGGAAGACAAGAAATATGGAAACTAATTAGGAGAAAAGGATGGACTCACACTGGCTTTTAATTAGCCGATAATAAAAAAGAACTGAATTTACAGCATCACTTCATTTTGGCAAGCAATCACAAACACACCAAGTGTTGTTACTCTTAACCGGTAGAACAACTTTACAGTGAAGTAATGCTGGTTGTACTCATTTGTCTCCACCCCTGTTCCTGGTCACTGTCCCGCCCATTGTGTTTTAGTTTAGAATTTAGTTTAAACCCGTTTCTGTTCCAGTCCTGGTTGTCTGTTTTCCTCATTGATATTGGTTTCACCTGTTTTACTCTGTATTCAAACCTGAGTCTCGGTCTATGTTTGTTGCTGTTAGCGCTAGTTGTTGTTAGCTTGGTGTAACCATGCTCCATGGTAAGTGTGAGCAGTCTTTGCCTCCTACTGGGAGTAGACCTCTGGTTAATTTTGAAACTATAGACAGTGTTGCTACAACTGTTTTAATTGGCTCATCTAGGTCCACCAAGCAGGGTGGCTGTGAAAACGCTAATGCAAACTATACTCCAGACTATAATCTCAGCAAAACAGAACACATCTGAGAACACATGATAAATTGTTGAGGTCAATGTAGACTTTCTCTGTTCCCTGTAACCCTAGGATTGTGTCACACACTGGGCTCCAGTTTTACAACCAACGTTACAGTTAGAAAGCCATAGATAAAACCATAGACACTACATAAATGTGCTTTCAGCTAGACAAACTTCAACAATGCGTCATTTCCCATAGAAGCCTGACAAATGTTGACGTATCACACAAAACTTAAGGTGAGACAATATACCCAAAACCATTCTTGTTCTTGTTCTAACTGCATGTAATGTAGTACACATACACACAATTACATTTTGAGAAAGATGAGCTTTCAATTTACCAAACCATAAATACTTATTAAGAAACCGCTGGAGCACTTAAGCGGTGAATGGAAAACTAAGGCGTGTTCCAAGTGCTCTACATCACACTCAGAAAGTTTCCTGGCCACACACTATCAGAGCCCCATCCTTATTTTTATCAAGATGAACACGATGACGGAGGAGATGAATGGTCAGAGAGGAGAAATATTCCTAATCATTGATCATGATAATGATGATACTGTCAAAAATGGCAATGACAGACTTGTACAGTCACCGTAAGACAAATGAAGACATAGGCTAATGGAATAAAGCAGAAATACTGTATGGATCTTATTGAAATTGTGTAAGGGTGGTAAAATGTTACAGAAATGTAAAAGAAAGAATACTACAGTCAAGGCATATTTTCAGTCTAACCTGAACCTAGCCATATTTACTTTGTCATCATGACAAGGCATACACAACTAAATTTTGTATTGCACATTAAAAAAGGGACAGGCCTGTTGTGATTTCTGTAATGTCTGTTCCCAATTTCTGCTGAGCTAACATTGTCAAACCTGTATTTTTCACATTTCACATTAATACAGCTATAAAAAGATAACTATATACTTATATACTATAGCAAGTCCCAAATAGTATGCAAAATGTATTCAGCTCAAGAACTTAAAGGCATAAACATAATCTGTGGTGCAGCTAAAGCAAACTCAATGCCATAACAGGCTACAAAACCAAATTAAAGCAATTATTATTTGTATCATGAACTCCCTTCCTGATTGCTATGTATGACATTCTGTGTGGTGAGGGGATACAGAGAGAATAGCTTCATCGGACAGTTAAGCAATATTGCATCACTTCGGGAATCTTGAATATGTCATTTTGTCTCGACAAAAAAAAAAAATATTATGGTTAAATAACTGGTTTTAAAGAGTTTTGCATGTGAAAACTGTACATAAATCACTCAATAGATGTATTGTTTGAAGATTGATAGAAGGAAACATTATCCTTTATTAACTTCATGGTTTTTGTAAACCATAAAAGCGTCAGCTGATCAAGGTTGATAAAAATATATATATATTTGTGTTAATGGTAAAAGCCCATAGTACCTTCATTTAACACTATGACCACAATGTCCACAGTACCTTACACATCTTTAGGCTGCATAAAAAAATCCAGTAAAATTACTGCAGGCAAGCCTTAAATAAACAAAAACAAAAATTTACATTTATAAGCAATTAAAATTGTGTGCGGTTTACCACAAGCTGGTAGGACAGAAGATGTATTCCTGAATGGACCATGTCTGGCAGGTTGTATTAAAACGCCATGTTTTTAGAGGCAGGATACAAACACACACACTTCAAATTGGACTTGTAACGGCCCTATTTCGAGCGCATCAACAATTGTTGAGGGTGTACATTTGTAGTTGAAAAATACATGGTATTCCCCTGCATACACTGTCACACACATCACAAGGAAAAAGTAGGGGGCGAGTAGCTTCTTGACTGTGTAAGCAGCATCCCAATTTGGTCCCCGCTAGTAGCAGCTGACAGCCTCAAATATCTGGGGAGCGTTTTTAAAAGGCCAGTGTTTGATGGATTCATGAAGAACACACAAGTATAATTGCCATTTGTCACAGAGTCTTCAGTGGCATAGCCACACGGGGACCGAATCGCAGCGCGCCAGAGATACGCGTGAAGAGGGGGTGGCTGCTCCTTGTGTTAAAAAAAAAAGTGCGTATATAAACACTTCCGTTTTCTCTCTCTCTCTCTTTTTTTTTTTCTTCTCGTCACTGAAAATGGGTCCTGCAGGAGAGAACGGGAAATTGCACCCCAAAGACATGCAGCAGTATATATCAAACGCACATGACACACACACACACACACACACACACACACACACACACACACAGCGATATAGACCTACCTGGGAGGAATATGTATGTATGCACGTCAACTGAAACAGAGCTGTATAAACAAGAATTCTAAAACAGTCTGGAACATGAAAATATAACAGAGGGGTCAAATAGAGCAGGGAGGAAATTCTCATTTGCACATTGCGCTGTGCCGAGAGTCGCCGGCGAGGTAGCGCGAGGATTCAAACAACCGCATGCCCGCTGTGTTTCTAAGGCTCAGTCCTTTTTAATATTAATGCCCCCGAGACACAGGGGGGGGAGAGAGAGAGACGAGAGACAGACACAGAAAGGGTGTTTGCTTAGGCCTATTAGAATGCCCGTCATGAGAAGCGCACAGTTATTCAAATGTCACATCGTGTCAGCCAAATAAACAGCCCAAACCAATCTTGTTCTCCTCTGCTAATATCCGTTATTACACGGAAATACCAGTGTGTGGGGTTAAACCATACTAAATGGAAATTTAAGGGAAAATAAAAGGCATCTTCATTCGCGATTTTGGTCACAAACTGAGACGTGTACAACATACAATGGCAGTTAGCTGTGAAATGCAAATTTGGCCAACGTGGCCAGTGTTTTGTTTATCTATGGCGCTTCACATTAGAAAAACATGTATATTTTCTGCTTGGCTGGCCATGTACCTGTCTGATTGAAATGCTAATTTGTAAGTGTGCAATGACCTAGTCGCTCTCCCCCTTCTCCAAACAGCCTGAGGTAGTGTCTCTCCTCCTAACAAACAGCACAGTGGCTGCTACAGACCCTGCCTCGCAATCCAAAGGGATATATTTTCTCATTAGAAATTATACATCTCTCCTGTCCATATTTATAGACACAAAACCTGGGGAATTATACTGCACACAGAGAGAGAGAGAGAGAGAGAGAGAGAGAGAGAGAGAGAGAGAGAGAGAGAGAAAGAGAGAGAGAGAGAGAGAATGTTATTATAAAAGGGCTCTGATTGAAATTTTCCTTGGGCATATCAAAGTCTCGTTTACCATTTGACCTTGCCAACTCGCGGACAAGGACTTTCTTCATTGTCACATTGGAATGTGTTCAAAAGGAAGTGACACGGGATTCCACGCTCATCATTCGCGTGTCCCATCACAACAAACCCCCCCCACCCCCCACAGCAGTATCAAAATAATCACAATACAGACGTCTGCAGTGGTAAATGAGGCCGACATGAACAGAAAGGAAAACGGGGACGTACGACCACATTCCAAAAAACGCCAATACAAATGTCACCCTGTTGCAATAAAAGCAGGAGAAACCCCCCCCAACACACACAACATTACTTATCCAAGTCAGATGGATGCAATGATTGGACAACAGCCCACTAGAGATGGGTGAAGGGACTTAAATCACCTGCTGTGATATGACAACCTCATCAGCAAGAGCAACGCGCTGTATGTGTACATGAGCGTGGCCGCCAAGCCCGTGCGTGTATGTATACCAACCTGGCAACCCTATTAACCACAGCGATGCTAAATGACAGCCATTCCTTTGGTCGGTTCAGTACATAGCCATGCACGGCAGCGCTGTTTTTGTTTTGACCCCCCCCCCCCGTTCAGTACGTTCTGTTAACCATCATTCCAACAGGGCTCCAGGAGCAGTTTAAAGACAGCGTTTAGTAAAGAGGGTGTTTAGTATTATTTGCCTCCTCTTCCTCCTGAGGACAGAAATGATGCCAGGGATTTGCTAATTTGAAATTTGTCAATTTTGTCCACTGATTGAGTGGAGGGGAGAGGGAAGGGGTGGGAGGGGGGGGGGATTACCCCCCTCGGACCTGTTCTGCTTAATTACATTTTACAGTGGAGAAGGCAACTTGAAAGACAAGAACTTGATTTGATGACCTGAAACCCTTTCAGCGTGCCTGGCATGAAGCGGTGGGCACAGCGAGGATAGCCCGCTCCCCCTACAGAATCATCAATTATCCTTCGATTTCAAATGGAACATTTGCACAGATTAATGTCAGGCTGTTATCTAAATGATTAAAACCTCCAATGAGATGCCATATTTTTCCCCAGATAAATTACGTTGAAGGGAAGCCAAGCCGTTCACATTATGCCACCGACCCCGATGCCGCATGGCCCCCTCCCCTTCCTCACCCCTTCCTCACGCCACCCCAACATACTTCTCCATTGAATTTGCTCTTCTCTCCACAGCTATGTGAAATTTGGCATGGAGCTAATCTGAGCGGTCTAAATGTAGCAGTACACAAGACACAGAGGTCATACGCAAGTCTTACAAGCTTTGATAGACATGTTTATCAATCTGCTTGCTTTGGTCTTCAATTAAGAATAAAAAAGACAAAGATTTAAAAACAGCAAACACAACACACACACACGTGAAACGGCGCCTGCAGTATCCTAAAAGCAGCACATCTTGTGTGAATTTAGGCTTCACACAGCCAGCTACCACATTTTTCTAGAAAGATCAATTATGACATGACTCAGAGGAGGCCTGAGGGAACTGCCAGGCCAAAATATGCCAAAAATGGAGTAGCAGAGAGAGAGAGAGGGGGGGGTGGGTCAACCTCAGTTACAACTATGACTCACAGATTCCGTTGATGTCCGCTCTGAAGCAGAAGTTCCACAGGAAATGTACTCTCGTTTGAAATTCAAGAGCAGGCGTGCGCACGGGCCATGCAAACACATGCGCACACGTGACACGCAGGACACACAGCATCCGTGCATCAACCCTGCATCTAGTCACAGTGGCAAACCTGGGACCACAGTGGTCCACAGTGGTCCTTGCCAGGCACCACAAAATATTATTGTATTTTGTCCCAGTAAAAGGTAAAGTAAAGGTAACGTCAGCAATTGCAAGCTAAATGTAATGTAATAAATGTACAGTATTTAAACTAATGCATTGAAATTCAACAAAGATCTCCTTGCATTTCGCTAGTATGTTGAAAAAAAAAGAATCAGATACTCTACACAGCCCTGGCTCTGTAAACAGTAACATAAACAAAGTGGCGAACACCGCTCGTGTCAACAAAGCCGTACTACCACGCTTTGCTTCATAATGCGTTTCTATGAGTGAGGCGACACTGTGGAGCGAAACTGTTTTGATTTGAGCTCAAAGTTAACAAGAATGACTGAGCCTGCCTTAAAAAAAGGGTGGAATCAGCTATGCGAGAGAAATATTGTTATTTGATTGCTAAAGATTGCTATTTGAACTCTAAAACTACACATTTTACAAAAACACCTTGGATCAAGGCTGGGAAAGTGTTGCGCTTTGTGGTGCGGTCTGCACCATGTTGTGCACCCATTTACACAGCCAGAGTTATGTAGAAACAGACTATTGGAGCCATTCATTAATGTAACATAAACCTTACAAATCACTTCCCACACCTTGTATAACAGGGGTTTACACAAAAGGTCCAGGCCCAATGTACAGTTAACAACAGTTAACAACAACGCAGGCCCAATGTACAGTTAACAATAGTTAACAACAACACAGGCCCAATGTACAGTTAACAACAACGCAGGCCCAACGTACAGTTAACAACAACGCAGGCCCAATGTACAGTTAACAACGCAGGCCCAATGTACAGTTAACAACAACGCAGGCCCAACGTACAGTTAACAACAACGCAGGCCTAACGTACAGTTAAAAACAACGCAGGCCCAACGTACAGTTAACAACAACGCAGGCCCAATGTACAGTTAACAACAACGCAGGCCCAATGTACAGTTAACAACAACACAGGCCCAATGTACAGTTAACAACAACGCAGGCCCAATGTACAGTTAACAACAACACAGGCCTAATGTACAGTTAACAACAACGCAGGCCCAATGTACAGTTAACAACAACGCAGGCCTAATGTACAGTTAACAACAACACAGGCCCAATGTACAGTTAACAACAACACAGGCCCAATGTACAGTTAACAACAACACAGGCCTAATGTACAGTTAACAACAACAATTACACACTCTGTGATGAAGCAGAGCTGTGAGTGGAACCCTGCCTAAAGAGCAGAGAATGCACGTGGAAAGCGACTGCCTCCGCGGGTCAAGGATGGGTTAGGGAGTCTATCAAAACAACCCCACGAAGAGTTCCTTTATTTGCTCAGTATCAATCTGAAGACATTAACCCTCCGCTAATGGGACAGCTGTGGGTCACCGCCTCGCATCTTCAGCCTGCCAATCAAGGCCTTAAGCTGGATGGGATGGGGGGGGGGGGGGGGGGGGGGGGGGGGGGGGGGGGG
>JAODUK010000016.1:509982-524456 GCA_027564635.1 Typhlichthys eigenmanni
CCCCCCCCCCCCCCCCCCCCCCGCAGGCGACAGACATAGACACCCCCCTCCCCCCTCCCTAAATAAACAGTCTGATGCCAGGGCTGACCTGACTACCAGATGCATGGCCTACCACAGGAATATTGATTTCTGCATGGAATTGGGAATTACCTGTGCGTGTGTGTATGTGCATGTGTGTGCGTGTGCGTGCGTGTGTGTGCGTGTGCGTACGTGCGTGTACGTGCGTGCGTGCGTGCGTGCGTGTGCGTACGTGCGTGTGCGTTAGGGTTTGAGAGCAGAGCAGGAGAGAGATAGACTGACAGATGCTCTTCACAGCGACTGGAGGTAAATAAAGCTGACAAAGTGATGAGGGGCAGCGCCATCTGCACCCAAACAGCCAATCGCTGTGCTCTTCTCGCTGCCACAGTTGTGTCTGTGTGTGTGTGTGTGTGCGTGTGTGTGTGTGAGCATGCATGCATGTAGAGGCCGCAGACGTCAGCCAAGGGCCTGGTGATAAATCAATTTGAAGGGGTAATGAGGTGCCTCTGCTAATTGTGTTTCATCAGGGGCCTCCTGACCATGCGGGAACCTCCGGTGCTGAGAAATTAATGAATACAAGCCGGAAGTGCCAAAAGCTGCAGTTCCTCCAATGGCCACATGGGGTTGGCTGCAAAAAGGTGTCAATCCCCATAGACTTACAACTTTACAGCAAATATTTACATGCTTACAGCCCGGCTCAAAAAATGCTTTAGGTCTCTGCTAGTCTAGTATTTATATAACTCATCAGTTTAAAATATATAAGCCATACATCCCATTATAATGGATGGGGGAACAGGGGGGCGTTTCAGGCGGAGTGAGGTACTACAAAGATGGCGACGACCGGAGGCGGCACAGCACGTTGTTCAAACGCATTCTTGGGAAAAACTATAGGTGACGTCACAGATGGTTTGCCCATTTATATATACAGCCTGTGATCCTGACCGGCTCATTGTGCCGCACGCACACACACACACACACACATGCATGCATACTCGCACACACACACACGCATACTCACACAAACGCGCGCGCGCACACACACACACACAATGCAAATCCACATATGCGAAAATGAATTAATTGAAAAGAAAATGAATACGAGGCCAAAAACAACACATACTATCTCAAATGCAATGCACATGTATACACACATACTAAATCCACATAACTACCAACCCCCCACCCCACCCCCCCTCTCCACCCTGACCGTGAATAAGTAATGCCCTCTGTTGTAAAGGTCTTCCCACTGAAGCATATATCTGCTAGGGGGGTGGAGGGAGTCTCTGCCATCCAGTAGCTGGACGTGTGTGTGTGTGTGTGTGTGTGTTTAAGGGAGTGTCGCTGGGCTAGTTGCCTTATGGGTCTAATTAGCAGCAGGGTCACAGACACCAATGGTCAGGCAGTGAGCTTGCTGCCTCAACATGGACCCTGCCCATGTGCTGGTAATGAGGCCAGAGCAATATATAACACTGACAGGGGGAAATGCTGTGTGTGTGTGTGTGCGTGTGGTCGTAGGTGTTCTACATACAGAGGTGTCGGGGTGGAAGGTCGATGGTTTAGTGGATTCACGGAGGCTGGGGTTGGGGTGAACGGCAGACAGACACTCGCTAATGGATAAGCCGTCAATCAAGCGGCACGTGATTATTACCGTCTTGAGATAAAGATGTGACACGGGGACATCACGCATGCATTGATGTATGTGTGACTGCATATAACAATCCAAATGTCATCAAACTATATCCTCCATTAATTACATGTCCTATCCTGTCATTGGTGATAAGCATGATATGACACCGTCTGGACCCCCCCCCCCCCCCCCTTCAAATAGCTACACATGCAATAACATCTCACTTCTCACTTCTATCGCACTCTCTCATGTGACATGCTCGTCCACACGCACGCCGCACGCACACTCGAGTATACACCAAAAAAACATCGGCAGCGGTAATATTTCCCATTGAACTTCAGAGAGCTAATTCAGGGTGTCAGGCACCTGGAGGCTGTCTTCGCTAGATGGGGAGCGCTTGAAAGAGCGGCGGTGACGAGATTAAATGCTGATCTTGACAAGTTTCTCCGCGCGCAACACAACACAACAAAAATGAAGAAGAAGAAGAAGAAGAAGATTTAAAGCGTGTCACCTGCTTTTGAGCCGGGCTCCTACGGCAAATGACAAAACGCCAGTTTGACTCTCCTCCGCCCTCCTTACACCTTGTCGTGAGCTGTAACCGACGCACTACTACCGACATCTAAACTGTCACCTGAGCCTGACACTTGCTTTATGTAACACGCATAAATGTGTGTGTGTGTGTGTGTGAAGATGCCTAGCATCTCCGTACAAACATTAAAGGTGCCACACTGACAATCGCACCTCCAAGACACGCCGCCTATAGCAGCCATCTTTGTTCTGACGACAAGCGCGTCTCCTCTGTCTGTCGGCGTCTGTTCCCGCGCGCGTCCTGGGTTGTGGGGTGGAGGCGGCCTGTGACTAGCTAGCTCCCCCGCCTTGCTAGCTCGGTTTGTAGCTGGCCGCTGTTGCCCTTGTAGGCGAGCTGGTTCTCACTCAAACCTCGTCAGCCATGGTATTGTTTCTCTGTCTGTCTCTGTCTGTCTCTGTCTGTCTGTCTCTCTCTCTCTCTCTGACTGGGTCTGCACTGATCCAACCTTTTCCATGTGGGTCTCAAGCTTATGGAATGCATCGCTGCTTACATTCACACACGTGTGGCAGTACTACAGTGCTACATAAGCGGCTAAGCTACGCGGTGACAGGATCCGCACTGTACACAGCCTTACGTGCGTGTGCTGGGTGTACAGTTCTTTTGGTGAGTGCAGCGAGGCGATGAGAACGTCCTATTAGAAAGTCTGCTAATCCTCTGCCGGTTTGCGGTCTCACATGCACACAAACGCACACACACAACCCGAGCCTCAAGGCAAACACCTAGCTGCATCTAGCGCGCACGCACCTGATTGGACAGCGGTGTGGTGTGCAGCGTAGCGGTGACGCTGTGCCAAGATGAAAGCAGGACAGATGCGCTGTACGAGCCCGGTAGGCCGGCGCTAATCGCATTGACGCGTAGCAGCTGCATTATCCAGTGGGGATAAGCAAACACACTTGTCAGGCTATTGTCGCGTTACCTACAGTATGCACTGTCACTTTTTCCAGCGTCGCAGACGTGTGAAAAAGCAGCTAAATAAGCCGTCAGCCTTGTTTGTGCAGAGGACTCATACATTAGAGTCATTTCTCTTCACACGATGACATGTATTAACCTTGATGCACAAGCTAGTGCGGTCTAACTAGTCCACGGACGGCCTGACCTAAATCTCCCTGGAGTGGACTAGTTTCCTATCAGTGAATTCTCACACTTTTCCCTCGTGTGGCGAAACGCATAATTTGAAAAATATGCCAGAACAATGTCCCGATTTCGAGAGTTTACGTAAATTCATTTACACACACACACACACACACACTAACCAATTCACTATTTCACACTTAATTACAAATCTAATTAGAATATTCAAATGAAAGCTTTCCCCTTTCTTTTCTTGTCTGTGCTCGGAGGGGCATGGAAGGGAGGGAAAGAGTGATAGAGAGGGAGAGAGAGAGAGGGAGAGAGAGAGAGAGAGAGAGAGAGAGAGAGAGAAAGAGAGAGAGATAGAGAGAGAGAACGAGAGAGAGAGAGAGAGAAAGAGAGAGACAAATTCTGAGTGGCAACATGATAACCTATAATCGGAAGCGCTGCAAACACCTTCTATCCTTTCATGCCACCACCCCCCCTTCGCGAACATCCTGACAACAAAGCCGGCCAATTACAAATGGACTAATTAAGGAATCTGTTGATGGAGCATGAAGAGTTAATGCGCTTCGCTGGTCGCGCCGTGACAACAGTGAATTGGATGGGGGGTGGGTTAGGGATGGGGGGGGGGGGGGGGGGCGATGGGCAACCATTGTTGTGTGTGTGGAGGTGAGCGGTCGGGCGGACTGCTGTTCGCTCGGAGGCTCCCTCACAAGCCTATCGGGGACGTCCACACTCACACACACTGAGGGATGGAGATGTGTCATGGAGGAGGAGGTCTGCCCCTGTCTGATGCCTGCCCCCCCCCCCAACATCCTTTGATAGGCATGTCTGGCCTCTCTGGCCTCACAGCTTAGCATGGTGGCCACACTGTCCACAGTGAGTGTGGCTTGCAAAGGCTTTTGTAGCGCATCAGAAATGTTGGGTGACCCCACACACATTTCTGAACCCACACAGCGTTGACGCTTTACATTTGCAGTAGCATACATGCAGTGTTCACAAAACAGCAGCGTTGAAGGTTTAATGAAGCCTTTATAGCACTCGCATTTTGTAATTGCTGCTGTGCGTGCGTGCGTGCGTGCGTGCGTGCGTGTGTGTGTGTGTGTTGGGAAGGGGGTGGGTTTAAGCGCAGAGCGACGCCGATTAAAACGTACTTCAAAAACTGTCCGAAGTCCTCGCATACGCTCTCGCAGCCCGGCCATTTGCAGACGCCATGACCGTACAGAGAGTGTGAGCCTCCGCTCTCCTCGTGTAACGAGCTGGAGAGAGAGAGAGAGAGAGAGAGAGAGAGGATGATGAGAAAAGTGTGAGAGAGAATATTTTAATATCAGACAACAAAGTAAAGGGGAAGGGGAGGTTGGGGGGGGGGCATGGTGGCATCAGTTACATCACAGAAGCCATAATGGCTGGAGGCCACTTGAGCCTGTCAGGTTACAGTGCGTGACGTGAGGGGTGGCAGCGGGTCAATTCAGCTGTGGGCTATCGAACAGTTTAACTGCCATGGCTGGAGAGAGACGCCAATTAAAACAGCCACATTAGACCGAACTGTGGCGCTTGTGCGTCTCTATATCCGTCTGTATGGTGCACACGCACGCGCACACACACACACACACACATTATAAAGTGGCTACACCGTGGCTAATGTACAAGAAATGCCAATTCATCCAATGACAGCCCACACGCTGTCTATTTATAAAAGCTTCCCACTTCTCTGGTAAACATTCAAAATCAAGATGGCCGCATCATGATATAATCCAACTGTCAAATAACTTATGACCTAGCTTACGGCGCACATCCCATTAAATATGACACCTTAACCTTTAGGCTTGGCAGCGTGTGTGTGTCCTTGTACAGTACGTGTGTTTTCCAGTGCCATCCCACACATCGATCGCTGGCGTGGTAAGCAGCACTCCATGACAATGCTCCCTGTTCGATCATTAAGAGACGCCACGCTCCCCCAGAGACGCGGGCAAGATAAAAAGTGTTTTTTCCTCCCCTTCTTCTCCCTCCCTCGCTCAATTCCTTTCCTTCTAAAGATATCTTTTTCAAGTCACCTCTTAGTGGGGCTAGAGAGATAGCATCTACTTTAAACCAATTACACAGCCACTTCTGCCTTCGATTTCTACCACCCAGCCAGCCATACGCAATACCCAGCGTCCTTATTATAATATCGCCCAAAGAAAGGCCGTTGAATAATGCATGGGACAGATATGTGTGTACGCTCTTTGTTTGTGGTAGCGGGCACACTTCCAAAAGCGGCATTGCGAAGTATAAACATCCCGCAAACGCCACTCAAGGCGTCGTGTATTCTGTTTACATGGCAGACGAGCGAGGAAGGTAATTTTCAAACTGGCGAAGCGCTAAATACTTAATGCACAAGGACGCTACCTTGTCTCGTCTGCCACGGAGGCTGGTTTGCGAGTGTGCCTCCCCGCCTTTTTCTTCCCGCACTTTTTTGATATTAAGTGCGTTCAAACGCGCGCACGCTATTCCCCAGGAGGACAGAGCTGTTGGATGTCTTTTTGTTGTTGTTGTTGGTATATTACCGAGTCGCTAATAGATTATTGAACAAACAAACAAGCGGCGTTTTCCAGAACAAGCACTCCACGCGAGAGGGAGCATGTTGTTTTGATGTGAAGCATGTTATATTCACTCCCACCAGAACATCAAGCTTAGATAAGCTCTTTACAAGGTAGCTAGCAAACTGCTCATTTCCTGAGGTGCCTCACAAAAGGAAAACCTTAGCGGTAATCTGTGCGCTGACACAGCCGAGCTCTCGTACCTCTCTCGCTCTCGCTCACGCTCACGCTCGCGCTCGCGCTCGCGCTCCTGTTCTCGCTCACGCTCACGCGCTCTCTCTCTTCTGTGGTTAAGGGCGGGTGACTGCCCGTTGGCGATGGAATGGTGGGAGATGGGCGGCGATGCTTTGGCCGGGTTGGAGGCGCCGGAGGAAGAGGAGGAGGTAGTAGAGGAGGAGTTTGTGGTGAGGTCCAGGCCGCCGCCATTGCCGTGCTTGATGCAGTTGTCCTCCATGCCCCCGTGGCCGCCGGCGCCAGTCACATCCTTCCAGAGCTGCTGGAGCTCCGCTGGGCTCAGCCCGCCTGTAATTGGACATCGCAGTGAGAGGGGAAGGGAGAAATGGGGGGGGGTGAAAGAGAGAGAAACAGCAGATTTAGAAACAGAGCTGAGCTTTAACGTTCAGTGCATTTGAGAGAACACAGAACAAAAGACATGCATCGATAATGCCCGCCCGCGACTGTTTCTCGATGCTGCTGAGCTCCTGACCTGGATTTGAACCCTGCCACCGGCGCACTAAACTCTAAAGTGCATGTTCCCTCACTGCCTGACCTTACCAAGAAATCCCTCCTGCAGTCTCCAGCGTCAAAGACCAGACTGTGCTCTACATGCTCCGCACGCATATCTTACCATGACTCCTGTGAGCCGTGCTATCTACCCCGCTGCCTAACAAATCAGTTACAGTTTAACCAGCGCTGTTCTTTGTAACTTCCCCTCACTTTTCCGCCTCCACCATTTTAGCGGCAAACAACAAACACAGGTGTTTACGTGACACGGGAAGATGAAAATGGAGCCTGTTTTCATTGTCCCCCACTCCCCCCCTTTCCTCTCCTCTTCCCGGCTCTCGGTGAAAGCAGTAAACAAAAACAACAACAACTGCGGGGGCTAGCGAGGGAATAGAGACAACAGAGCTGAGAGGCAGACAAAGGGAAACATAATCAGGCACAGAAAGACCGGATAAAAAGACAGATACGGTGGAAGGGCGGACAAGCATACAAATGAAACAATACTGTAGGGTGACAGGCAGGCAGGCAGGCAGGCAGGCAGACAGACAGACAGACAGACAGACAGACAGACAGACAGTGGTCGCATACTGATAAGAGATAGAAATAAAGACAAAAGCAGGGACAGAAAGGGTGCAAAACAACAACGACAACATGAAAAACAGAACCAGCTTGCTAACAGGAACACCGAAAACAACGAGCAAGTCAACGACGTTCGGCGATATCTGCATTACGGTATAACATAATGACAGACAGACAGACAGACAACTAATTAGCCACACGGACGGCCTACTAAACACATCGACAACAAACGAGCGCAACACACAAACAAGCACATCCACCACGTGCAACGCACCCCAGGCCTCTCTCCCGACCCCGCCCCACCCCACCCACATGTTACCTGGCGGGGGCAGGCTCTGTCCGGGCAGGGCGGCCTGGCCGGGCGCGGGCCCCGGGGGCCCCGGCAGGGACAGCAGGCCCTGCCGCTGCATGTTGAGCAGGTGCTGCTGCTGCTGGAGCTGCTGCATCTGCAGGAGCTGCTGCTGGAACACCAGCTGCTGCGCTGCCAGCTGCTGCTGCTGATGCTGCTGCTGCTGTTGCTATAGCGAGGAGGGAGGGGAGGATTACACGGGAATTAACACGCCGGGGCGAGACACAGAGAGACAGACAGAGAGAGAGAGAGAGAGGGAGAGAGAGAGAGAGAGAGAGAGAGAGAGAGAGAGTGTTTGTTCATGTTGTGTGTACTGTCAAAGTTGTACGTAACACTTATGTTACATTGATGTTCATGTTATGTTCTGTATACTGTCCAAATTGTATGGAGCAGTTATGTAAATGTCCAGATTGTTTCTTTGTTTTATTTGTTATGCTTTGCCAACATTGTTTTTAAACTTTCATGCCAATAAAGCAAAATTAATTGAATTGTGTTTGATAATGTAGTGATGTTGCTGTGACCTTAGCTATGCTACGCTTGTTTTTTGTTGTCTAGAACCTCACACAAACACACACACACACACACACACACACACACAGCCTTGTTTATCTCCAGCGCTTGTATAAGCATTACGCAACACAACAACAAATAGCGACATCACGGGAACAAACACCCGGTGGTGAAGCAGAAGAGACCTTTGAAGTTCTGAGCGGTGAAAACACACTCGTGTTTGTCGGTTTGGCTATTAAAGACATGGAAACCCAGGTAACTGGCTTCTGAGCGGTGAAAACACACTCGTGTTTGTTGGTTTGGCTATTAAAGACATGCAAACCCAGGTAACTGGCTTCTGAGCGGTGAAAACACACTTGTGTTTGTCGGTTTGGCTATTAAAGACATGCAAACCCAGGTAACTGGCTTCTGAGCGGTGAAAACACAATCGTGTTTGTTGGTTTGGCTATTAAAGACATGCAAACCCAGGTAACTGGCTTCTGAGCGGTGAAAACACAATCGTGTTTGTTGGTTTGGCTATTAAAGACATGCAAACCCAGGTAACTGGCTTCTGAGCGGTGAAAACACAATCGTGTTTGTCGTTTCGACTATTAAAGACAGGCAAACTCATGTAACTGGCTTGCCGTCGCAGGTGCAGGAATGATTACTCTGCAACTCACCGCATTACACTACGTGTTATTCTCATCACTGGGTCACCCGGCATAAGACACCACATACACACCACTACTCTGTACTCTTGTCCTGTAGTCTCTGGTTTGGAGTGTGCGGACGGAGTATGTGCATGCGATGCACATCACAGTTATGCTCTCCTGCTTTCATGTGTGTGTGTGTGTGTGTAGTGCAGTGTTCTTTAGAGGACATGCACTTGTAATGCACTCGGAGGAACAACAGAACAGCATAATGGCACAAGGGAGGAAGAAGGAGACAGAAAGACAGGTTTGCCTCAAGAGAAATAAGGGGGCCATTTCTATTCCACATTATACGTGGGCCTGTGACAATACGTACATAAATATTCAGTTCAACGCCAGCATCCGATAGGTCCACTTAATGCAGTGGATCCACCCACCCCTGCTGTTATTATGGGTTAGGGTTGTAGGGTCTGTTCAATATGTGTGTGTGTCTAATGTCACCACATCTCGAGTTCAATTATGCCCAATACAATCCTATATAAAAAGTTTGACTTAAAAGTGAGTTTCACATAAAGGTGTAGAGTTATTTAGAGCAGCGTTTTTCAAACTGTGGGTCGGGACCCACAGGTGGGTCACTTGCAAAATTGCAAGCGGCCATTGAATGAATGAATAATATCAATGAAAGGCTCCTGGGATTCATGTTGTTCCAGTCATTTGTCGTGTTGTAAGGTTGTGGCAAAACAGCCTACTTGTTCCTGATTGGATGACATCCTATTTAGCCACGTGCACACCATAGATTCTGGAGCACTCTGCTCAAAAATGTTTGGCGCACACACAGGTAGGCTAAAGCATTGATTGTTTTTTAAATTTACGTTACCGGTACTTGGTTTGGTGGGTCTCGAAATAGAATTGTCCTCTCTAGGTGGGTCTTGGCACAAAAACGTTTGAGAACCCCTGATTTACAGAATACTGATAGCAAGTTATGGCACTCTTTAAAGGCAAGTGAGTAAATTCAGAAATAAAAACAGGAATGGATTGTCTAATTTAGATTTTTCATGCTAAACTTTAGGTGATATTTGTTTTTTCTTGACAAATAAGCACATAACTCGCCCTATAGGCCTACTCTGTGTGTGTGTATGTGTGCGTGTGCACGTGTGTTTGTGCGCGTGTGTGCGTGTGTGTGTGTGTGTGCGTGTGTGTGTGTACAAACATGCAGTACCTCTTTAGCTTGCTTGCCAGGGTGCTGTTGCTGTAGAAGTTGCAGGTGAAGCTGCTCCTGTTGTTTCTTATAAAACTCCTGCAGATGTTGCTGCGCGCACGCACACACACACACACACACACACACACACACACAGAAGCACGCACAAGCACACACACACACATGCACAAACACACACACAAAAAAAAAACACGCACACAACATTTTATTTATTGAAATACAGACTAAAGAAGGATACAGACAGACATATATGATCTCTTTGCTTGTTTGGTTGCAGACAGCATTTACTGTCCATTAATACCAGTCATTTCTACTGGTACTTTCCCAGGATTTCCCATGTGGACTTTCAATGGTCTAACACACTACTGCAGGGGCCAACGATTCCTCATAATAACTATGTATTTAGTTGCATGAATTGCATCTACATCCTTTGCAGCAGTTGAAATGAACACAGTAAACTCTCCCAGGGGCAGTTCTAATGTGGTGGGTTGATTTCTTTAACATACACTCACTGTGGCAGCCATTTAAAGGACCATTTCCATTTTAATTCATGTAAACCTCTGCTGGCTGTTTAGCCTCAAACACATTTTCTTGAAGCGGACCGTTGGAATGTGAGGTGTGCTTCTTTAGCACATCTGATATTACAGTAAATCTAAATGTAATGTAAACCTTTTTTTTTTTTGTGTTCATTGTTAAAAGTTCTTATTAATCCACTTTTATTGTCTTTAATAAGACAAGGACATTCTGTGTACAATGGCTAGCTATGAATAACTTTCCTGGGGGGTTTCACGTGGTCATAATGGTGAACACCAGTGACGTACAGTACAGTACGGTATGAACAGACAGCGATAAGGGCAGTTTAAGTTGCTGTGAGCAAGCCAAAAAGCTCAGGAATTGCACCTGCGGCTTTGAAAGGCAATTAAATCAAATCAAAAGCGTGCGCTCACTTAATGGGAGGAAATTAATTTGAATGACTGAAATTCTTAATTAAACAAATTTCCCACTCGCGTTGCCTTAATCAAACCTATGAATGACAATCGCGCTACCGGGCGGCTCACGTGCGTAGTGTTACGTCATCATTCGCCTGCCAATCACGCGTCCTGCTGCCCTACGCCCACCGATCCCTGATGGACTGCTGCTGGGGAATTGAACCATCGGCTTCGCCGGAAGAGAAGTTAATTAGAGGCGACACAAACAAGGTACGTCATAGCGCATTCGCCTCGGCAAGTGTGTCAAGGACACAGAGCGGTGAGTTGGCATTAGTGTACTGTGGATGTGTGTGTTTTAGAGGTAACTATGTGTGTGTGTTGTGTGTGATTGTGTGGGTGTAAGTGTGTGTGTGTGTGTGTGTGTTTTAGATGTAATTATGCGTGTGTGTTGTGTGTGATTGTGTGGGTGTACAGTAAGTGTGTGTGTTGCTGTGTGCGTGTGTGTGTGTGTGTTTTAGATGTAACTATGTGTGTGTGTGTGATTGTGTTGGTGTAAGTGTGTGTGTGTGTTTTAGACGTAACTATGTGCTTGTGTATTTGTGTATGTGTTGGTGTGGGTGTGTGTGTATGTGTGTATGTATGTGTATTCCAAAAGAATAGTGCGGTGTTCACAGAGTGTTTGTACTGACCTCAATATGTTCTTGTGTGTATGTTGAGTGGGCTTATGCGTGTGTGCGTGTGTGTGTGTGTGTTCAGTCTAGACGCCATTTTGTCTATCTAGGTGACTTTACGTATACTGTATGCATGCATTGAGGTCAGTGCCATCTACGTGTATGCCTTTGTGTGTGAGTGCGTGCGTATGTGCGTGTGCATGTGTGCTTGTATGCATTTCTACGTCTTCAAACAAAGTTTGGGACTTGCGTCGTGGCGTGTGCACGTGTATGCATGCGTGTGTGTGTGTGTGTGTGTGCGTGCACAGTACCTGTTGCAGCATGACAGCCTGCTGCTGTTGCAGCAGAGCCTGAAGCTGCTGTGGCGACAGAACCTGCTGCTGTAAGATCTGCTGCATCTGCTGTGGCGTGATCACCTGGGGACTCATCATGGCCACAGACACCGGGACCTGCACGCACGCACACACACACACACACACACACACACACACACGGTTAGTCACCTCTGGTTGTGAGATATTTACGCTTTCTGTTCCTCAGCATTCTGAGAGTGAGAAAAAAAAATGAAAGGTTGGCCCGCTAGGTTTGCTTCCAGGAAGTCCTTAGCGATCGCCGATCACCTGGTAAGACAGCCTCTCTCCCTGATTATTATACATGTATCGTCAGTAAGGATAAAGGGGACCTGTCTCACCACAGCGCTGCCCCCTGCTGGCCACTAAACACAGGGCAGGGGCAGAGGGGTGGGAGAGGACAGAACACATAAGCGATTGACACACACACTCCGGTGGGAGCGTGCTAATTGGCCAAGCCAGGCGGAGCAGCAGAAGGCCTTGGCCCGGCCCACAGTGGTCACCGTGGAGATGCTGACGGCCACGGTGATGGCCGCCGTGCGTCTCTCGCGTTGGCCACGCTCCTTTCCCTGGCCACTCACCAGAAGTGAAGGGATTTTTAAACAGACGTAGACCTTAATTAGCAAGACCCTTGACTTGGATTCCCGCTCCCCAATCACTACATCATAGGTGATGAAAAACAAAGAAAACACTTTGATGGAGTGGATACGCACTGGGCACAATCAGCTTGCCAAGGTAGTGGAGTCAAGGTTACGGGCTGGTGGGGCTTCCATTTTGAAAAGTTTAGTTTATGGGAGAGAATGGAATTCCACATTTAAAAAAAAAGAAAAAAAAAAAGAGACTATTTTAATTTTCAGAGAATCAGCCAGAGGCGCTCTCTTCTTCATCGTTCTTCGTAGACACACCGTTGAGAAATATTCATGTCATTCGTTCAGGTGATAGCAGTCATTAAAATACGAGCTGTCAAACTGCAGTGTGGAAACTTTGCCAAAACACAACATGCATTTCAGCCAACGCCTCCCAAGAAGGCGGAACAAAGGTGAAGTCATGACTTCGCAGGCAGCAGATCAATAGGATGGAAATTTGTTACCTTTAAATTAACGTGGGAGCAGCAAAATGCAGCTAAATATGACTGAGGTTCAGGTCCTCTTGCCAGCTGAGGTTCCAGTGTTTATAAACAAAAACTAAATATTAATGACCCACTCCCGAGACTGCTAGACTTCAGATGTTTCACCGCATTACCACGAAAAAGCTTCACTCTCTGCTAAATGACAATTCACCTGAAACATAACACAAACCTAACAGAAAGCAGGACACGGGTTCACATTTCCACAGCGGGATAGCAATAACGTATTGTTACGCCACGTCATTGGCGGTGCTTGTCAACAAAGATACCTCACAAACTTGTGTCTTGGGCCGTCGGTATACAATTAATGTGAATGTAGCCGGGCCCTTTTGCGCACGGCGCTAATTACGCCTGGTGTTTAGCATAGCGCCGCTGTGACAGTAGCTAGCCTCTATGGTGTGTCAGGGGGCCAATAAGACTCCTCTGTCCTCAACGCCTGCTAATCAAGCAGCCTTGATTACTTTCCATGCATGCCTCTCCTCCCTCTACCTTCCCTCTCTCTCCCCCCTTCTCTGTCAGGCCTTGACATGTCCTTGTTTAGCTAGCCTCTCCCTGGCGCCCCCCCCCCACCCCGCCCACGCCCCTCTTTGATTAGCTGAGACATTTGCATGGTCACTACACATTTTTCATTTTAGAAGTCATTATGCATTAGTGGCTGCTGATCGCACGCCTTGACTAATCCTGATGAACTGAACACCACAGCTGAAGGTCAACCTGCAGCCGGCCCCGCCGCACATTCATATTCATATTCAAACAAATCCTGCTGCCTCCATTGTTCATTAGGGTCTTAGAGGGAAGGAACTCCATCTACGGTGGAAGAGGAGGAGGAGGAGGAGGAGGAGGAGGTGTGTGTGTGAGGATGGGGGGGGAGGATGTTGTGCTTCGCCTGGTGAAAAAGCGTGCACAATGAGCGAAGCGCCAAACAAAAGACGTCAAAAGTTGCAAATTAAAACAGGCCGTGTGTAATTATGCAAATGTGGCGCTTACACCTTCAGTGTTATTAACCCTTGAAGGTGTGTGTGTGTGTGTGTGTGTGCTTGTGCGCGTATGTGTATATGTGTGTGTGTGTGTGTGTGTGTGTGCGTGAGCGGTGAGTAATTACCCCCGCGGTCACCCTTGGTTTTTGTGCTTGATGCCGTGACAACGGGAGGAGAGCAGCCATTGAGCATCACTTATTAAGATGCGTATATTAAAGACGTGGCTGAAGGCTGAATGCCACTTCAGCCTTCAGTAAACATAACACAACATGTAGCATGTGAACGCTACAGTACAGTGTTACACTGTGACGCGTGGACAGTACAGTATGCAGTCTACTCGTTATACAGTGTACAGTAGTACTGTAGCATAACATGCTTCCAAACAGTTTATTCACATCCATATCCAACCTGTGAACATACAATTAAGTTCTTCAATGCCAAATCCACAACACTCCAACAGAGAGAGAGAGAGGGAGAAGGGGGAGGGGGGAATGGGGAGGGGGGGGGGGGGGGGGGCTTTAAAAA